>VXAU01005769.1:1774665-2140274 GCA_013399695.1 Formicarius rufipectus | reverse complement strand
TTTAAATCTGGCAATTTATAAACCACACTTTTTTGGTGGTTAAGGTAGAAACTAAATGGTTTGTATTTGTTTTAGAATGTTACCTTGAGGTCATCACAAAACCCAGCTGCAGTGTTGGAAATTTACTTTTTTGGAAGTGTTTTCTTGGTTATGTGCAAGCATTTAATCTGACTTAGACTGGACATCTAGAAGTTTGTTTTAGAAGGTTGAGATTGTTGGAATTGACAGAGCAGTTATCAGTAACTCAACTTAGTGATGAGAAAACCCAGGAAACTATTTGTTGGAGGCATTTCTTTTTTATCCAAGGCTAGAACTGGCCTTTATATAGCTATGTGTATATATTTTAGATGCATGTGTATGTTCTTTCCCTGTTTGGCAGAAAACAGTATTCCCCAAGAGTGTAATGACTGTGCAAAGAAACCCCAGCTTTGAAAAGCAGTCCCAGTCTTTGTCCAAGACTTCTGTATGTGTGTGTGTGTGTGTGTGTGTGTGCAGGGGGAAAAGTCATGAGTTTCGTGGAGCCATTTAAAAATAGAATGTACAGGACTGTTTTTGTGTATGACTATCTTAATATATGTTAGTAATTTCTTTAAAGTCATTGTGTTGTGTTTCATAATGAAAGCTTTTTATGAAAAGAAATACCTTGAGAGGAGATAATACAGACAGCTGGAAGCCACACTCCCCTCGAACAGACCGAAATTGCAACGTGGCACCAAAAGTGTCAAAATGCTGTTGACTAAAATACAGTTACAATTCTGTCACCTGACAGAAGCTGCTGGCTGTTTGGAGGACGCGTAATCAGTTGATGTCTCCTCTCCACGTAGGTGGACGGCATCCTGAAAACGGTGCTGCGGGATGAGATCATCGCGTGGCACAAGAAGACGCAGGAGGACACGTCATCGCCGCTGTCGGCGGCGGGGCAGCCTGAGAACATGGACAGCCAGCAGTTGGTGTCGCTGGTGCAGAAGGCGGTCACGGCCATCATGACCCGCCTGCACAACCTCGCCCAGTTCGAGGGGGGAGAGAGCAAAGTCAACACTCTGGTGGCGGCTGCCAACAGCCTGGATAACCTGTGTCGGATGGACCCCGCCTGGCACCCCTGGCTCTGAGCGGAGCCTGTCGGCAGTTTGGCTTTTGTTTGGGTTTGGTTTTTTTGTTTTGTTTTGTTCTGTTGTTGTTTTGGGGGCTTTATTTGTTTTTTTTTGTGGTTTGAGCCATACCTCGTGTTAGGAAAATGTGAAAAAAGGCTCTCCTGCCTGTGGCTTACCTGTCACACGGCATTCACGGCAGTCTCAGTTTTCATTCTAGTTGTGTTTACAGTAGTGAGGCAGTTTTACTGGTTTTAATTTCACGAGGAGGTGTTTCCTCATGCTTAAGAAGCTGTTTTAATATGCAACAGTGGCTTTCACAAATAGATTAAAATGAAGAGAGGAAACTTAAATAATATACAGAAAAATCTTATTTTATGATGAAGACTATGAAACGAGCACTGTTAGGTTTAGGGTCTGCTGTTCCTAATAACTTGCAGTATATAAATTTTTTATATAATAGTAAGTACTTAAAAAAAAAAAAGTATTCCCAGTTACTGAATTTTACTCTGTGAAATTTTACTTAATCACTCTCTCTTCATTATGCCAAATTGAAGGCACAAATAAACACTCTTCCTTAGTTTTCTTCAAATTTCCATGAGCAATGTTGGTTTGTACAGACAATTTTGTACCAAGCGTTATAGAGGTGAGTTTTTGTTAGGCACTGAGAAAATGATGATCAAATTGTGCTGACCTTTCCTGGAGCACAAGCTATGTACAGTAAAAGTGTAAACCATTTAGAGTATTTGGTTTAGCTGTGGACAGTGTTTGGGGGGGGGAGGGAGTTTATAAAAGGGTGAAAAAAGTCATCCTTTGATACGTGTATTTGTCTGTAATAGATAAAAAAATAAAATCTTATAAAATTCTCCTTACTGTTTACAATTACAGTAGCTTCTCTAGAATGAATCTATTCCTTTGTATTTAAGAAAAGGACAGTTTAATGTTGCACTTGTCTTTCTGTTGTGTTAGCATTTTTATAAAACTTCGGTGTTGAGAATGTTAAATTTGTACAGAGTGATTTTTTTCAAAATAAATATTTTGTAAAACTCTCTCTGGTATTCTTTGATTTAGAACATTTTCAGTACTATACTAAAAGGATGGTTCTGCTTCGCTGTGTGATGAATCAAGCATGGCCCCTTCACTCCCATGCTTGATTTCTATGCTCTTTATGTATGGAAGTGAGTAGGATAGATGGAGTCATGCTCAGTGTCAGTGTGTACAAGTGGAAGCTCCAATACATAAGTGTTAAGGACTGGACTGTAACACGATTTGGAAAACAAACATATCTTTTTTTTTTTTTCATGTTGGCAAAAATAATCTGAACTTTCTTCTTATAAAACGTTGTGCTTCCCGCGTGTGTCACAACGTGCTCTGTCTGCAGTCCTTCAAACTTGGTGCCTTCGTGACTTGAAGGATGGTGTTGGCTTCCCTTTCCTGAGGACTGTAATGTTTGCAGCTGTGAATTGCAGCACATGCTGCTCGGAGGAGGTGCAGTATCGTTTCCTACCCATTTGCACGTCTGGGCTGTGTCTGACTCTGAGAGATGGCAGAGTTCCCTCAAAGGAAGTCATCACATCATTCAGCCACTTTTCTCCCCGTGATAGAAATCACAATGGGAATAAATTAAAAGAGGCAAACTTTGTTGTTTTTAGATTTGTGACGTGTCTTGTTTAGTCGAATATATTCCTAAAAAAAAATGTGGTGTGTGAGGGAGCAGAGCCAATAAAAAAAGAGAATTATTTTAGTGAGGTCCCTGATGGTGTTAATGTGCAAGTGTTACCTGCTTATGCTGTGGATTTACCTCCTTTTGTGGGGAGGAGGGTTACACAGTCTTAATCCAGAATTTTTCCACCAGCTCCAAGGAGGTAAATCTGAAAGCTTTTAGTTACATATAACATTCTTCAGAGCCTGGAGGAAATTTCTGACTCAGCTTGAATCGGCAGCAGCTGCCCATTAGCAGGTAAGTGGTTTAACACAGAACAGGGCATGAAGTTCCTGATTATCTTCAGGAACACATGACATCTGTCTTTGCTGCTTTTAATTTTTTATTATTGTAGTTAAGGGCTCCTTCTCACTTGTTCGTTCAGATCTACACTCAGAATGCATCTTGCTGTTCAGGTACTTGAAAATGAACTACACTAATTGTCAATTAATTCCAAGTACTGTCTTTAAGGTTTCTTCCCTCAGATTAGATACTATATTAAAAAAAAGTGCCCATGTTATTACTCTGTAAAATCAAACACTTAAGAGAAATAAAATTTAAAATTGTCTCTGAAATTGTGTGCATGGACATTATGCCATTCTGAAAATTCCTCCTGTTTTTTTTAACTTTTCTGGAGCCTTGAACAGATTTAGCTGGATCTTCATGAGAGTGACTAATGACAAATCCTTGACACCGAAGTTGTGCCAGCTGTGTTTTAAGTCTGAATAAAATGCATGGAGATGTACATGCTGGTAGACCCTGGCACACTCATGTGTTAGTGTGAAGTGTGCTTTATGGAAGGTCACTCAAGGCACAGCATTACTGGGAAAAGAAGCAGATTTGGCATAAAAACCTGTAGACAAAGGTGTAAGCTGTGGATATTACATGGAGAAGAAAGAGTTGTCAGGTTTCTCAAATTACACTGTCATATTTCTCTTGATTTTGGTAATCATGTTTGGCTCTGTCTTTATTAGATGATGCTGCTGCAATTTAACTTCTTATTATTGCAGTCTGCTCTCAGAGTTAGATTATCAGAATTTATTTGCTTAAATAAACTGCTCCAAAACAAAATCATTTAGCATTAGTTGAGTGTTTGAGTCCACCCTCTGAAACTGGTGTGCTGCTTTCCTCTGCTGTAATTGGGCTGTCCATGACTTGTCAGATACAGAGGGAGCGAGGAGAGATTAGTTATTACTGGAAGAAGATGACTCAAAGCATTTCAGTGGCAGACAATGAGAGCTCTGTTTCATAATGGCAGAAGAATAAAGTTGCTTTTAAGGCTCTGATCTGTTTCAAGTATGATGTATGAAACGTTCCTTTTTGGTGTGGGAATCTATTCAGAGGGAAGAACTCACACTCAGGAGCTTTTAATCAGCTCAGTGTGGGTGCATTTCACATTTAAGAGGTCAAAGAGAACAAGTGGTGTCTTGCATGTGCCTTCTCGTGGGTCTTGGATGGGTCGGGGTCTCGCTGTCCCTGTGCAGCCGCCGAGAGCCCGAGGGCAGGGCTGCCCAGAGCCGCTCCTAAGGGACGGCTCAAGGTGTGGGAACGCAGGGGGAAAGAAAAAAAAACCTTCTGTGAAATCATTAACTTAGAATTTCATCTCTTGACTGCGGCCTTTCTCTAAATGAGCTTTGCCTTTCCCCCAGAGCTTCAAGACCGGCGCTGAGGGAGCGCCGTCCGCGTCAGCCCCGTAGCGCTCCCTCTACGCGTTCAAACCTCTTCCTCCCCTGTTACAGAGTAACCCTTCACGGTGAGAAATCTTCATTTCTGTCCGTCACCCCCTCGAAAACACGACCTGGGCGTGTCCCGGGTGCGGTCTGGCGGTGGGCCGAGTCTCAGGTGGAGGCACAGGTGGGAGCACAGGTGGAGGCCCGCGCCTCATCCCCGTGTGTGGAGGGGAAGCAGCGACCGTGAGGGAGCCTGCTAGGAGACCTCTGGGAGCTGCAGGGAAGGGAAAGGACCGGACCACGAAAGAACCACGGCTTGGCTCCATGGTGTCCTTCTCCCACGGTGTGCTGTTCCCACGATGTGCTGCCCTTGCCCCTCTCCAAGGGGCTGGGAGCGATCGAGGGCAATCCGCGGCGACAACGACGGGACCTGAGGTAAAGCAGCCGGAGAGGCAGCGCAGTGAGGCCGGACCTGGCGGGATGGGAAGAGGCTGCCCCTGAGATTTGTTTCTTGTCTTGTTTGTTTGTTTCCCCTCAAACCCCGAGTTTTATGTTAATTATCGGTAAATGGAGTGAAGCGCTACTGAGGGCAGCGAGCAGGCTGGCCCATGTTGTCTCTGTGGTCATTGCGGTAATGCCTTCCCCCCTTACTTCATTGGAGCACTACATGTGGTTAATATGCTTTTGGAAAATCTTGAGCGAGCTACAAAACTTGTCCTGACTTTGTGTAGTGGTGCCTGTAAGAAAGGAGGTGGCAGTTTGCTGTCTGTGCTCCAGGAAGAAGCAGTAACTCGTGTGGGTGCTCTTCCCTGTCCCCTCCCTCTGCTGGGCTGACCAGGGCAAGGACTTTATTTCTCATTTATTCATCAGGGCAAACCTCAGTGCTTTGTATGAACACTTATATTGCCATTTAATGTGTGCTGATTGGATTTCTTGGAAGGAAACCTCAACTGTGCCAGAAATCAGCTCTTTTAACAAAGCCCATTACCAATCCTCTTGTGCCTCTGGAGAGGTTATAGATATTTGTTGTATTTGGAGGTGATATTAGCTTTGGCCCATGACACTCCTGTGCTCCATGCCCTATACCAGGCTTCACTTGCTGCTTGCAGCCTGATTTTATTTTTTTGGGAAAGGATATTTATCCAGGCTCTAAGGTGCTGTCGGGATTGTACCTTAATGACCAGCCACTGCTTGCCCTTCGTGCAGCCCAAGTGGACTGTTTCAGTACCAGCTGCACTGAAGAAACTTTCTCAGCCTGGTATTTATGAAAGAACAGACCTTTGCAGGCTCTGTGTTTCTCATGATACTAACACATTAATTACTGTCTCTCCTCTCCTTGCTGCTGTTTGTAAGAAACTGGCATTAAAAAATCCCTTCTGCTTATTCAGCAAGAGCTCTCATGAGCAGCAATTCCTAAAGCACTCAGGAGTGGGTCAGTATTGCTTTACTATCCCTCGAGGCAAAACTAAGTAGCACAGAACTTTTAATTGAGGTCTGGTGGTGTCACTGAAATGTTGGTTTTTTGTGTAATAGCTGCCCCTATTCCTTTCTGTAAGGAAAAAATAGCAATTATCAAGTAGAGAGAGATGTGATATTAAAATTCTGTAAATTATCTGTATGTGTTATTGTAAAGGCTGTTTTTAAACATCTCATGCACTAAACTGTGTTATCCATTTATTGTTTTAACTCGTATATGTGAAGGAACTACTCCCTGGTTTTGTGAGATTGTGTGAAGGACTGTGGGTCAGGAGTTCAGGGCGCCTTTTCCAACTCTGTGGGTGATGCAAACTCTCCAGTGCGAAGAAAGGGGGAAAGGATTTGCTATTTGTACTACTTGGGGGGTGGGGGTGAGTGTGAATAAAGCAGTGGCTTTGTAGTCTGTAGGTGAAAAAAATGTCTCTCAGAATAAATCTCTTGTCTTTCATGTTCGGATACTTCAGTCTGGGTGGGCCAAACTCAGTGTTGCTGGGATTAAATGAATTTAGGGAGAGCTTTTCTTTTTGAGGCACTGTCCAAAATTCTGTGATCTCCCATAGCCCCTTTACCCTCTTCTCTCTTTTCCTATGTATGTTTGGCAACAACTAGCAGAGCCTGAATGTATGGACATGCACAGACACACAGGAGATGGCACAGAGACAGTAAGAAAAGTGAGGCATGGCAGATGAATTTGCCTTACAGACTCTGTCTGGTTTCCAGATGTGGAACTGGAGGCACCCTGTGTGAGATGTCTTGCTCTTGCTTTAGCCTTTGGATAGTTCTGAAAAGAAAGCAATAATTTTTTTTATTTTTTTTTTTTTCTAGTACAGCATATGAACTCTTGGTGGAGGTTTTGGGATTCTGGATTTTGAGAAGGCGGTTTCTGCCTATTGCTCATGTGGTTTGTAAATACAATGGTTTTTTTTTCTCTAGTCTAGAATGCTTGGAGAAGTGTATGAGCAATACCTGGGCAAAGGATTTACCTGTATCTCTGTGCAAATAGCTCACTTTCAGTACTCTCTTAACTTGAATTTGAGTGTTGCCCAGAATGAAGGTTCTCCTCTTGTGGTGGCACTTCAGTTCTAGTTTAGTTCTTTGCTCTCAGCTGGCACAGAGCCTTTCCCACACAATCCCCCAGTCCTGCTTCTCAAGGATGTGGCACTCAGATGGACTCACCCAGTTCTTGTGGAGCCAATCTGACAATAAATGACTTCAACCAGCCCTGCTGCAAAGATTTTGTTCTTAATTGTTGAGTGTAGCTACAGATACTAAATAGAAAACCTTTAGGAGGTTATGTACTGCTCATGAGAGGTCCTCAATTGACTGCAGTGGGGCAGTAATTTAATCCTTAACCTGTGAATTAAGGACAGTCTAGCACAAAAATTATCATGCAGCCTAGTCCAGTCCTCCCCAGCTCTGAGAGTTCCCTTCTTTCAGCAAAACATCTTAATAGGCCTGTCAAAATATGCGTTGTGGTCTTTTGTATTCTGGATCAAAAAATGAAGACATTAAACACACTGGAATAGTGGGGGCCCTTCCTCTGACCATCTGCTGCTGGTTTTGATCTGGTGACTGGAGCAAGTTTGAGTCTTTCACAGCCTTGTATGAAAATCAGTGTTAGTTTGGGGTGAAATGATGACTTGCTTGTCTCTGCCTTGGCTCTTTGACTGAGCTGCTGTGTTGTGAATGAGGGAACAATTGCAAAAGCAGAAATACCTGTTTGAGTCTCTTTGTGACAGATGTGATGCTGTACAACTGTGGAATGGTTCAGCACAGACACAAATTCTGTGTTCAGCTCTCAGAACAGGCTGTCAGTCTTGCAGGGGGGGTTATCCAGTAAGTCCAGTTTAGCTTTCATTCAGCTGTTTTTTTTAGGAGTTATGAGCACTATGGGATTCATCAGTTCTTTTCTGTGACCTGAATGAAGTTCTGAAAATGGTGCCTTGCTGTAGTAATAGTTACACACAAGTGTGCTTAGCTCGCTGTGCTGCAAATCCCCCCTGGAGGAGATCTCAGCTTTGGTAACTGTTTTTCACCCTGGAGTGCCCTCTTTATGAAATGAGCTCATAGATTGATCCAGTAGGTGTTCTTTAGTGAGATTGATTTAATATCACTTTAACTCAGTGTTTAAAACCCCACTTCTTAATAGATAGTTTTATTTTGGAAAACTTTTTATAACCTTGCTGTTGCTGAGTGAGACTGGATACCTGGTTAGGCTATGTGTGTGTTTTGCAGCATGATAAGCACTGCTTGAGAAGAGGATTTTCACCAGTTTTTAGTCCTGTCTTCATAAAAGAAGAGAACCACGATCGCAGGGGTTTTGTTAAGGAGCAACTTACACACAGCTTAATGAACTCCTCGTTCCAGATTTCAGTGAGACAAAACACTGAAGTATTTCCTTTGCAACAAAATATATTGCCTTCAACTTCCTAGTGTCTCTCCTACTTGGAGTGTCCTTGCTGTGGAAATCATGTGTTGCTCTTCAGCAATGGTTTGTTTCACCACCCAGGAACTGGATGCAGACACAGAAGTGTTGCCTCTTTTAGCAGAAGTCTTCCCATTTCATTGATCTGTGTTACTTCAGTCCTTTTGAGGTATTGCACATTTCCTAGAGTGGAAGACAACACAAACGCATAAGTGAAATTGCCTTAGTTGCAAAACTTTGTCCTCGTATTTGCAAATTTGGTTAACAATTATGTTTTGCCTCAATCAGTATAAGAACTGCATGCTCAGAGTGAGATGATTCACCTCTCTATGTGCTTTTAATGTTACTCAGAAGTAGCAGGGATAAATGCTGTCAGGTGGGGTGGTAGATTACAGAACGTGAATCAGTGATAAAAATGTGCAAATGGACCTGACATCAGTGGAGCAGCTGAAATATTTTGCCGTGATTGCTCTTAAGGATTTGCAGTATCTGTCCCCACCATCTTTAATAGGTAGCTGTTCATGAATCAAACACAATTTCAGTCAAGAAGCAGCATGCCAGTGGGAGGAAGTGTATGAACATAAATTACATAATTATTATTTCACTTGCTTTTATGAATTTAATCACAAAAGAGCCGAGGCCTAAGATACAAAATAAGCCTTAAAGGCATCATAATCTTAAACAGGAGCAATACACCAACATGTGTCCTGTAAAATAGAAAAGATTAATAAAAGAGTGACCTGGACACTTTTTAATTTATTTTCCTCTTTTATCATCATTAGGCAATAACACCAAATTAGCTTACCATGTTTGCTTACTAAGTCAACGTTCTTGAAGCAAAAGCTGCAGAGAACTGGAAACTTATTGGGAAAAGGAGCCATATAGATGGTACCTCCTCTTATTAGAGGAGACAAAAAGGAGGGGAATTTACCTGTATTTTCTGAAGGAAGCTATCACAGTATGATAGACACCACCTGATGCAGTGATGCCTGTCTGGATTTGCAGAGCGCCTGAATCAACAGACCTGAGGGCAGAAGTGCTTCAGTCTTAGGAACAGGTTGCTGGCACTAAAGTCAGTCATGGGTTCCTTTAGGTGTCAGCGTGATGAACTGTCTCTGCTTGTGAAAGAAGAACAGTGGATTCTCCCCCTAAAGAGACAGAATTTCTTTTGTAGTTAGTTAATAGTCAAATTAATTCTGCCTGACTATAAAAGGATAGCTCTAATATTTTTCCTTTTTAGGCACATTTCAAATATTTAGCCTGCCTTAAAATCAGGTACAGAAAGCAGAGCAGACATTTAGCACTTTATTGAATCCGTAGGGGTGTCTTTTGGAGATCAGAACCAGTATAAGTCTAGAGACACTGGCCTAGATAAGGACACCTTTTGGCCTTTGTAATGCCAGTTTGTTTCCTGTTGGCTTTTTGCTGTTTCAACAGTGATTTAATTTTCACTGTGCTGACCCACCTTGCTGCCTATAAACTACAGCCCACCTGGCTTGTCCTGAGTGTGAGATCCCTGAGCCCCTTCCAGATCAGAAACTGAGTAAGGTGGTCCAACAGATGATCTTGCCCAACCTCTTTGAACCGAGGAGGGTGGAGCTTATCAGGTAAGGCAAAACCCCAGGGCAGTTTGGCCACAGTGCTTTGGGCTTGAAGGTGGCCCTGCACAGCCAGGGCTTCTCTGTGGTTGTGGGTGCAGCTGCTGGATGCAGCACACACGTGAAGCTGGATGAGGAGTCAGCCCTGCTGGAGAAAATGACCCAGGAATCTTGGGTTTGTTAGTTTAACTCTGTATACATCACAAACAAACAAGCCATAATGAGAAACCATTTTATCAATGGACCGTGACAATGATATGGAGATTAAGGGCAGCTGAGTTCCAGCACTTTCACAAAATGTTGGACAGAGTGCTCCTATACAATTTAATCCTTTAATCCACGTAGTAAATAAATGTTTTTGATCTGAAACACAATCACTCTGATTACAGCAACAAAGGGGAATATTTTTATTCTGCTGCATTGTGTAGGCTAAATAGGAAAAAGACTGATGGGGGGTTTGACAGATTAAGCCTCATAAATATCCTGTCTCCTGTCCTTTGGACAAACTAATCTTTGGATAAGGGCTCAGTTTCCTGCCATCGATCTCTCAACTGTGATAAGAAGAGTTTTGTTATTGCTGTGGGACGACATGGTGTTTTTCTGGAGCTCTGCTCTTAAAAGTGCTCTGTGAATGCCCACGTGAGATCTTTAAGGTCATGGTCCTGCACACTCCAGCCTTGTCTCAGTGAGGTTCAGATGCTGCAACCTGGGAAGACACACAGCTCATCCACCCCATATGTTCACAAGGAATAAACTTCTACCACACAAGGTAAAAAAAGGTCAAAATGTCAGCAGAAACTAGTGAGAAATTCAGAGCCACCAGCATCAAAGGATTTCATTAGTTTGTCCAAATTTTATGAAATTATTTCAATATAGCAATTGTTCTTTTTTGGCCATTTTCAAAGAAAATTAATTCTGATTATATTTTGATTTCAAAAAAGATTTATATATTGAAACTTTGTTGTTGTTGTTGTTTTTATTTTGTTTTAGTTTGACCAGAAACAGTGAATTGCAACTCTTTTGGTGGGATGCAGTTGGGATGTTCTCAATTTTACAAGCATTCCATTTCATGTCAGTACAACGCCAAACCTTGTATTTATTTTTTAAATGTTAAACAAGTAGAAAATTTGTTGTTTCTTGCTGGGCTGCTGTTGACTTACACTTGCTGCATTTTAAGACCCCCCCTCCCAGTTGTTACCACATGGCACTGGGCTGTGTTTGGCTTTGGGACTGCATTGCCTTGGGGCTCCCCAGTTAATATAATTGTGACTCTGCTACAGTGGGGGGGAGCAGATCACTCATTAAAGGTAGTGAGTTGTTCTGAGAGAATGAATATGCATTAGATAAAAAGGAAAAGACATTTTTGAACTGAAATACATTTACCAAAGGCAGAATTTAAAGAGATCTCTCCAGAAAATGAGGAATCCTTGCTCACGCAGCATGAAGTAAACAAGGCAGCATTAACTGAGTTAGTCGTGTTCCTACACTATATGGGGGGATTTGTGGGAACTTTTATAAGAATGTAGGAAAGGAGGCAAGTTGTGATGTGTCATTCTGAGCTTTTCTGTCCTGGCTGAACATTGGCCAGAGCTCTGTGCCAGAGCTGCCTCCCCCTGGGTGCCCTCTGGGGTTGGAGCTGTGCAAACTCCAGGGATAGGGCTGATGGTTTAAAAGTGAAGGAGAACTTAAGCAGGATGGATTATAATAATCTAGTTAAATTAATTGAGCTCTAAGTGAGGCAGGCCTTTGAACATCTCCTGAGTAAATATTGGCAGGAGTTAGGGAGTGCTGAGCTTAGTTTGTCCTTCAGAACTACCTCTTGGTCTCTCTTTTGTGTTTGCAGTGTGGCTCCTTGAGAACTTCTTGTTGTACTTTCTCCTCAGTAATTAGTGATACTGTCCAGAATTCTCATGTTTAGTCTTGATTTGGTTTAGTCTATTTTATTAGAAGGGCTGTTGGGCCCCTTAAAACATGTTTTATTGTCTAATACCTGTGCCTGATTTCTTTATTTCTTGGTTTTGCACGCCAAATCTGTTGACCTTTTCCAAAGTTTGGAAAACATCACCCCAAATCACATGTGGGTCCAGCTTTGGTGGCCATTGGGAGTTTATTTAAATTCTAAATTGTTTGTAATATCCTTTTTTCTGTAGTGTTGGTAGAGCATATTATTTCCATTTAGTTTTCTTTAAAGAAAAATAAAAATGGAAAAGGTCCTGGATCCAATTTTATTTTTAATATAATAATTAATTACATGTTGATACTTGCATTATCCATCCCTTGTGATGTCTCAAATAGATATTTTTAAATGTAAAGCTTATGCATTTTGTGAAAGGACTGTCATTTTCTGTATTTACAAGCTGCCCACCATGGTGGGGTAGTTATTCATCTGAGCTGTCCCAATGTAAATAGTAAAATGATGAGGCATTTTCCTCAGTAATCCAGAGGGGCTTTTTAGTACATTTTTTTCAAAAATGTAATATTTTATGTCTGATTTTCCATCCTACAAGTTATAAATCATACCTGTTTACAGATATGTATAGAATTCTGTGGACTAATGATTTGAAAGTGCTATCACACGAAAACAATGGTGTCTCACAGTAGTTGACTCCCCCAGGAAATTGCAGAGCTATCTCAGTGCTCAGGAGGTTTAAAACTGTCAGTGCTTGGTAAAGATGAGTAATAGCAATCCCAGGTGTTCTCAGCCTTGAGTTTTAAAATTGTTTTCAACTCTCAATGCAAATGTCCTCTTTCAAGGTGAGAAATGTCACACCAGAAAGGCTGAAAAGTTTCCAGGCAATTACACTGGTGAATAAGTGCCTATGGATTCTTGATAACTTCTAAATAAGCTCTTTTAAAGTAAATAATAATAGTGAAAAAGACAAGAGCCTCTGGTAATTTATATATGGGTTGACTGGACTGCAGAAAATAAGGCACTGAGTCGGTCTGTAAGGCTGTTTACTGAGGGCTGAAATCCAGAAGTGGTTTCTCGGTGCTGCTCTGAGGTTGCCCCCACAGACCCTGCTCCACAAAGGCTGTCAGGGATTGTCAGTGACATGGGCTGGGCTCAGTCAGGGACATGCAGAGCCTCAGAGGGCCTTTCAAATTGCAAACCAGTATTAACAGGCAGTAGCCCATCCCCGGCTTCTCTTGTTAATTTGACAGAATATGTGAGCAGCAGACAGGGCTTTCCTTTTCTCTCACCTGCAGCTCTCTCTGCTGTAGACAACGTGAAGTCTTCTGCAGCAATATTTTTCATGTTCATTTTTTTTTCTTTTTACATTTTAAGGTGTTGAAAGGCAGACACAGAATATTGTTACTACTGTAATTTTTCCCAGCAAATGAAGGTTAATATGTTAGAGGAGAGAGAGAAATTTGTTTAATGTATGTTTGGATTTCCATCATTTTCTGTTGATACTCGATGGTTGTTTGATGGGCACCCAAATGGCAACGCGTTCGTGTTCACAGAACTAAGATTTAATTGCCCTGTTTCCTCTCTACAACACCTGAAAGCAAGATGAGTTTTGGTCAGAGTTGTCACATGACAAGTTCTTGGTCAAATAATTGGTTTCTGTGAGTAGGACTAGACCTCCCCACAAGACACCTGAGCTTTAGTTTTGGTTGCAAATAGAGCAATCACTTAAAATGCTGGCTCTGCTATGGAATTACTTGCTCTGCTATTGGGCATACCTTCATCTTTGTGTTTCTTCCCCTCAGTCTTTCTCCTCCCTGTTGTCTCTTGTTGGATCAAGTGCAAAGGCTTAGCTTGGGTTCCCCACTGCAGGAGCTCAGCTTCTCGGCAGTTTTCGCCTTTGATGCACTGAGAGCAGTTCAGCCGGCTGGGAACGTGCGAATTGCTGGGAATGCGGCAGGGGACTGTGGAAGGAGCGCAGCAAAACCTCCGCTCCCTCCCTGACAACTCGGTGTCTCCTTGACCGCAAAGCAGAGCTCCCGCAGGGTGATGTGCTGGTGCCGAAGGGATGGGGCTGCAGAGTAGCACAGCCACCCCAAGGGACACTTGCACTGACTACGATGGAAAGGGATAAGGGGGTGTGCCCCGGCTGGTCCCTGCTCTGATAGGATTCCCGGGACCCACCTCTCTGTTTGGCTGCACAGCTGGAGGGGAGCAGCTTTGGGCTGCTGTAAATTGATCCCGCGATGAGTTGGGAGCACACAGGGCTTCTGAGAGGAAGACAGGTTTTCAAAAAGCAGCTGTAAGAATCCTTGCATGTGAGAAAATAAACACGCTTCCTTGAAACTGTTATTTGTATGCGCTTTGAAAAATGACTTTTTAATCCCTGTTTAGCAAATTTTCTTATGTAAAAGGGAATTTTTATTACTTATACAGTTATTATTTAATGTGGATTTGAATTTTAAATAGCCCATTTCCAATGAAATATGTAAACTTGATTACAATTCCTTTTCCCATCATTATACTTCAGGGGAATAGTACACAGTGTTCCTGGAGAAACCTGAAGGCTCTCTTAGTAAACTGCCAGTCATGCCTCAGAAGGAAAGGGGGTATATTTAGATGCCATACAAATGGCAGAACTAAATCTTGTGTAATTTGGTATCAGGCAAAGGTTTGTAGGTTAAATGGGAAGAGGAAGTATTTTTTTAAACATTATGACTCTCTGAAGCTTAAAAAGTAGAAGCTGAAAATACAAATGTAAAGCAATTTCTCTCTAGGCTAAAGGAGGCAAAGAAGGATTAAAGCAGGGAATGGACATATATAAATGGATAACTGGAGGAAAGTAGTTCTGTGAATTGTATAGTACAGGCAACTTTCAAAGATATGAGGCTCTACAACTGTTTTTATCTAGTGCTTTATTTCTGTGATCTAGAAAATTGCTCACGCACATGTCTAACATGGAAGAAATTCCATTACTTTCAGTGAGTTAGGGACAAATGGGGCAGCCATATGTGAATGTGATTTAAAGCTCAGAGTTATCAGTCTCCCTCTTTGTGTCTGTTCAAAGAACCCACTGAAGTCAGTGGGAGTTAGGACCAGTTGGAGATTTCATCTGGAGGTCATTTGGAGCACTCTCATAGCAGAGCTTGTGCTTCCTTTCAGGGTGCAAGTCATAAAAAACCAGGCATCACCTCACCCCCTCACGTGGCCTGTTCCAGCCAAAACAGATTGGGGTTCCTGCTCCTGGAGGGAAAAGTCAGGCACACCACTGCTCATCCTGGAGGGATTTACCCTCCCAGCCCCCCAGTCCTCAGCACTTGCAGGCCTTGCTAAGCCACAGCTATGGAAACATTTCCAGGCAAGGCTCATGCTAATGACAGTGGTATCTGCTAAGGGCAGGATGGATCTCTGCTTGAAAGTTTAAATTTGGGCTTGATGAGTGTCATGGATGAGGTTTAGAAACTTATAATTTCAGCAAAACTTCAACTGTCTTGTGTTAACAACTAAATATCCTCCACCCTTTCCCAAATCTGGCTTGGGAAGGACAAACCCTGGGTGAGCTTGGCGTGGTGAGGTGATTTGAAACAATGGGCCAAATATGGCCATTTGCTAAATTATTTGTAGTACAGTTGAAAGGAGTGAATACATTGATGTCTGTGCATCTCTACTCTAGTCCTGAAAATTGTGATTGTAGTTATGCCTCTGACCTTTCATGATGTGCATAAAGCTGCAAACTGTTTCCATTATAACTTACCAATGGAATAAGATATTTTTTCCCATAAGCTTCTCCTTTTTGACTGTAAGAAACAAAAGACTTAAAAAATATTTTCCCCTAAGGTTTAATTTTTCATGATATAATGAGATGCACTTGGAAACCAGCACCTATCATGCAAACATGATTTCTTATCTACTGATTAGAAGTCATTGAGTTGAAAGCCTATTGCGCACCCCTGCCATGAGCAGATCAGCAGCCCATTGATATGGACCCATTTAGACTTTTATCAGTTTCACCTCCGTGTAACCATTTCATTAGAATTGACCTGGATTAGTTTCTACATGTCTCCCTCATTAAAACATGCAGCACCTGGGCTAATGGGTTTTGTTTCTATCAGGGTATAATGAGGACTGGCATATCTGCATATTCTCTCAGCACCAAGAACAGAGACAAATACTCCATTTTATTACCATCTGACAGAGACATAATGATTGCTGAGAAATTCATTACCATGGTATTCTGCAATGATTTAACTTGAAAACCTTGCTGTGCTTCAGCCTGGCAGTGGTAGAATGCTTGGAATTGCATGTTTTTGTGTTTGAATAGTGTGAGCTGAGCCGATTCTCTGCTCCCCATGTGTTGTACAGTCTATTTGCTTTGCAGATTTCTGACTGATTTAGAGTGTATTTCATTACAGTGCAGTGTAATTAAGGAATATTGCTGAAAGTTGCTTTGAAAAACATATGTGATGACACTACAGGTAGCACAGGAAGCTGTTACAAAAGGCAGAATTTCAAGAGTATCTTTTCTTCTAAGTACTCCTCCATTTGCACAGCACCGTGGTTAACAGATGAGGCATCCTGGTGCCTCCTCTTTTGAGACACTGGTGGGAGAATTCTTGTGGCTCTTGGTCAACTTTTCCACAGCTTTGCAGATATAAGCAGGTACTTACACATAAAAGCTTTTCAGCTGTAATTTGTGTCTTTGTTCTCTGTGCACCTTACCTCTTTCAAATGGCACTACTGAGCTGATTTCTTCAGAGCTGAGTTTAGTGCAAAAGACCATGGCAGAAAATGTCACTGAGCACAGTTTATCATTTGAACACAAACCCCCTCAGTAATGCAAAATAACGCGGTTCATCTGGCAAATGCTGGCTGCGGTCACTCTGCTTCCACCCTGCACGGGGCAGGGGGGTCTGCTCATAATTTGCCTCTGTCATCTGAGATAGGAGGGCCTTAAGTCTACTAAATATCTACATGGCAGGCAAGAATGCCAGTTCTAACCCCTTCTAGCCTGACAAACTCACCTCGAGGTTTAACATTTCACTCCATGTGAGGGGGAGGTGCAGTGTTTCCATTTGTCCTTCCAATGTGTGGAACTGGTTGTAGAAATGACTGGCTGGTGATGCTTTACCTGATGCCCCCCAGGACGTGGTTGGCCCTCCTGGCTGCCAGGGCACTGCTGACTCACATCCAACTAGATGGAAAACTTTCTTCATGTTCAGTGTTTGATCATGTAAGTGATTTAGTTGTGGTGTGTCATAGATCTGTGAACACAGGATCCCACCTGGGAGAACCCCTCTCGGGTTAGAGAGCAGGCTTCCCACCTGGAACATGAGCCATATGGTGCATGTGTCAGACCCAGGGAAGAGGAGGTGAGCTTCTCAATACAGAGATTTAACAGACTGCCTCTGAATTAAAATCAGGTGGTGCCCACCATTAATCAGGATATCTGAGCAGCCTATTTATAGTTGCCTTGGTCTTGGGTGTGAAGTTGTTATAGGAACAAGTTTCACCAACCACCTGAAACCAGTGGAGTTTCACTGATGTGAGTGAGTGTTGAACATGACCCTTTGTCTCCCCTGGGGGAATTCTCATTAGTGGCAATAAGAAATTCTCTGGTCAAGCCATCTGTCTGATGCTCGTGTGGTCTAAGGTTGTCAGTCGTGGAGGAAAACAGCACACAGCAGCAGGGAACCAGGGAGAGCTGTGTGTGATAGAACTTGTTTCTAGAGTGCCAAATGGTGAGATCTCCTAGTTTGCCCAACTCCTTGCTGATTCCATGTTGCTCCTTGCTCTCCTCCATGCATCCTACTTCCAGAAGGCACCAAGGCATTTCAGTCTGTTACAAAGAGCTCATTTGCTCTTGGAAGTATCAAAGATTATTTTATAAAAATAGTGGTGTATATAAACCAAAGAGATCTAAAAGTCCTTGCAGATTTGCAGATGCCATCAGCCCTCAACTGAGAAGTTTTGTTTTACTTTTTACAAACAAATTGAGTTAGTCCCAACTGGCTCTTCTTCAAAGTGACCCTAAAGCACTTGGCAATATTGTGTCACACCCACAGAAGCTGGTCCCTTCTTCTCACCCAGAGTGTAGCATCAGGTTGGGATTTCCTTATCACTGACATAATGAAAGAAAAATTTCTTTTCTAATGCAACTCAAGGGGGAAAGGGAAAAATACACTCCTCTGGAGGAGCTTGTGGATAATAGTTACCAGCCAGGTTTGGGATTGGGGTTCTGAAAAGACTTTCTGTAAATCACAGAATTTTTTTTCTGTCCTGAAGCTTTATCTGCACTTTGGCAAAGGCAACCACTCTTCCCATGTTGTATATCCATGTATATAGACTGCCTAAGAAAGTGCCCTAATAGTTTTTGAACAACAATAAGGAAAACACAGTTGTTCACAGAACATCCGAGATCAAATGCTCACCCATCTTGTGTTCTTCTGGAGCACAGAATTTCAGGTTGATTCTGCTGACTAGAAGGAAAGCACAGGGAGGTGTTGAGCTTCTTACTGATGTAGAGGATTGTTTTCCTTAAGTAAGTACAAGGATATTGATTACTAAACTGTACCATGTATTTGTTTTGGGTAAACATTTTGCTGTAATTCAGTTTATGTGAGGGATCTTTCTCTTGAAAGCATTGGACATGTCTGCATGCTAATAAGAGATTATGTTCTTTAGTTCTACATACTGGAGAGGCTGAGAACAGGTCTTTTAAGTCCAGGAGAGGCTTGTTTACTGTGTAATTTGAAACACAAAAGGTAGCACCCAAAATGACAAGCAGAGTGCTGAGTTTGGAAATCTCCTGTCTTTGGAAACTAGAGTTGTGTTCTTTCTTGTGTTTCTTGAGTTGGAGAACTAGTATATTTTAATGTTGTAAAAAAGAACAAATTAATCCATATGATAGAGAAAAACACTGACAATAACTACAGCTGTGCAAACCTCAGAAGGATGAGAATTGCTATTTCCCAAGCATAGGTTTGTGTTTACAATGTACCAGAAGGAGTCTGTTGATTTTGTTTGGGTTATTTTTTTTGGTGTTCTTTCCTCCTGGAACTGTAGGCAAAGCAGAAGGTTGCTCTGTAGTGAGCAATACTTGATGTGGCAATGGGATATAGAATAAACCAATTTGTGGTTATCCTTTAAGTATACATTCTGGGGGAAATCCTTTTAAATCTGTAAGAATTCAACCCATATTCCAGGGTTTGGTGAGTGAGTCTTTCCACTCCTACACACAGTTTAAGTGTGTAATATAAATTCTTGGCTTAGTGGCTGTGTGTGCACAGCTCAGAGAAGCCCTGACACCAGGCCTTTTCCCTCCAGATGGCTATTAGGAAAAGTTTCTTCAATAACAGGGTGGTCAGGCATTGGAATTGCCATCCCTGGAAGTGTCCAAAAGGCATGTGGATGTGCCACTTGGGGACATGGGTTTGTGGTGCACATGGGGGCACGGGGGTAATGATTGAACTCCATGACCATGGCAGTGTTTTCCAACCTGAGTGATTCCAGAGGCTGCAGGTGCAGCTGGCAGAGTGCACCCTTTGGAGTGTGTGCTGCTCTGAGCTGGGAGGGACCTCGTGGCCATGTCCCACCTGCCCCAGTCTCCCTGTGGCTCCCAGACAGCCCAGGGGCAGCAGCCTGGGGGAACCAGCCCCGAGCCACACACAGCTCCTGTGGTGCTGAATTCCCTTTCAAATGGCACACTGGAACAGAACAGCTTCCTTTTATTGCCTGAGTCTTCATTGTCTTTTAATTTAGGATCGTTTCAGTTTGCTCTAGAGGTATGTTTTATAAGTCAGTCAGAAACTGTGTTCATGAATCTGCTAAAGCAAAGGCCTGTGTTTGCTGTGAAATATGAGCCTGATTCACAGCCCTCTTGTGCTCTTGGAACTATTTCCATTGATTGCAGCAGGCTCGGATCTATTATTATTTCTGTGAAAATTCTGTAATAAATGAAGCTGCTTTAGGTCACTGGGAATGAAGGATAGCAGCTGTAGGTAGAGTGTTATTACTGTGGTGCCAATAATCTCCAACTGTATTAAGGCTGTTACAAGGTGTCCATGGGAAATAGTTCTTTTTGTGAGTGAAAGATGATTTTACAGTTCCATATGAATTTTTTTTTTTGCTTTTCACTCCTGGTTTGTCTTGATTTCTCTTAGATTCCTCACTTTTTGTTCTTTTTCCCCCCATGGGTGCTCTGGTCACCCAGAGAGTCAGTAGCTCATGAGATACTCTGCTGGTTTCCAGAGTTTATCTTCTAACCTGGGGTGGTGAGTTGCCCCCAGCTGGATTCCCGATGCCTAAAAAAGCTGTTCTGTCACCTCCCTCCTCAGCTGGACAGTGGACAGAAAATATAAAGAACAGTTTGTGGCTCAGGATAAGGACAGAGGGGGATCACTCAACAGTTACTGTCACAGGCAAAACAGATTTGAGTTGGGGAAATCAGTTGAATTCCCAGGATTTCAGGAGTCACATGATTTAAAAAAAACTTGTTCTCACTCACATTTCCTCTCCATTCTCTTCACTATTTGAGGAGGGCCAAGCTGAAAAAGTACATTCTCCTTTGTTTAATCACAGCATGTGGCACAGCAGGTGCTGGTGGTGCTGTCAGCGTGCCTTGGCTCTGAAACAGTAAAACCAGCTCAGAAGGACAGGGAGGGCTCTGCAGTCTTGGACCTCTTCAATCTTCATCTTCTCTGTTGAGACAGGTGCCAATTAATGCCAGTAACAGTGAATGGATTTGATGATGTGGAGACTTCTAAATGAGGAACAAGAATAAAACTGCTGGCTCAGAGACATTCCAGAGTGTCCATTTGTCACTGTTGCTGTGGATTTGGGTCAGAGAAAATCTCCATGTCTTTGCTAGTCTTCATATTGTCTTGATCATCAAAATAGGTGCTTTCATCTCTAAGTCTAAGAAATGATGGCAAAATAAAATGTTGGGCATCAAACTGTAAGCTGTAGGCAGTCTTCTCAAAAGAGGGCTGATTTTTCAAGGGGTTTTTGAGGGGTTATTTTTCAGTTTTTTAATATAAAGAATGTTTTCCTTTTCACTAGTGAGTTTTATGTTGTCTCTACTTCAGAAAAATGCTTTGTGTTTCTGGTTGTTCATATGGATTTTTAAATGCAGGGTGCATTCAGGTCGTATTTTTGCTTCCCTTTCCTTAGGCTCATAATATACAAAATAGTCAGGGAAATTAGAAACAATGTGAATTTTCTCTGTCAAAAAATAAGCATAAGGTTTTCCAGCCACTAAACTATCTTTCTTTTATTATAATAATGAATATTAGTTTGTGTATTATATAATATACAACACACTAGCTTAATGTCCAGATATATTTACGTATGTATCACGAATTTTTTTTTTAACATTTTTTAAAATGAAAGTCTAAATAAGCAATGAAAACCAGCAATCCATTACTTTTTCCCTGGAATGAATTAAAAGACAAATGAGGTTTAGTTAACTAAGGTGTTCACTCTGCCTGTTTTGCTGATAAATATATTCCTAACAAGGCAACAAACTGGAGTGTTTTGTGATTCAAATTCTGGAGACACTGTAGATAGGTTGGAAGTAGCATTAAAGAAACTCAGTTTTATTATTCCATTGATGGTCCTGAAACTTAAACACAGTAATTTTCCTTGTCAATCTATATTCCTTCCATCGCTGCCTTGTGTCTGGTTGAGCTGCAGAGAGCCCCAGAAAGCTCTGGCTTGTGGTTTCCTCGCTTTGAATATCAGTCTCCACATTCAAAGATGCACAGATTCAGATACAGTTATTGCCTAAATTATTTCAATTTGACATATTCATCTCCAAATAGGCTCCTCTGAAATCTGAGCCTGGACTTCTGGAAATACTTGAATTTAAAATCTGAAGGGAATAGATGGCAACTGTACCACACTTAATATTGGTTTTGCTAAATAACAGAAAATGGCGTGACATCAACAAGCCCCAAGTTTCCCTCCCTGCCCTGTATCCCAGTCTCATTCTGCGCAGGCTGTTTCCAGCAGTGTGTGTTCCCTTCTCTGCTGGGATTGGAAAACTTGGTATTTTGGTTCCTATCTGATCTGCACAGTTGGAGGAACTAACCTCAATATAGCAATTAAGATGAGAGACGCTTTGCACCTCACATACACTGGTGGAGACTCCTGATGGCCACCTGGACAAAGCCCAGGCTCTTGTCGTGGTTGCCTGCGGTGAAAGTCCAACTGGTGGTGTGCACACCAGACCTCTGGGTGTGGATGGACATGTTTGCTTGGATCCAACTGCTCCATTAAAGCCTCATAAACTCTGCTCAGGCCTCTGTTGGAAGGTGATCTTTCATTTGCACAGACCTCTGGAAGTGACCCCAGAGCACGTGGGCTGGCAGAGAGGCTGTGACACCACGTTAATTCCTGCTCTTGAGGTACAGGAGGAACTTTGCTGCCCACCCAACCCCACACACACAATCAAAGCTCACTTGGCTCCTTCAGCCTAAAGTTTTTTGCCAAGCCCAAATAAAGGATTGTCCTTGTGATATAGAACCTTCTTTCTTGTCATCACTTTCAGCCCCTGAATTCACCATATTTTGCGTCACTGAGGAACCTGCACATTGGAGAGTAACTTTCAGGGAGTAACTGTGTTGCACTGGTTCACTGGGGGAGTAGTCAGGACAGAGGGTTTTGCCTGAGAGCAGGAATTTCTGTAATGATGCCATTAATTGTCTGGGTGATAGGAGTGTTGTTTCTCATGCACTTGAAGCCAGCATAAGCAGATGTTGCTGCCAAGACCAGCAGTTCAACCCTGCCTGTGCCCCTAGCTACATCTGCCCATTCCAGAATTGCCCTCTTGGTGAACCAGATTGTTTTCATTCAGATAAGTTCCCTGATCCACTTCCTCACATGGCCACACAGTTACTTGTCAGCATGGATGAAGGAGTGGAGCTGGAAACAAACAACTGGAACCTGAGGGGAGGGCAGGGCTGCTGCTTCTGGTGCCTCTCCTAGCTTAAGCTAACTTAAAGTGCATGTGAAACTACTGCCACACAAAAAGTAATGTTATTTTATATCCTGCTCCTTCAGTTCTTCACAGGGTTCCCACTTCAAAGTGCCTGTGCTGTAATATCTGGTTAAAAGAGTTGCAGTGAGAGTACTTGTTATGTATTGAGGATGGGCTCAGTTAATTAGAGTTTGAAAAAGAATTGGATCTTTTCTCTCAAGTCAAGAAACGTAGAGTTTATTGTAGACAATGTGTGTGGGGAGGTGGTTCTGGAGGAATTTAAAAAAAACCATTATCTGGAGGCATGAATTCTCTTGGACTACTGGCTTTCTTTCCCCAGCAGATTTGTTGGCTGGTCAATCCCCTGACTCTGTAGCAGCAGTGAACATTTAAGTAGGTTTTGAGTTGTTTTATGATATACATGGTTGTTTCCTCTCTGGCTTTGGATTTGGGAAAAAGAAGGAAGGTGGTGTCAGGCCAGCTCAGGTGCTTGTCTCAGCTGAACATGCATCTGCTGCCTGTGGAGTGCTGAAACACCAGCTGCTCCCAGTGCTGGGATGCTGCCAGCTGGAGAGGGGTGGGGGCACTGGGACGGAGGGAATGCACTGCCCCCTGAGCCCACATTGCAAGGGGCACCCTTTGGGTTTGTCTGCTGCTTGTGGCACGGTTGGCTCTGTGAAGGGACCTGCTCATTCCTATGCAGGGCCATCTTTACTCAGTCTCACCAGTAACGTCACTGCAACTCAGTTCTAAGTGGCCAATTTTTTAAAAGCTGCTGCAGTCTTTAGGCTCCTAATGACTCCTAAAACATGAAGTGAGTTCCTAGTCACTGTGACCCAAACAAAAATAAAAGAGAGCTCAGTGCTTTCTCTACTGTGTGCTTTTCTTGGCTTTTCATGGGTGAATTTTTATAAAGGAAGCTGTGTATCCCTGGAGACATTCATTATTGTAATGATAACTGGAAAGGGCTTCCTGTTGAGGAAATAATAATGTGTCCTGGTTTGAATGAACTCCAAGAGAGCAAACCCTCTCCTCATGCCTGTCCCAGCGTGGTGTCCCTCTGCAGGGGTCCCAGTGATTTCCAAATGGGGCACAAGGGCGTCGCTGCTCCTCACAGCACCATCCCCGGCTGTACCCGGGTCTCCAAGGGGAACCACATCGGGAGTGATGGAGCTGGAAAATGCACTTACCTGCCTCTAGTCCCATCTGCTGCCACCCCTCAGCAGGCAGCTCTGCCGGTGGGTACAGCAGCAGAGGGGAAGGTACAGTGAGGTGGTATCCATGTGCTGTGGGAAGGCTGCTCTGGGAGAAGGGCTCTCCAGGGAGAGCGCTGAAATTGTGCATCTGAGAGGCAGAGCTTCTAGAACAGCAACCAGTGTTCTTCTCTGTTCAGGACCATTTTAGGGTGAAACTTAGAGGGTCCCTCTTCTTTTTAGTAACTCCCACAGCATCAGTGAGCCTGGCCCTGTGTCCTCTAAGCCAGCTGTGTCAGGCCTGTAGATGGGGAATGCTGGAAGACAGGGCAGGAAGGATAATCATGGGAAAACGTTGGCTAAAGTCTTTCTCCTTCTGTGCACATCTGGTTCTGTGCACCTTTTGGACAATCAGGGTCATTTACTGAGGAGTATTTACCCAGGGCTGTCATGGGGTATTTAGATTTTGGTTTAAGTAAGCTGGGGAAACATATCGGTTCCAGCAAGGAGCACAGAGAACCACCTATGGCTGATTGGGAAAAAAAAATTACAGTAATTAAAGGAAATCACTGACCTTGGATTAAAAGTTGCTGTCAGCTGCTCAGAGCATGGAGCTTTGCATGGCTGTGGGGTGATTATGGAGATCAAATGCACAACCAACCAGAAAATAGGAATTCTGTTTTGTAGAAAGCCAGAATGGTGCAGCAGTACCAGCACAGCATCTCTGCATCCAGGGTGGCGGGGGAAGGGCTCCTTCAGTGTGTATCAATAAGCTACACACACAGAGGCCAATCAAAATTCTCCTGTATTCAAAATCCTTTTATTCTAGATAAAAAATTTCATGGTTAATCATTATCATCTTGTTCCCTTGCTAGGTAATTAGTATTGCATTGTTGCTTTGTGCCTTTCCCTATGTTCCCTTCATGTTAGAGAAGTTTAATTGACATAAAAAGAAGAGGAAACTAAAGGGATTTTAATCAGTTGGTCTGTCCTATCAGTTTTAAAAAGAAAAGCTGGAGTAATAGAAAAATAGACTGGTGTCTATGCCCTCTTATCATCCATTTTGCCATTCATTACTGAATTGATGAGAATGTCTGCTTTGCATATTTAATTACAGGATTGCTAAAATACCACTGGGGTTTCTTCCTGTTGGTGGATCTCTAGGCAACATTATAGGTGGTCAATAGGCTTTCGCCTAAATATTATCTCAACTTTTTTCAGTTTTCACTCTGAAACAAACATTGTGAGATGAAAAATGGGCACTTACTGCAGTTTTCTCACAACACCCGTTGATATCTGCTACAAGGCTTCATCTCATAAAGAGCTAAGTAAGAAATTAATATTTTACCTACAAGAACTCTTAAAATGTACACTTTAAAATCAGGGTTTGCTTGTAGCTTTTTGCTTAGAGATTTTCTGGATCAAGACTTCGGTGCATTAAGCTTGCAGAATCTACAAATGCCCAATTTCTTAGTTATAAAATGATTAATAAACTTACACTGAAAGCAGTACTAAGAAGAAAGTAGTGCAGGACACAAAACACAACATTTGGACTATATTAAATATTCAAATCCTGAGGAATTTTAAAAACACTCTAAATAATAAGTCCTTTCTGGAATATGGCTCAACAAATAAAATCAGTTTAATATACAGAATGAAAAGAAAAAAATTGGTCTCATTTTTGTTAAGCAATGATGTTGAAGAATGGTTATTCTTTGTTTCATATAGTGAAGAGCAAATATGGATTTCAAATATAGAGTTTTAAGTTCTCTTCTGGTATTTGCAACAATAAAGAAAAACAGAGAAGATTCTTCAAATAGCCTTGGAGACATTTGCTAGAAGAACAGGACTTCTGCCATTTCCTGTGTGCTCTTCAGGGGTGAACCCAAACGTGCCTTTACCAGGCATTTCATGCAAAGCAAATTGTCAGGGCCTTCAGGTTGTGCACACAGGAATAAGCAGGAGGGCTCCCACTGATTTCAGTGTGCTGGGAGTCAGGCAGTGAAAATGGGATCCTGGCAGTTCTCCAGTGCAAGCTGATGGCAAAGCTCCCACTGCTTCACAGAGGACAGGGGTTTACACAAGGTTTTGCTAAGGCTTTATTCTCACCAAGTTTTTATCCCCAAAAATAGAGACTAGCAGGAGATGCATCTCATTGGGCCCCTGCTATTGCTGTTTAGGTGGAAAGAATTGAAATGCCAGTGTCAGGTCTGGCTTTTAGCTCCCTGGCCGGGGATGGGAGATGGCCTTCAGGAGCTTTCTTGGTCATCATTAGCAGTTGGAGCCTTTCATGAGGAGGTGGTTACAACCTCTGACTGTACAGAATCTGCAAAGTGACACACTGCTGGGAACATGCTGTGTAAATGATGCATGTGGGGAGGAAGGATCCTTCCTTATATCCTCCTACCAGCTGTGCTCACTCACCTACATCTCACAATCATGCAGGGGGGCAGATGAGTTCTGAGTCCCAAGGAACAGTGTTGTTATTTCATATTTTGTTCCTTTCTCTTCTTGGCATGTGATAGCAAATTGGACAAATTAGTTATAAACCTCCAGACCCTCCCTAGTTTTTGCTGGATCCCTGAGCCAAGCTTTTCTAGGCCCTAGAGCTGGTGACATGTTTCCATGCACCCCTGAACACCAGAGACTCCTCTGTCAGTGGTGAATGTATTACAGAGAAGATTCCAGCATCTTCTGTAAAACTCCTTAGAATGGAGCCTTTGCATAGTGGCCATTTTGATTTGTTGTCCACAGACACATGTTGGAGATGATTTGAGAACTTACAAAAAATTAGCAGGTTTTTATCTTTCATATTTTTGAAACTTGCTGTCCAATACCAAAGCTGGTCCTGATTCCATTGAAACAAACACATTCTTCTTTGTTTTAATTTTAATAAACCATGGATTGGTTCCTTTCTTTACATGTTAGTAATTATGAGAATAATCATGTGTGGCTGTATTACTTCTGTGTTTAATTTTCACTCTGGCAGAAGGAAGTTATCAAATAAAAAATAGAAATGGTTTGTTCCCAGATATGAAATCCTGTTCTTGCATGTAAAAAGTTGGCTGACAGACTAGATGAAATGCAGATCTCTTCTGGGAGGCCTTTAGCTATTGTGTAGCTAAAAAAAATTCAATATAATATATGTTCCTCTCAGATTATGTTTTGGGTGTCTTTTGGAGAAGGCCTCTTTGGTTTTTCTTTTTTTTTTTTTGAGAGACATCATCTACGTGAAAATCTCAAACCCCTGGGAACATCTGTGCCTTCATGTTACAAGAATATCTGTAAATGAAAGAAAGCAAGGACAGGTGCAGTGTGGTTCTCCAGGGCATGGGATGAGGCTTCACCCATAACAGTGGCCATTTGCACTCAAAACACAATATGTATTTCTGCAACTTTCTTTGCTGAAGCCTTTAATTTGGGAGATGCTTTGACTGATTCAATTTCTGGATCTCTTTATAAATAGCTGCCTTGTTATGGGAAAGCATGGAGGTAATTAAAAATGTTTTCTTTGCTGTATGATAATATTGCTACAGTAATAAAGATGTCTAAGTTGACAAAATATTACACATTATCCACATTTGCTTTTTTTTGACTCCTTTTAAAAGAGTCTTTTGGATGTGGAGGGGAAAAACCCATTCATTTTTCATTCAGTAAGGCCAGCACTAGAATACAGATGCACAGTAGCATTCCTGGAGCTTTTTTCTTTTCCTTTTCTCTCTTAGTGCTTGCAGTGTCTGAGGGGAACATGGACACCACCATTAGCAAGAGACAGAGAGCTGTGTTGGTTTTCAACAACTGGACAAATAGAATAAACTTGGAAAGGAGATCTGAGGAAAAGAGGAGACTCAAACCCTTGGACCTTTGGTTAATGAACCATCTCCACCCTGTAGCAGAGTCCCTGTAACAGTTCCTGGACAGTTATTTCCTAGCTGTGGCATTGAGGGACGCTGTGTATCTCCAGTCTTCTCTTTCACTGTCTTGTTTCTGCAGCTGGTGACTGGAAAGCTGCAAACCGACAGAAGTCCCGATGGTTTCCTGGCAATTAGCAGCTTCTGCAGGCTCTGCAGGGTGTCCTGATGTGAGGGCTGCACCGATGACTGGATATGTGGTCACTGCCAGAGTGCCCTGGGAAAATTAGGTTCTCTTGCTGGACTCAGGTGTGGTTTCCCCTCTGGAGAGGCTCGCTCCCTGAAGCTCTGCTCCTTTCATCTGGCCTCATGTGCCAATTTATTCTCATCTCATTGCATGACACAGCTTGGGCTGCCCCTTCACCAGGTCAGCACCTGCCAGACAGACAGTGACACAAAGGGAACTGTACTCTTGCAGGCGCAGGATTTGGGAACCTGTGCAGTTTCTGGCAGTGCTGCTGTCATTAGGTGGCCTTTGGCAGGGAATGAGACTCGGGAGGACCAGGTTGTCCAGGAATCCCTGTTTCTGGGCTGCTCCTCGCAGTGGGCCGCGAGGGGGAGGTAGATGCTGCTTTATCATCCGGGAGGAGCGCACACAGCAAGGAGACACAGCCAGAGTGATACGAGGGGTCAGCGGGGCTCGCTGGCCAGAACCATCACACTCAGACCTGTGATGAGCTGCCGAGACCTCGCCCATCAATGGTCAGACTCACGGTATGTCCAAACAGGGGCAGTGCCACGGTCACCCGTTTCACAGGTGGACAACCTGACTTCCAAACCCATGGTACGAGCCAACAAGGTTTATGGAGAGGAGTAGGGTGACAAGGCGCTGGATGTCTGTCAGTGGCCTGTGGTGATCCATAAATGGCAAAGGTTCCTTCCTAATCTTGTCCTCACACTCACTTGCAAGAGAATACCTGGGCTGTTACAGCATTGTTGTACTGTGTGCTATTCTGCCGTTCCTCGATGCTCAAAGGAAAACTTCTGCAGTCCTTTTGTTTCAGGAGCTATAGATAATTTTTCAGACCCCACCACATGGGAACTTGCCTAAGCTGAAGTTTTGCTGTGCTTGCTTAGAGAGCTGTGACCCTTCTTCAGAAATGCTAATGTTGCTCTTGGTTTTCAGCAAAGAAAAGATAAACACATATTTACAACTTCACATAATTATATTTTATGATAACCTGATGCTAATGTGAAGATGAAATTGAACATAAGAATCTAATTGTGTACTTCCTGTTGAATAATGCAAGACAGCAGCAATCATTAGCCTTGTACTGTCGGAGGATGCGAGGGCTCTTCCCTTTGTGCAAAGCACATAAACAGAAGACAAAGAAACAAAATCTTCTCACAAGGTTGTCATTGTTCCTTTCTCTCAAATCAGAAAGAGTGTCTTAGTGAATCAGATTCCCAGCACTGAGCCCTCCCTGGTGTGCCAGATACTTAAAGAAAGGGTGTAAAACATGTTGTATCAACTAGCTAGTCACACTGGCTTCTTTGAAACCAGTGGTTGCACTAAATGCCCATCTGGTTTTGAAATGCCAACCTTAATCTGATGCTCAGTACGAGCTGGTGGCCTCAACCAGTCCCCCAGGGCTCTGCTGATCTGGGGAGGTGGAAGGAGAGGAAAGAAAGGAAAAATCAGTACACTGAAGCATAGAAGGAATGGAAAGTAGCAAATGGGTCAGCGCTCTTGGTAACACCATCTCTTTCTGGGTGACCACTTTTATAGAGTTCTGCAAAGTGTTTGTGGCCAGATATTTTGAGGTTCACCTGCAGATTCAAGTTCAGGGTATTGAGTGAGGTCTTGATACTCAAAGCTCCTTTTAGTAAGGAACCTTCCTCAGGGTAGGAGTAGGAAGGGGAATTCTGTTTGAAGCGGAGTACATGGCACAAGAACCTGCAGACCTAATTCATGAATGAAATTGGCTAATGGGTTGCAATGTTTTGACAAGGTTGTCAAAACTATTGTTTTCAAATATCTGAATGAAGTTGTGGTTACTCACTGTTCTGCAAATCCAGGCTTTAGTATGGGGCTAAATTTGGAGAACTGAAACGTAACTACAACAAGTGGAACTTACTAAATAGAGTAACAGATCAAAGGCTTCCTAATCTGTGTCTCAGCCTTCCTCTCTGTCCCACTGGTGTTCAGGGGGCAAAGGAATAGACTGGAAGTGATCTTCATCCTAATATAATCACCCAGCAGGAGAGAATTTTCCTCTTTAGCAGGCAGAAGCCTGGGAGAGAGATTAAAAGAGGCCTGAAGGTTAGCCTTATCCCCAGCGGATCACATATTTAGTGCTGGCCCTGGGAACAGTGGCAGGATTTAATTCCTAGTGTGTTTCCTCTGCCTGTCCTGTGGCAGTCACATCACACTTATAAACAGTTCTTGTCCTATTATATTCACTCTGGTGGGATTCAGACTTGCACTGTGGGACATCCATGTGGTGTCACATACCTGTCTTTCAGTAGAGCTTTGGGGTACATGTACCTAACAAGCAGCAACTCCACAGCCTGGAGCAGGTAAAAGGCATAAAGGAGGTAAGAATGGCTGCCCAAAACCAGCTCAGGTTTGAGAGGGTATTGTTATGTCTGCCAGTCTGCACTGGGAGCACCATCTGCCAATGCAGGAGCAGCTCTGACTCGCTATTGTTCCCCTTTCTGGCAATCTCAGTATTTGCAATCACTATCGGGCTAATTGTTATGAAAAGTGCCACTCTGTTTCACACATCTGATGTGTGTTGAGTGTAGTTGTAGAGCAGAACAATTTATGACCTTCTGCTTCCTGTCTGTATGAAAGGGATGTTTCTTTTCACTCTTGTGGCAATTGAGAAATGGAAAGCTGTCTCAGCTGGGGCTGTGTATGATCTAAGTCTTGGGCCTGCCGCCTTGTGTCACAGAGCTCCCTTTGCTCCTTTGGGTCAAGCTGTGCAAGTAAGGGTTTGTTCATGAGAACAAGTGTGGTCCATTGTGCCTTCAGATTGTAAGGGTTAATTTCCAGGACTTCAGAATGTATGTATAATTTTCCAGGCTTTGAAGGTGCAAACCATTGTGTCTATAGTCAGTTTAATTTGATTTGGGGGAAGTATAGGCACAGCAGAGGTGTCAGTCCCCTATCTGGGTCACCTGGTCAGACTGGCCCCTGCTGGGAGCACTGCAGTCGTGGGTGCTGCTCTGAGGCCACACTGCTATTCTGTGGCCAGCCTTAAGAGGACAAGAAGGATGCTCCAGGCCACTGAGCAACTTTTGTGTCTGTGTGATGTGAACACAACAAAGCTGAAAGCACCATAAGTTTGACTGCTTTTTCCTTGAGTTGAAGATTTATGATTTGCAGTTCAGTCTCATGCAGGGTATGAGTGGTTTGGGAGACCTCCTTACGCTTTCCTTTTCCTCCTGTTCCTCCTAGACCTGTGTAAATCCTAAATCCCAGGCCTATTTGGCACTGCCCAAGTGCTTTGCTTACATGCAGGTCAGGTGGACTGTGCTTGAGACTCTGGCATTGCTGCCACACTCCTGCTGTCTCTCTTTCCTGAGAGTTACTGCCTGGTTGTTTTTCTTCCTGAGTTTGGTCAAATCTTTATATAGAAATATATATAATGAGTAAGAGAACCAGCATCATGAGCTCTCCTTATATCTGTAGACTGTCTAAAAAAGGGTTAATAAGACTTTTCTTAATGGCCAAACCAGCATCTCAGTGTTTCCAAGGCTGCATTTCTATCTGTACTATGTGCAGGTTGCAAGGTGAGGAAGGGTTTTCCTCTGGGGCTGTTTCATGCTGTTTACCTTTCCCACTACACATCTACCTTGCTATAAAAGGGCTTTTGGATAGATTTGTATCTCATCTGACAAGCTAACTCCCTCTTTTGGTAATTTATCCCTCTCATGTTTTTCGCTTTTATTTTTTTTTTTCTTTTCTCCTAACCTGAACAAGGACAATTTTGCCTTGCTCAGTGTCAGATCTTTGAAGAGGAACATTTTAACTACAGTTATTTGAGAATTTTAAAGCAGCAATTCTGAGACATATTTTAAAAGAATATTATTTTCTTACTGAGAGGAGGATTCTGTCAGATTGCTGAACCCTCTGCTTTCCCAGGTTGAGACTCCTTGTGTTGTCATCTAATTTTTATTATTGCAAATGCTTCTTTTATAGACTTATTTAATACTGGTTAGTGTTTTACAACTCAAAATTTGTTGTCCAGCCCTTAGTTATCCATAGAAATGAGGTTGTGCCCTTTAATTGTGAGGGATGGTCCCCACAGTGGGTGTGAAGTTGGAATCAGACTATCCAGCAGCAATCCAAGGTGAGCAGGGGCAGTTTCCCAGGTTTGCCTGGCTGGACACTTCACCTAAACTTCAAATAGGAGACCAGGGGCCATAAATAGTTCCAGCACATATTAAATATTCCTGTGAATCTGGACTTTGATTCCTAAAGGCCACGTTTCCTTCAAAGTCACCGTTTCTTTAGGTGTCCAAGGCAGTTAAGGCCACATGCTCTGGTGCCTCTGAAACTTTCACAAGTCTACCCATATAAACAGCATGTAATACTAGGGATGATAAATGAAATGTGTGTTTTAAAAGAAAACCCCAAAAAAGCACTGTCAAAAAGCACACTAAGAGGCTTAGCAGTTGTGTGAAAGGAAAAAAATTATGGAAGAGAATGGATCTGATGGACAACATCACAGCCTGTTTTCTGGGAAATGGCTTGAAATGGCATGCAGCAACATTTTCTAATCCTTCAGAAGCAGAGAAAAGGCTTTCAGCTCACTGCTTGTAGCACTTACCTGTTGTGGCTTTATACTGAAATACCAATAATTTAATATTTAGCTGACTGTAAACATCTTTGGAAGCAAGAGGGTGAGAATGGCAGCTTGCAGTCTGGAGGGCTTGGTTTTTTTAGTCCTGGTTTTTATGTGATTTTTGATTTTGATGAAAATGGTCTTGATACACCAATAACCAATAGCTTCTCTGAGCTTCTTAAAAAGGATGAGTTGGTGTTCTGCAGAGTGCCATCTTGTGTGTACACAGATTTTCTTTGGATAGCTTGGCTGTTGTTTTAGAAGATGAAGAATCTTTTTCTTTCCAAATTATTCCTACTTATGCTACTTAATTTTTTCAAACAGATCAGTGTACTGACCTACTAACTCTGTAATCTCTAGAAAGAGGGACCAATCCTGTAAACAGCAGCAGGTAAATCTGTCAGGCAGGGAAGCAGGGATTTGTGTTACAGAGAAGTGTTGCTGTCCTGAAGTCCGTAATCCGTTTAAGCTCTTGTCTCAACACACATCAGTGTGTACATTCTGCATTTACCCTGAGCGAGATGTGCCCTTGCCTTGTGAGGCCCAGCTGGGCAGTGGTGCCTCCTGCTCCCCACTCTGGCCGTGGGGTTGAGGCACATCCCTGGGCCAAGGCTCACTGTCTGCCAGTGGGAAGCTGCACTATTTGAGTCTCAGATGTCCATGTGATGTCTTGGCAAAGCTAGAGGAAAAAGTCACTGGGTAACAGCATTTCCAGTGTGACCAACTTAGCAAGCTTCTATTAACGGTTCCACAAAACGTATAAATTGACCCTCTTGTTTTCTTAATCTGAAAGTAATGAAGAAATTCTGTCTCCATTTCAAATCCATATGCACAAAGAACTGACTCCTTTCTGGAAATATGGAATGCAGTGGGCAAGTGTTCTTGAAAGGATTTCACTTTGTAAATCCTACAGAGGAATTTCAAACCTACCAAACTCTTGATATACCATCTAGAGGGAGAGGTTGTTTCTTACTCTGGTTCTTGTTTTGCTATCGTGTCACTGCTTTGCACCAGTAGCTTCTGGTGTGTTGTTTTCCTCTGTTAGTATTATAATCCCACTTCTCCCTTTTAGTTCACCACAAAAGAAGACTCTAGTTAAAAATCTACTCACTTCTCCTTAAATGCTTCCAACTGAGAGACAAATCAGGCCTGTATCATTTTCATTTGGTGGCTGTCAGTGTCATTTTCCTCTGAAATACCCTTTGTAAGCTGTGACTGTTTTGTGGCTGTTGCTTTCAGCCCTGCCATGCACTTCATCTGTCTGAGCCAGGAAACATGTCTTAGTCTAATTATGTGTTTGTGAGGAACAAACTGATCAACTCAGTTCTGGTTTATTATATCCAAAGGTAGACTTAAATAGATGTCTGTACATACTGTGGTGTCTTTTTGTGTGGTCAGGGGAGAGGACAGTGAAAGCTGGGAGAAAGGAAGTGGCATGTGGATGTCAGAGCTCTTGCTGCTGGTTTGTGTCTGGCACTGACCAAAGGAAGTGGGTAAAGGATAGTGGAGATTTTGCCCCACTTGACTTAACCAGGAGTGTTTTGACCTGTGGGTTGTTTTTTGTTTTTGTTTTTGAGATGATTGAACTGCAGCACTGCTTTACAGCAGGTCACTGCAGCAGTTCTTTACACAGGCTCTTTTAGTTGATGTAGTACAGGCACAAATATGAACCAAGGTTGGCTTTTAATCTTAAGGACAGGTTGCCTTCTGGAGGCTGATATTCTGGCTTCTCTTTAGAAATTTGCTCCCAAAATGTCAGGTTGCTCTATGCTAAAGAGTCAATACCTGCCTGCACGGTGGAACTATGAAATAGTTAATAGTACTCAGTAACTAAGGTATTATTTGTTGTGTGTGACAGTGGCAGGGTAAGAACAGTGATGGATCATGTGTTTTAGAAGGAAATCTCCTACTCTGGGATTTGAGCATTGCATTCCCTGATATAACAGAGTCTCCTTTTCTTCTCTCTGTGTTGAGGACTAAGTGAAGAGTTTTGCTCAGGTGACCTTTTCCCCTGCAGAAAGGAATAAATAAAATCCATAGGGAGTTTTGTCAGAGTCCATCTGCTGCAGAGAGCTTTGCAATGTTGAGAAGTCAACTGGATTAAAGGATCAAGACAACTTTCTGAAAATTCAGGGCTCAGAGTTCTTTTCTGCCTGTAAATAACCTATTGCAAGCTTATCAGAAAGGAATATACTACATAATGGATGGTAGTGAAAATCCAACCATTAAATTACTGAATTAAATCAATAATTTCCAGAAAAAAAATCCTGATATGTGTTTTCAATGGGTTATAACTAAGAGAAAATGCTTCATCATTTTGTCTTTCAGTATGGTCTGTAATGAAATGACCATTTTGTGGAATTGATGCAATGAATGTCTTCATACACTGTGGTAATTTACTGGGGTGGAATCCAGGTCTTTTCTGGAAATGTTGACACTAAAGTGAGGCAACTGCCCAGAAAAACACTAATCACCTACATAGCTTTGAATTCTATATTTATGGTGGAGATATTAAAGGCAAGAATAACACCTGTATATGAAAAAGTATCACCTTTTTCTCAGTGTCTGCTCTTTCATTGTGGATATTTCCAGTCTGTTCCATGGCTGAGGATGGGTAAGAACTGTTTAAAGAGTTCTGCTGCTCATATTTATCCTGCAGTGTTTAATGAACCCTTTTTCCCAGGGCTGTGCTAATTGACTTAGCTCAGGGTTGCCTCTGTGTCAGGGTGAAGTCCTGGGGGTGGCTCTGTAAAAACTGCACCTCATGTCAGAAATGGTCTTTGGGGAAGCAAAACAACACAACTGTGTGCGTGGTGTTTGCCCAAGGAAAAGTGAACTCAGTCCATTCAGGAGCAAGAGCTTCTCTTTCATTGGAACTTCTCTTATTTCAGAACAGAATTCCAAACTGAAATGAAAAGCTGAAATACTAATATTCAGTGCAGTTTGAAAGTGAAAAGGGCAGTATCACAATGGTTATTCAAATTAAATAATTTTAATTGAAATACTGATTTAAACCCATTTTGAATTTGTATTTTAGTGTGGTGTTTAACTTTTATGCTTAAATATTAATTTCTGAATCTGTAGTGAAATATATCAAAATGAAACACATTTTCCACATTGAAGTAAAATGTTCTGATAGCTCTGCACCAAAAAAAGGAAGTTAAAAAATGAACAGTTTGATTTTATATTCAGCTCTTAACCTATATTTCAGACAAAGCTAGCTTCTCAGCTCCTTTCTTTATAAATAGAATATGAGGACTGTAGAAAGCTTCATTCTCAACCCGTGTCCTTGAATCCAGATGAGATGGATTGCTTGACCCTGAGGTTATGTAGGTGCCAAGTGTGTTGAGGTGGTTCTTTCTTTTCCCCTTTTGGGAACTGTCTCTTTCTGAGCTCAGAGCTGTTTGGATCCAGATTGTCCAGTGCGTGAGCGTGGTGGGAAGCAGAAGTGTGGCCTTGGCCCTGGGGACTGGAGTGGTGTCACTGCCACTGCCTGCCCGGGAAATCACTGTTGTGTTTAACACAGGGTGCTCAAGCTGGGGACAGCTTTTAGGAAATCAGTGATTTTTACATCTCTAAACTCCAGTGGTGTTAAATGGAAAAGTGGGAGCTTAAGTGAAAACATCTCTCAGTTTCCCCCACCTGGATATTTTTATTTCTGTTTCTTTCTACTTTTTTTTAACTTTCTGCTTATCTGACTCATCTTGACCTTTCAAGGACTTAGTGTTACAGCTTTTGCTCCTTAAAAAAAACCTTCCTGTGGTTTTGAACAATGGGATAGAAGTGGTGGCCAAGACAGCTCAGACCATTAGAGTGATCACCTGTCGTCTTCTATCACAGGTAATTTTTCTCTGGCCAAGCTGCCTTCTATTGTTTGTGCCTTTCTTCTTCACAAAGCTACAAATTTAATCAGTGAGTTGGAAAGTTTTCAGGACTGGTGGCTCTATTAGGTAGGAACATCCTGCTTGCTTCAGGTCCAAATTTAGGCCATGTGGGGCATCTTCTCAGTTTTTGGCAGATTCTGACTCATTTTGAGAATGTGGGGGGTGAAGAATAAATGGAATCATTATATGTAAAGCTGTTTCTCTTTAGAAAACACACCTGCAAGCCACAACTTCATTGTGTCATATCTGGGATCCTGGTTAAACCAAAGTCAGTACCCTTTTTTGGCCTCTGACAGGACAGAGAGAGGTGGGACCTGTGAACACATTGCTGTGTTCTGATGTGTTGGTTTGGGGATTGTTTTTAATGGCATCACTGAGATAAACCCCCCCCATCATCATCCTAAGACAAACCTGTGTGAATTCAGACTTTTCACAAAGCACATCTGTCTCACCTCTAACAGGCAGACTTGGCATTGTCTTTACCTCAGATGGCATTTTGTATTTAGTGCCCCAGTTCTGCTGCATTTTCTTCTTTAGGAATCTCATATTTCACTGGCCAAACTGCAGCTCAGGTTGAAGGGGAGCACTGTAGGCATCTGATTTCTACCACATTTAACCCTAATGACATTCAATATGCTGCAAAGACCACTAGAAAACTGCATGAGGCAAAACAGATGGAGAGTGACATGCATGGGGCCTGATTGTAGTCCAACCATTGTCATCCTTTTATTTTTTAAAAGTAAAAATACCCTGAGCAGGAAACATAAAATAAACCTTCTTTGCCTACTGAACCTGCTCATCCAAAACTATGATCATAAACCAGCAATTATCAGTGGCAATTCTTGAGAACTGCAGGGCTTGGGGCATGTGTATGAAATTACCAAGCTAATGCAAAGAAACCTCAGGGTGATTCCCAGAGAGCCAGAGTTGCTTCTCTCACACTGTGATTACTGCCAGGCAAAATTCTATCCACCTCACTACATTCAGTCTTGTTATTCTCATTGTTCATTTAATCACTTTGTGGTGCTTAAAAAAAAAAATCTANTTTTTTTTTTTTTCTGTCCTGGAAGTATGTTAATGACAAATGCAGTAATTCAAAGGATGTGGTTACGGCCTGAGGGAGGAAGAACACAAGTATGGACTTGTGCCTCCACACATGTGCATTTCAGGCCAATTCCAGAAGTGTTCATGCAGAAGGAGAAGCAGGAACTTCCCAGCTAGTTTGGACCATTCCCCATCCTCATTATAGCTGCACTTGCAGCCTGACTCTACCACGTGGCAGCTGCCTGCCAGCACCTGGCATGGGATCTTTGCAAACACCCTGCTTCGTAAAGAAGTTTGTGTTTGGTGCAGCTGAACCAGAAAGTTTCCCTTTATGGTTTTCCTCTATGTCCTTGTTCTCTTCTGAGAGGCCTTGAGTCATGCTCTTCTTTGGCTATTCTGCCTCCAGCTCAAGTGGGATAGATTACTGCTTGGCATTGGGTATTTACTAAATAACTTTCAAGTAATTCCACGCTCGGAGCCTGGGGAATGTCTGTAGAGAATGATGGTGTAATTAACAAAAATACAGTGGGGTTGGACAGCAGCAGTGCAAAACTGCAATATTCAGTCAGCTGAGAGTGAGTTCCAGGATGAAGAGTTTCTGAGTGGGTTCCTGAGTTGAGCACCTAAATCAGTGACCTGCCTTTCAAAACAAATGAGCTTCTGGCAGATTTCATTATCTTTAATTCTCCTCTCTCTCAGTTTGCCTGTCACATGAACAGGATGCTTTAACTCACTGCTGGGATACAGCAGGGTTGGATTCCTTTGCATTTTATAACAGTGAAATGATAGGCGAAGGTTAAAGCACTGACATGAAACTGAGGAGACTGGGATTTCATTTCTGAATAAACCACAGAGTGCACGTGACCCTGGGCATCTAATTTGATCTGTCTGGGCTCTGGTTTTCAGTTGAAAAATAGGGCAAATCCTGTCTTTCACACAGCTTTCCCCTTCTGCCTCCAGCTTGGACCTCTCCAGGCCAGAGGACTATTTCTTACTCTGCTTGTGTTCAGTCCCTTGTACAGTGTGGGACCTCAAGGTAATTCTGCTGCTAACAGGATGAAGAGCAAACCATTCCATGGAATCTAAAGGACTCGGGGCTCACTTTGCTGCCATTTCAGTTTGTAGAAGTTTTTCTTCCATATTAAGTATTAACTGCAGTTCACTCTGGCTTTTTCAGTGCCTTGTTAGGATGTGTTTCAGAAGCTGAAAAGTTGAGTATGCTCCAGTGCTGAGTTCTGCATTAAAATCCTCTGCGCCTCCTTTCTCCCCCATTAGAGAGACAGATCTCTTTGGCTCCTCTGCTACAAGCTCTCAACACTGCCCTTAAGCTCCTCTACTTTTTTGCTATTCTTTCCTTCTTCCAGGATTTTCTTAAATGTGGAGCAGTCCACTTAATCAAATTATACTTGCATGCTCACAGATGACCTTGTTTAGCGTTTTTAATTAAAAAGACCAGTTTTATTTTTGCCAGGGAATAACTTTGTGATTTATTTCCAACTCCGTGTTCTTATTTTCGAAGACAATATTTTATTTACAGACACCACATAAATGAGTTGCTTTGCTTTGACATTTTCCAGCTCTCTAAAAGAAAGTCACCTTTTGCTATTTCTTTCAGTGTGGGCCTTTCTATCAGGGGACTCCTTTCTCTGCTTCTTGGTAGTTTATGGTGATTCTTTGTTTAGTCAGAATATTTTTTCCAAGAATCATTTATTGACCTGACTTTTACTGCTGCTCTGAGCCAAACATCACCCATAAATTGAGCATCCTCTTTTATCTGACTGAAATGCTGTAAATTCTATTAAGCATTTTACCATTTCTCTCTCTTGCAAGAATGTTGGAGTGTCATCCAACCCAGAGGAATAGTTTCATTTTTGTTATTAAATAATCTGGTCCTGTTCTTTATCAATCGCTATTTTAAATTAGTTTGGTTAAACGAAATGACTCTTCATTGTGGCTGGCAAGACATAGTGGTTTAGTGCTCTGGTCTTTTATCTCTGGAGAGCTGAAGGCCATGCTTTTGGTCCAGATAAGGCTGCTCTGCCCCTCTGAAGCAGTATGAAGGGACATTCAGTGAGCCTCAGAGGACTGTTAGCAGAATCCTTTGGAACTTGAGAGCCCTGCATGGGGACTTCTAAGAAAGTTCTTTTCCAATCATTGTGCTGTGCCCGGATAGTACAGAGAGATGGTTGGAAAACTCCTGACTGATGCTGGAGAGCAAAGTCTTGTGCTGATTTCCTGATTCAGGTCCCAGGAAAGGAATTTCTTTGGGTTTATCTGAGCCCAGTGGGTACTGGTCCTGTCACAGGGACGTGCTACAGCTGTTTCCAACATGCCTTGAGATCTGCAGGGGTGACCAGCCCTGCAGTCCTGGGCAATGTCTGCAAGTCCGTTCTGACAAGACGGTCCCCTGGTTTTTATTCCTTTGCCTGACCCTAAATCCCCAGGAAACCATCTTACTTAGAGAGTAATGCATTTGTTTTTAGATGGTTGGCCCACTCCGGCATCCTCTGGTGGTGTTGAGGGGTCTTGACTTCAGCATATGCCAAACCAGATATGGATTTTGTAACATCTGTGGATAAAGCACATGGGTCTGTTGGAATGTTCCAGCACTGACATGCACACAGGTTTGCCTTGGGCTTGCAAAACTGGAGTAGTTGTAAGAACAAGTGCATTGTTGAAACCCACAGGCTCTGTGTTGCCTGTCTATCCTGTTGGAAACTTTGGACTGTTGCAATCATTTTCACAGTCTTGTGTGGTTTGATGAACAGGCAGTTACTTTCAGGATTTTTATTTCTGCATGTTCCAGTGACCAAGTTATTTTGATAATGTAGACGTAGAAAAGCTCTAAGAAGTAATTGCAGAATGAAAGGGAATTGTCTGGCCAAGAAAAATAAACCTGCAACAATCCAGGGGAGATCTAATGTCATTGGCAGAGGTGCATAAAGTGACACTAGATGCTGTTGCATTCAGCTAAGTGAGTCTGTATTTAGAATTGTGTATGGATCTGATTCGGAGAACCCTTTCAAACCCGTAACTTTGGCTGCTGCCTTGGTGATCTGGATTTATTCTAGTGCTTGTGGAAAACCTGTTGAGGTTTAGAGGCCTGGGAATTGGATTTTACTTGCTTCAGTGCTACTTATGGAAAACCTCCACAACTTCTCTCTCCCCTCAACAATCCCTGTAAGAGTTACTTGTGCAGGAGGAGCAGAAGCGCCCTTGATGACACTGCAGTAGTTTAACATTGGTTGTAAAAGGGCTGGGTGAGGAAGCAATTGGATTTACACTATGCTGATACAGCAACATACACAGGGACTGGAGGATCCACCAGATTTGCAAACCTGGACTTTTAGGAACGTTCAGATTCTTTGGCTTCTTTCCTGTAACTTGCTGTTAGTGCATTTTCCTGTGCTGGGCTCTGCTGAACTCAGCCAAGCTAATCTGAGGTAGTAGGAGCACTTTGTGCTCTTCTCAGCTGCAGAATCAAGGCTTTGGAGGCCAATCTCTGATTTGATTAAAAACAGGAAGGGAAGGAGAAAAAAAAAAAGGAGGGGAAAAGGAAAATAAAAAAGAACTTGCTGTTACAGAACAGTCTCAATGAACTTTCTAGCTGTCATCATAATAACCTCTATTGCATTAGGTTTGGAATTTCATTATGCTCTAGTCTGGCACTGATTCACCTAGGCAGTGAGAGGGGATTAAGACCAGCTTGTCAAATAGTTGCAGTAATAAAATATTTCCTGCCTTTCTGTGGAGAGCTTTATAGAATTAGGGCAAAGGAAGCAGTGCAGCTGATGAGGGCTTCATGATGCTTCATAGCCCAAGTGCTTTTTGCGTGTTTTCCTATTTCACAATTTGGATTGGATTTCACAGATAAAAGACTAATTTTCTTGCTTTTTTGGCTTAATTTGTTTTGTCTGCTTCATGCAACTAGGTGATTTAAATGGTCCACAAGTGAGAGATACCTTGGGGACAAAACTTAGTTTTATGCTTCATATTATTCAGACTCTAAAGCTCAAAGTAATTGAATCTCTGCTCAGAAATGAAGATTGAGTATTTTTGTTTTAAATTTAAGTGTCTATATAAACATGATGCCTCAGGGCTTTGCTGATTTATAATGTATGTGATTTGAAGGGTGCCTTAGTGGCTTCAGCAGAACCCTTTTCATTATATTAGTCTTTGGGAAAAAAGCATGCAGCCCATAATTCTTTTCTTTCCTCCCCTGTAATATTGCTAATGCTCTTTTCAGTTGGGCCCCTGTATAATGCTGCCAGCTAAGCAGCTGCTCTGTGCCTCAGACCTGTGCCAAAACACAGGGTACTGTTGGCTCCTCCATGTCCTAATGACCATCTCCAGGCAGTTTTCCCCCTATTTTGTCTTTGCCTCCCTTCTCCTGCTGCCTCTCAACCAGGTGTCCACAGCCCAATGGCCAGAGTCACAGATGAGCTGATGATTCCAGAGCCTGCTGATGTCACCCCACGGCTCCTTGGAACCTCTGTGGTGTCCCTGCATACAGCAGGAGGGCTGCCTTCATCCCAGAGCCTGTCCTCTTGGAAAAGCATGGTCTGAGGACTTCTGTGGTGGCTCACTGACTTCTGTGGGGCCCTGCCCTGGTCTGAGTGCTGACTGATCATCCTCCCAGCGTGTGACTGAGCTGCCTCTTGCCAGAGTGCAAGAGATATGAAGCATGTTGAGCGATTTCCACTCATGCCTTGTCAGGACCGGAGTCCCAGGTAACAGGTGCTGAGATGATTCCTCCCCCGGGAGCAGTGACTGAGGCAGCAGCCCAGTTTGATCTTTTGCAGCCAGCTGGCAGGCTGTGTTATGGCTTAATCTGTGTCAGATGTTTCCAGACACAATCAGTTCAAAATACATTCCTTTAAGTTAAAAACCATGACAGGTTTGAGGGTCTTGCAGTTGGAGTGATCATTGAAAAGTCCTTGAGATGCCCTTGTGGGACCAGAATGAATACTACCTGCTAACTGAGCTCTATGGCTCAGTTTTCATTTGAGACCCAAAATAAGGCTTGAAGTTGCAGAACTGGCAATTTTAATGTGAGAAACAGCTCAAACTGACTCTGCTGAGGTTTCATGAGCCTGTTTTCCTCTGTGAGGACCTCTTGCTTCTTCCACTTCATGGATGGCCAGTGGTCAATCCTTTGCGAGGCAGTCCTGGACTGAAATTTGGAATGACCACAAGTTTGAGTGGTAATCTCATAAATGCAGCAATTTATGTACTGTGAGACCACAGTTTTGCTTGAAGAACTGTGTTGTTTTCCTCAGGGAGCAACAGTGAACATGCTACAGGTTTGGTCTGGCTTTTTGGTGACTCTCAGTGACTTCTGCTGATGTGCAGTGAACTGAGGAGTAGACTGGGATAAGTTCTCTTAACATCACTTTCTATTTGGAAGTTTGGTCTTGTCAGTCAGGCAAGAACAGTTGAGAGGATTATCTGTTGTTTGGGATAAATTCCTCCAATTCTGCAGTTTTTAAGAATCCTATTTTTAATTTTTTTCCTCCTTCCAAACTACTGGCCATTGATTTATGAACTGGCTTCCTCTTCTGTGTAGGAGAGAGCAGTCCTTTAGCATAGTATAAATTTCATACATTTGAAAAACCTCCTTTTTCTGTGGGCTCTGTAGAACAATGTTCATTCTGTACAGAACTGACAAGAAAATTGGCTTTAAAGTTGCTCACATTATTTGAGAATGGTGTTTTCATTGCTGGTACTTAGGTTTTTCTCAGGGATCTTTCACACTGGAATCTAAGACAGTGAGACTTGGCTGTAGACAAGGTGGTAGTAACACTTCCATGGGTATTTTTGAGCGTGGGTTGAGAATGCTTATGCTTGAAGGAGTTATAATTCTGTGTGTCTGCCAGTAAAGTGTTACCCAGACCTCTCTTCAGGCTCTGTGCAGGAGTGCACAGAGGTGTAAATAGAAAGGAGCAGGGATTTTTGTCTTTTCTTTGCCTGACCACAGCAGTGGCTCCACAGAGTCTGTGTGTTTGGTACCCAGAGAACATGCTGGGACCTGTGAATTCAGGTGGTGTGAGAGCTGATCCCGCTTCCTACTTCATGCACAGATGCTGACATGGTAATCCATGCAAGCCAGAGGGGTTCAGTTTGTGGGGGGCTGTACATGTACAGCTTTTCATGGGCAAAAGGGAATGCCAGCATTGGAAAGATGAGGCCTGTAAATCACATTTCTTTATTGAACTATTTTGCTGTGCCCCACACAACCCGCAGGCCATGAATTATCCCACGCTCTCGGGGCTGTTCTTATCCCTGGGCTTTCCTCATCTTCGCATTAGTATGATTGCACGTTACAAAAATACCCTGTATACCTCAGGAAGAGTGTTTAGTTTTTCTTTTGTCTGCTGTTTCATTCCCTAGGACGCTGCTGGCTTCCTCAGGAGCCATAAAGCAGCAGCTGGGGCACAATATGTACTTCCACGACATGAGTAGGGCTATATGTGGCTTTGGTTCCTAAGAAAACAAACAGTTTGTTTACCTTTTCCTAGAGCAACCTCTTTTCCACTGAGAACAGATAGAATATGTGAAACTAAGAATATTCCCCTCATGCTCAACTAAACAAAAGAAATTAATTTGTTGTATTTCTTGCTCTAAATACTTCTGGGAGGCATTTGGGCAGTCATTCAGGAGAAGCATTCCCACTTCTGCCGACTCCATAGATGAAAAGAAGTAGAAAGAAACAGGAAGAAAGGAAATTCTGTCAGTTCAAGAAAAATTACTGCGGCTAGAAGGGGTGAGATCAATGGATGTTTTTAAAAATCCACCCTTTCATTAATTTTTTTGAGTTCCAGACCCAGAGTTGTGTTCCTCATCTGACCCTGGCCCTGCTTTCCAGCAGCACAGTTTTTACAAGAAGGGAAAGGGAAAATGTTAAAAAGAATGAGTGATATCTATGGAATGCCAAAATGGGTAACTTGATGTGACTTGCCCACAGCCAATGAAGGGGCTTGTGGCAGGGCAGGGGATTGCTGTGGATCTTTTCAACTCCAGTATTTACTGACCTTTTCTGGGGATCTTGATTTTATTTTATTTTTTTGTTATTCTTTCTAAACCACTTTTCTTTGTTGGTTTGGCAGCATCCCAGATGCATTCTGATAGACAGAGAAATTAGTTAAAAAAATAAGTTAATACAATGGGAAAAGCAGTCAACCCTTTCAAGTGACAATAAGAAAAGGTGTGGGGGAAAAAACCCAAACAAACAAAAAAACCTCAAACGTGCTCCTAGAATAAAACCATCACTATTCATGAGCCATTACTGAACTTTTCTTTCTAAAATCTGATTTATTTATTTTTTAATAGCTTTGAGGAAGAAAGAAAATAGGATCAGAGCTGCAATGCAAAATGACAAGTGTTTAGGTTGTTATTTGTTCCAGCTAATAAATGTGAATATTGCTGTGAGCCTCTTTCAAACAGTGGGCATAACAACTGAAATTTCATTCGAGTTAAATGAGAGAGCAGTTAAAAACATCTTTACTTAGTGAGAGATGGAAGAATAGAGGCTGCCTCCCACAACATAAAATTGTTAAACAACCAAGTAGTTCCTCTGGTTGAATTCAAGCATTTCCCTGGATTAGCAGAGCATTCCAGGTGATGGGAGTGCTGGAGATCAAGAGCGTGTTTTCGAAAGGAGGACCAGAAAAGCTGAGGAGATGATCAGAATAAGCATTGATACCACTGGGAACATCTCCTTGAGAAACAAGATGGTAGACATTCTTCTTGCAAGAAAATAGGGTGCTATTTCTTCCTTATTTAAAAGAAAAAAGTAGGAGAAAAATTAAAATGAAACTAAGATTGCACAAAAAAAAGGGTCTTGTCTCCAGCACCTGTTCATTTCTCAGATGTGGATGGATGACAGCTTAAATTTGGCTCAGTGCTCAGGTCAAAAGGGAAGTAACAAGGCACATATTTTGGGCTGGATTCTCAGCAGGAGCACAACTCCCTGCTCTTGACCCTTGGTAAGGTCAAGATGTGCAGAAGCAAGTGGGAAAGGTGAACAAGTTCTCTTCTTTGTTTAGGGCAAATTGGATGTCATTTGACACGGGATGGTTTCCAATTCTGACGTAATTTACTGTCAAAAAGTGATGCCAGGATGAAAATAACTGAAAATGCTGGAAAGAACTGCTGCTCATCCCTCTTCTGACCAAACTGCAGGAAACAGGATAATTATAGGTGTGTGGGGGATGAGGAACCTTCTGAACTTTGCCATTCTCCCTGTAAACACTAAGCCCACTGAGACTCATCCAGACTCTGTCTGGAAGTAAACAGTGGGAGTCCATTGCTGTAGACTAATGAGAGAGAATGTGGTGTTTATGGCTTTGGGTTTATTTTTTTTTTTCCTAGGAGTTCTCAAACTTTCTCTCCTTCTGCATTCTATGTTGGTGTGTATTAAAATACATGTATTAAAAAATCCCCCATATATGAAAACCTCCATTCTGTCATGTCATGCTCTCAGCTAACCACATCTCACCTCTAGGAACAGGTTGATTTTCCTCTTCTTTTGTTTTTTAGCCTAAGGAGAGCAACCATTCTACCTTTGCAAGGCCTTATGTATAATAAATATGCTGATTATAAATGTGTGGTGCCACCACAGTAAATTCCACTAAGATATGGTAAATAAAGCAATAGGAAGTTACCTCATTGGCGATTTGCTGACAAATTTTAGTTATGTAGTTTGTTTCATTCTGTTTTGGTGACTATAAATTCCAGACCCACAGAAACTGCCTTCTACCATTATTATCCCATATTCTGCAGTTATTCTGCACACTTTACGGTGTCAACGTTGTCTCCCATTCAACTGCATACCAGCTAATTGAACTTAGATAAATTAGCTGAAAGGAAAACATAGTGTGACCGTGGCCCTAGTGGCTTTCTGTTTATTAAACAGGGGGGAAACAAAGTTCTAAGCCTGTGGAGCATATCTGCAGGACATGCAGTTATCTCCAGCCTGCAGAGACGCCCTCGCAGAAGGTGCTGTGTAAGCTGCCCATCACTTGTGTCACTTGTCACTCGGTCTGTGCCGCCTGGGAGCCCTGAGCAGAGCGCTGGGTGGGGGTGAGCAGCACCTTCTGCTGCAGCTCCCCCGTGCAGTGAGGCTTGACAGGCAGCAGTGCTCCAGAGCTGCCCCTTCGGTCTGGAAACCCTCCTACACAGCCCTGGGGATGTGCTGTGCTCAGTCTTTGAGCACTGGGGGGATAAAGTGAACTCCATGCTGAGCTCTTTTGGAGGCTTTTATAATGTCAGAAGCTCGAGCTGGTTAACTGCTCTCAACTTTGTGTGCTCGTGGCAGGATTTGTGACGGGGCTGACGCTCACCCGTTGCAACGGTCAAAACACTTTCTCCTTTTGGGGATAAACTCAAAAATATTTATTAAAACCAAGTTTTGATGTGTAGAGGGTTATTACAATTAGGATGCTAGGTGTTTGCTAGATGGGGATCATGCTAACTAAAGGGATATGTTAATCACAGGGGCGAAAGGTATCTAGAGCTGCTCCATTAGTCACGGACACAAGGCAAGGGAGGACAGGAGGTGCTGCCAAACAGTTCTTATCTTGGCAGTGGTGACAGAGAAGTTGCAATCTAGTCAAAGTTAATATTCTTCTGGTCTGTCTGGCTACTGGATCAGCATCTTGAGACAGGGTTAAGAAACCTTCCTGGCTTTTGGTGGTCTCCCAAGTCTTGGCATACAATCCTGTCAGTTTTCTTGTTAATAACTCAGTTTCATATTCCTACAACTCGTATCACCTGTTCTTGCAAATATGTGGCATTTCTTAAAAGCTTCAGCACTCCTCAGAGGGATAACAAAATCTGGAAGATGGATGTATTTGGTGAATGGTTGTTCAGAGTCTGAAGGCCCTCCTGGTATTAGTGTCTGTAGACCTCAGGCAGTAGCTCCCATCCCACATGAGAAAAAATGGCTTGCACAGCATGTGGCTGATTCTGGGCTGACAAGGAACTTCTGGGACAAATATGGGTAGTAAAAGTTTGTTCAACCAGCCTTTCTGCCAAAGAAATTACATCAAATTTTTTACCCTGAGTTATGATAAGGTAGCAAAGATTCAGGGCATTCCTATGTTAGAAAAACATCCTCATTTAGCTTCATCTGCTTTTTGACTAGTTCTGAGATAGCCCTGATGAGTCTGTAGTGCACAGACTCTTGTAAGAAAATCTCAACTCTTTTTTCACGTGTTATCCACTGTTAGTCTGAAGTGTTCTCCTCAAATCCCATTAAATCACCTCCTGTGTGCCAACATTCTTCTCAATCTTCTGACCTTTTCAAGCAAGTTGAACAGGCATTCATAGACATCTCTTTAGCCACATTTTTCTGTTGATAAGAATTTCGAGTGCTCATCTAACATTTTTCGACTTCAAAGCACTTCAAAAGTGAGGGACCTGCTCCAAAGTCCATAGAAATGAATGAATAGTTTTCCTCTTAACTTCACAGGGACTCAAACACTAAATTGTGCTCCTATTCCTGTCGTTTCCCTCATCTGTTCTCTGAAGCCCTGCAGTCTTTTGCACCTACTGAAGTTTTAGACTCTGGGTAGTAGCTCTCCTGTTGTGTTCCTGTTTATCAGTGGCATAATGAGACCATTTCTGAGAGCGGCTTTCTGAGAGATGCTCCAAACTGGGGTAGAGGGGTGAGCCCTTTGTAACTAAAACATATGTGAGCTTCTAGCTTGCCACTCACTGTAACAACTTCAGATGAGATGGCAATGAGGCCTCTATTTTGGTAACAAAACCAGCTCTTGAGTTTCTGGGTGGTTCCACGATTCTTCCTCTAAGCTCTTCTCTCTTTTGGAGAACTCCATTTCTCCTGTCAACAAAGTGAATGGGTAATTCCACTTCTTTAAGGACTATAGGAGGGTTTATCCCTGTGAAACTGTTTCAAGGCTCGTGACACTCTTTGCTGCTTGCAGCTTGATCAGCAAAGATCCTACATCTCTGTGCAAGGTAGAGACTGTTCATTTAACAGCTGCACTTTGGCTTTAGCAGTGACTCTGCTTTGGTATCCTTTATAACTCTTGTTTTTCTTGCTTTTCCACCATTTCTTCTTTCTTTCTTTCTGTCAGATTTTGCTTTCTCTATGTTGCAGAACGTTTCTGCTCTTCCCTCTGTTCTTGTTCTCTCTTCCTTGTCTGTTGGATTCATTTTCCCCTGTATTTTATCAGCTTTCCTTTCTGTTTGTTTATTTATTCATTCCCGTTGTTTGTCTCTTCTCCCTACGGGGTACTTTGCTTCTGCAGAGGCGAGGGAACATTTTCTGCTGACAGCGTGTAGGCAGGGGGTCAGTAGGGATTACTGATAGCAAAAGTGACCCTCCTTCCTCTGTTAAGGATTGCTGTGGCAGTTTTCATTGTTGCTTTTTCTGCAAGTCAGCTGGGGCTGTAGATCTCTGTGTGACCATCACTGTGACTTACAGATCCAGAAGTTCTCTGGGCACCAGGGTTGTGATTTTACCTTGTTGCTCTCAGTGTTTTTTTAGCACATTCACAAAGTACACAAGCACTCCCTTTACATGTTTGTGTAACCTTCTGTTCTTACCGTTCCTGGGCTCTTCATCACCTCCAATTATCTGTCTTTTCATTAGGGTGGAGTTTGCATTAAATTAGTGCTCGGTTCTACTTGTTCCTGTGCTTGACTTCCCAGACCCTACTCAATTCAGGTTTTAATTTCTCCCTGAGCAGCATGACCACTTACATCTGGTACAAGGGATATTAGAAAACCATCCTCATTGTGCAGTTGCAATTAGATAATTTGGCAGCTGAATTACCTCTAATTTTCTGGTTTTAATACAAGGAAAATAGATTCTGTCAAGGCAACCAGGTTGCCTTTTGCTCATTTGCTTTCCTCACAAGTGTCTTGGCACTGTATCCCATTCCCCTTTCTTTGAGCTGATGTTGAGTCCGGATTTATCACAAACAAGATGCTGGTTTTATTTAACACCCAACGTGATTAACCATTGGAGAATGCTGCTGTAAGAGATGGTGGGAATCCTCCTCCTAGAAAGTAAATGTTAAGCCTGGGCTTTGACAGTGCCTTCTCTGGGCGAAATCCAGTGCTGACTGTCAGTCTGAGTGGTGTGAGAGTCCCTCCCAAATCACTGGCATGCTGAGTTGAGAGCACCATGGGATGTGCTCCTGTTACTCTGTGTCCGGTGGGATTGCTGATGTGAGGTCTGGGACTCCTCACTCCTTCAGAGACATGGATCGATGGGCTTTTGGAGCTCTGTGGGTTTCCTTGGCACATGGTTTAATGATCACCACCTTCCAGGTGGTATGTAACAAAATGTTTTAGGAAAAAACCGGTACTGCGAAAATCATATGTTTGAATGCAGCTTTATAGACTCCTGTGCTTTTATTCAAATGCCATCTCAAATCCTTCCCCAAAGTGGTAGCACTGGAATTACTTGTGTGAGCTGTGTGTGCTCAGCTTCTATTTAAGCAAGCTCAACACTATGTTCCAAATCTGCATTTAATGACAGAAACCAGCACCAATCCATAGATATAGATATCACAGAAAATGAAATCATGAGAAACCATGACACAGGAGTGCATTTTTCTAAGGCTGTGAGGTGGTTTAACCTCTGCTGGCAGCCACTTGCCCTGGGGGATGGGGAGAGAAGAGGAAGAGTCAAAGTGAGAGAACTGATGGGCTGAGCTGCAGACAGTCTGACAGATAAAATAACAGCCGTGCCTGCAGGCAGAGCAGCATGTGCAGTGACTCCCATGGGCAGGCAGGTGTGCACTCACCCCGGGGGAGCAGGACCCTGTCCCATGGCATGGTGGCTTGAGCAGGCAAACACCCTCACTCCAAACATCATCCCTTTCCTCCTCTTCCTCCTGGTTTTTATATGGAGCAGGAGGCCAGATGGTCTGGAATAGCCCTTGGTCAGTTGGCTGTGCCCCCCCAGCCCCCTCAGGTGCTCTGTTTGCAGCACCAGCCCCCAGGCACACACACCCTGTGGCAGCTACTGTGAAGAAAATCAGCCCTACCTGAGCCAAAGGCAGCACAGATTGTATTAAATGCTTGTCTCTAAGGTTGAAAAAGTTCAGTATTTCACTTCAAAGTTTTGTTTTCGGTAATTCTGGCTTATTTGTTAAATGAGGCGATCCTGTGGGCTGCTAATGTGCTTGGAAAACATTTAATACTGTATTTTGGTTGTAATTCATGCTTCTTGCAGCTGCCAGCAGTTTAAGACTTGTGTATAGAGAGCTGGATATTATACATCAGTTCTTTTGGGGCCAAGTTTGGCAGGGAGAGAATCTACATAAAAACAGTGGAGATGGCAACTACTGGTGCAATTATTGGGTAAGGAATAGTGATAGACTATGGAGATCTTTTATAGCCTTCAGCTTTTCTCTCATTCATCATAATGATCAATCTCAAAAACGACATCTTTCTTCAACCACCTCTCTCCTTGCTGCTGTAGTAAAGAAATAGGATTTTTCTAAAGGTAATTTTCTTCCAAGAAACAACACAGACCATTTCCTTTTGGACTTCACTGCTAGCAGAAAATTTTCACCCAGGTAATCTCTACAGCAAATCGAAGAGTTTATAGCAGAAAAAATGAAAGCAATTAGTTTTCTGATTAAATTCACCTTGGCAGTGAGAAGCAGGTAAGTATTTTCAGTTTCCAAGTGCATTCAGATGAAATGGACCTGGTAGAGCAATGGAAAAGGCCTCAGTATAGAAGGTAATAAAAAAGAAATTGGCTCTTCTGTGTGTTTTCAATAACTGTCTTGGGTTACTATGTTCTTTGGGGAAACAAACACATCTGTCCAGCACACATGTCATTGTTATCACAGGGCTCTGTGGGTGTGAATTATATGTGATTAATTTGGTTTTATCTCCTCTGAGCTGATAACCAGCATTGTATTTACGGGCAGGCCCCCAGCTGATGCTGTGGTACCAGCAGTGCTGGAAGGCACTGAGGTGTGGTGCAGGGTTTCCTGCAGGCTTGGGCACAATCACCAGTGGCATTCTGGAAGGTAAATAGTGCTGGAGGGAATGCTGAGAGTTCCATCATACCATGAATAAGAGGACACACGTCCCCTGTACCTCGAGCAGGAGCTCCTTGGGCCCCGAGGTGCTCCTTTCCCTGGCAATTACTGGCTCCCCTTTCTCTGCAGAAGGAGCAGGAAGATGAATGTCCTGTCACAACCCCAGTGTGAATGTGCCCCTTCCTGTCTAGTGAAAGGATATATATAATCCGGGGTCTGCCTTTCTCCTACCCCTGTCAACCTCTCCTCCTCAGCTGCTGACCCGTGGAAAGGATGTGAAGGAGGAATTTCAGGCTCTTGTTGCCTCTGCAGGTCTGTTATCCGTGTTAAAAATTTGGTTTTAAAATGTGATCCCTTGAAAATGGTAAACACTAAGAAGTTCTTAGTGGTTTGACCCTGTAACAGAGGAAATTGCTGGTAAGATGGTGCTTCATCTTGGCAACATCATCATGGTAGAGTGAATGATGACAGAGTGTATTGCAATGGCTGAGTGAGGAGCACTTATTTAAACTTCAGCCCTTGTTCCTTCAGTCTTTTATTAGGTAGAATTTGCTTTTCTCAGACATTAGATTTATGATTGCATTCCCTTCTATGAAAGCACACTTTTGTCCAACTAAAAGAGCTTGTTGTCTCACTTGCAGAGAGATAATTAGCTGCTGGTTCACAGAACTAGAAGAGGACATTGCCCTTGTGTGCTGAAATGGAGAGAGATGATAATTTTTAGAACAGTAATTTAATTTGCATGGCTTTGGTAGTTGAAACAGCCCAGGTGTTTGGCGTTAGGCTGTAGCCTGAATAAAAGGCTACAATTTCTTGTTCAGTGCTTTAAATGTGAGGCTTTTGGATGCCTCTAGACTTTCCTGGCTCAGTGTGAAGTGTGCTTTTGAAGGGCCTGATGCTCGAGGGTCTAAAAGGGACTAAAAGTCAGATGGAGGCCTGAACCACTGAGGAAGGTTTGTATGCTGAAACTTCTGCTTTTTGCAAACTACATTTGACTAATCAAAAAGGACCAACTGCCCACAAACTTTGTCTTACTCCTTTTGCAGAATTCAGCTTTGGTGTGAAGGGTGTGGCCACAGGCAGATCTAGATCTACAACTACTGTCTACAATGATTTTGTAATACCTGGGCAAAACTTTCTGTAGTTTGAGCTTGCTGAGGAAACTGAAGGAAAAGGACAGGTATTTTCTGTTTTGATGATTCTTCTGATTACTCCTGTTCTTTTGTATCCTTTCTTACCCTTTATCAAAATAGTGGTGTGCTTGACTGAGGCATGTGAGAGGCATCTCATCCTGTCAAGTGTTACTTGCTCTGTGGAGGATGGTCCTTCCCTGTGATCCTGCCCTTACCTGCAGCATCCTGCTTCCTCACAAATCATCTTAGCCATCACTTGACATGCGATTTTTTTAAGGGTCATAAGTGAAGCAACCCCCCAAAAAGCATCATCTGACCTGTTTTGATGTGATGTGACATAAGTCATAAAAATTGCTACTTTTTTCCTACTGTTGGTACAGTCATTTTAGGGATGTTTTACCTGCATTACCCAGGAAGCAGCAGTTTAACCTATTTGCTGATAATACACATTCCTTTGGGGATTTTAAGCATATCTCCATCTTCCACTGCTTTAGGAAATCTGAAGGATTCTTAGGGATATATTTGCAGAATGATTTCTAGGGATTTGTTGCACACCTATTTCTGTCATGGGAAGTTATGTTGTTGTCAGCATGTTCATCTCGTGAAAGATGAGCCAGTATTCACCAGATGATGTTATATGTTGAAGTTTGACTCCAGTCTCCTTAAAACTCATAAGGCAGAGAAGTTAAAGAGGGATTAAACTCCCAGCTCCCACCATTTCATTTGCAAAATGAATTCTACACACATACATTTTTAAAAACTTCTTTTGCATTGGGCAAATCAGAAGAATGTTTAACAAAGCTTTGTAAGGAGAAAAGAGCAAAACACACTAAAATATCTGCTTACACTGTAAGCTTTCCATTGCAAATTAAAAACCCAACACTCATTCATAAGACCCTGATCCATGTGGAACAGGTTTGCAACATCAATTTCTGACCTAATGGAGAATTATTGAAATGCCTACTTGTTCAGCATCAGTTATTCTAAAAGTTATCCTGTTCTTTTGCAATTTAAAGAGACAGGGACTCACTTGAATCCTTTTGCCTAAAATAATAGGTGTGTTGATCTCCTATGTGACACTGCAATAAATACTGAATACTGAACAAGAAAATATGAATACTCATAGCAAGCAATTTGCCCTTTTTACCAGCAACATGCACCCTCAAGGCCTCACAGCTGTATATTTGTTACAATGATGTGCTCTTGCACATATGAAGTGATTTCACTGCCATCTCTGAGCAGTTCAGACTGTACTCAGCCAAGTTTCTCCAAAATTTAGAAACAGGCCCATCCCTCAGTTCAGAGTCCTTTGGAAGTGAGTTCAAGTATTTTCAAATACTTTTGGGCTTTCAGTGTCTCAGCTGAGTTAGTAGCAAAACTGCAAACCCAGATGAACTTTGGGGCGGCTTTGGTTTCACTGTGAATGTTTTATTCAAGGCTGAAATCTGATAAGGTGAAGCTTAGTAGGGAGGGGTTTTTCCTTCTAAAGCTCCTGATGAAAGTTATTTACCTGATCTCTTTGCAAAATCCCCATAAGGTTCTGTGCTGTTCCTTCATTATTCCTCGTCTCTCATCTGTAAGACACCCACAGAGGCTGTGGATTGCCTGGAGGCTCCCAGAGTCAGGAATGATGCCCTAGGCATTGTTACCTGTCCTGTGTGTTCAAGTTGGATGGTGGTGGGGGAAACAAAAAAGAAAAGCAAGTGTGTTGTTCTCTGTGGGCAGCAACTCTAGCAAGATACTCCAGGGGAGTTTGTAAGTGAGAAAGAAGCCATTGTCTTGATGTCTTAGCGCTTTGGTTCTGTCTGTGTTAATAAAGGACTTGAAGGGGAGTAGGAATGATTGTTACAGTTAAAGGATTGGAGTGGATTGTAGTGAAGGGCTGTGGATGGCCATAAAACCTGTCTGGAGGACTTCAAGCTGATCAGAAGCAGCTTCCTGGAAGAAGAGGGGTTTGTCCTGCTGTGGCCCTGGGCAGCACTTGGTTCAGTGGCTCTGGGCTGTGTGGAGCGGGTGTGGGCACTGCAGCAGCAGTGCTTGGGTAGGTGCTACAGTGAGTGTAGTCAACAACAAGCTCTTCACCAGTGTCAGTCTAGAAGCACTGGACTCTGTGCTGTGAGGATTTCTTCTGGTTTCATCCTCCTTTCTGCGGCCAGTCAGCTGCTGGGTACTCAGTATCCCAGAACTCAGATATCTCTTTCCCTGGATCTATACAGGCAAGTGCTGGAAAAGATTAAAAGCCCTTTTCCTTTTAATTGCAAAGCTGCACAATGGTGGGTTTGTTCTATAGTGCCTTGCTGGGTACATTTCTTTTAATAATGACTACTGTGTCAGAAATAGCCTTCAGATCACAGAATGGGATGCTGCTTTTGAACTTGGCTCTCACTGAATAGCAGTGTCTTCCAAAATTCAATGTGAATGTCTGGAATTTGTGTCAGGAGTGACCCTAGGCAATCGTCTTTGAAATACCCCTGCTTTGAAATTTATCATAATGTGGCCTCCTTTTGAGGTCAGTCTGTCCCTCTTCAGCTTTGCTGATACCAGAGAGGTGAACAAAGGTGCTGTATGCAGTGAGAGAAGGCAGATTTAATGAACAGGGCAAAAGCAGATGACACCTCCACTGCAAGCTGTTTTTGAGAAAAGTCCTTGGAAAACACATGCAAATAAAGGAACAATTTTATTGAATGGATTTTGTGTCAGCTGCAATAGTGGACAAAGCTGATGTTTATATCTTCAAGAGGAAATTTCTTTGAAACATCATCCTGCTCCTAGGGGAAGATGCAATAATCATAGATTGTAGCCTGGGTGGTCAAAATATTTTGCAATATGAAACTCAGTAGGGCTTTATTGGTGTAAACGCTATTTTCCAGACCCTTTCCAGCCTCAACAACCAATTGCTATGGTGCTCTCAAGTTGTGCTCTGTAATTGTTGCCATTAATACCTTGATCTTTGGCTCTGTGTAGGAAAAGCATTTTAAATTACTACGAACCCAAAGTGTCATCAAACAAAGCAGCCTTTTGTATTCTATATCCTTGCCTATGTAGTAACATTTGGTTTCCTATGAAGTTTCTTTTAATGCAAATTTCCCAGCAGATTTATTTTTTTTAAATAGAGAAACCATACAAAGTTAACCACATGTTGTACTTGATAAATTATTAATCCGGCAGCAGTTGCTTGCTAAACAATTCTCGGCCATACTAAAAGTGCTGTTCTGCAGTATAGTGGAGAGTTATTTTGAGCTTTTGTTTAGAGAGTTTATACCAAATTCAAAGTTAATGCATGTGACAATACTTTTCTGATAGCAATTTAAATGCCGCCTCTATCCACTGATTCATTTCAGTTCCTGTTTTTTTGGTGGCTGTTGAAATCACAGGACAACACAGTATGATTTCTGTCTCCCCAATTTCTCTCTGTGACCTCTGACACCTCCAGCCTTCCTAAAGGCTTTATACTTCTCAGATAACTGCTCAAACAACTGACTGACATTCATTTGTCTTTGGAAGATTTAATGGAAGACCTTTATTTTAAAGTGGGTTTTGGAGACCTCTGAAGCTGTAAAGCTAAAGCCAACCCAACTGTTAATACCACTGGACTGGAGTTAGCCCTGCAGATAACCAGGGGGACTTCAGCATGAAGCAGCAGTCATGTGTTTCGCATAAGGTCACTTTAATTACTTCAGCAACATTAATCCTAAATTAACAAGGCTTATGCATGGCAAATGACTTATCTGTATTAAAGAGGGCATGCATTTTCACCCAGCAAAATTATGATGTTTGAAAGTGATATGCTGTCAATAGAAAGGACAGAGGAAGAAAAGATCTTATTATAAATTTCCTTCCAATGGACATTTGAAAGTCATCCTTCCTACTACAGATATATAATGTGTTACAGTATTTTCTTCTAAGCTGTAGTTTCCTTCTTGTCTCTGTTCTTTCTTTTTTTTTCTTTTTTTTTTTCCCATTAGTCCCAACAAGTTCTGTACCCTAAACTGAGTTACAGATGGTTATGCAGATACATATAGACCCTCCCAAGCTGTAGAGAGAAAGCATATCCTGAACTGGGGAGCTTATTCTCTCTGCTCCCTTCCTGGGATGGGTGCTGAGGGCTGCCAGGGGAGGACAGCCCTGAGCAATGGGTTTCAGGGTCAAGGACATTCTGTTTTGAGAAGAAGTGGAGACTTGGGATTGGTTCCCTTGCCACTCTCCACAGCAAGCTGGAGGGTTTTTCACCCGGTTTAATAGGGGGAGAAGTGCAGACCCAAGTTCCAGTGACTGCAAGGGAGGTGAAGCAGAGCTCTGAGCAGACCTTCTCGTGGAGGCTCAGCGTGGAACTCAGAGGAGAGTTTGGCCTCTGTCACTCAGTCAAATATAGACCTGGGAGAGCTGTGGTTTATTTCTAAATACAGCACAGGCATGAACACTGGAGGAGAAGACTCTGCTGGCCTAAGAGTGAAGGGTGAGAGTTGTCCAAGGGCGCATTTGGGTTTATAGTTAGAAGAGATTTTCTCAGACCAGTGGAGCAATGGACTCCTGCAACAGCCTTCCAGGAGATATTGTCAGGGTCAAAATCTAAGCTTTTAAGAGTCCTATTAAAGCTGACAAGAATTAAGAGCAGTTTCCCATTATAAAGGAGATCTTACACGTGTACTTTAATAAGTAATTAAAACACTTAGCCAGAGCATTAGAAATGCGGGGCATCACTTGTAAATTGTTGCCATGGTTATTAGTTACTCCTGTTGTAGCCAAGTGAGGTGAGCACCTTCTTGGCTGGATATGCTGATAAAGCAAAGAGCACTCCTGCTTCAGATCTCTTTAATTGGGAAAGAGAGACCAAAGGAAAATTGCAGCAAAGAGAAACAAAGCAGGGAAGTGACTTTCTCAAGGTCACTTGGCATTTCTGTTTCTGTCTCCCAGTGCACACGTTTTCTCTTCCTGGAATAAAATGGGTGAATTCTGCACGACACATCTCATTTGTTATGAGGAGTCAGGTGAGAAGCCTTATCTGGAGGTTTCAGGGGCTGCTGGTTTGCTACTTCAGTGAAAGGAACATTTTCTTTAACACATAACAGGAGCAATAAAATAAAAGGTGAAGTGAAAAATGGTTAAGATACTGTAACTTGCACAATTAAAATCCAGCAGTGAACAACAGTAGGAAGCAGAGAATTTGCTGAACAATGAGGAAATTCCCCTCTTGCTGTGCTTTTGAACTTGCATGCAAAAATGAAATTTGTCCTACACGACAAATAATTAACACAGACCATAAAAAAAAAAAGAAAGAACAGAATAGTTAAGGTAATGTCTCTAATTTTAGTCACAATTCATGTTTTACCATAAAGAAATTGGCTTCTCTTTTCTTTTCTTTCCATTGTTATTGTCCTAAACTGACCAGACAGCCTCTTTCTTCTCAGCTCTGTACCCTCCCATCATGAAGAAAACACTTTAGTCCTTCAAAAATCCTATTTTTCATTAGCTGAAATGGTATAAGCCTCATAATATATAATCTTTTCCAAAGTGTATTCCCTTAAACCAAAAATTTCTGCCAGGTTGCCAAAATGAGATGTAATACCTGCTGGGTACTACAGATCTTCCAAATCTCTTGGTGTAGTTTCCTGTGCCCACAAAGATGGTTCTCTTTTGTGGAAGTGCCATATCCTTGAGCTCTGCCAAGCTTCTGAACCTGTCCAGGGTAAAATTAAATGGCAGTGTTACATTCCCAAACAATGTTACACCAAGTGATTTTCCACTTTGTATTCGGTGTCAATTTGTTACTGGAGAGAGTAAATAGGGCAGGCAGAATGATAAAACTTGACAGGATTTCCTGATTGTCAGATCTGGTCTCATGATATCTGAGTTTCCTTCCCTCTGCTGCACAAGGAATGAATTGATCATAAGTGCTGACATATAATTTATCATTGTTGGACATCTCTCTGAGTTAAACAAGGCAGTTCGTTTCTGAGTGATATTTCAGATATGTTCTTGCCACCTCTGAATTTTTGCACTCTTCTTTTGTTTATGATCACTGGAATTGCAAAAGCCAGAAATTTACTTTTTTTTTTTTTTTCCTTCTCTTTTCAGTGTAAAAAACCCCACACTCTGCAGAGTTAGAGCAGCTGAAAGAATTAGCCAGTTGGACTTGCTCATTTTAATACTAAAGACAGACTTTGTAGAATGGAGGTCAGAAGCTCCTTATCAATCTCCATAGCACTTTACACATCTAGGCTCTTCTTAGGCCCTCTGTTGGAGAAGTGATTTGAAAATCAGGACTCTGATCTGCAACTTAATGAAATCAAACACTTTGTATTTGGCAAGGGGTATTTCAAGCATTCATTGGCTTGGATAGTACTTGAATATGAGCCATTCTTCTTGTTAGAGTGATACTTACTGTGATGTGTGTAAGAATTAATCAGCAAACAGAGGAAAAGTACCTTTCTTCTTTTATTACATCATGAGCATTTGCTCCAGATTTCACTTGGAGGGTAAAGTAATGCATGTCAGTGGTTAAACTTTGGGTGACTGTGAGTTTTAGAGAGCACTGGGATGGATCCCTTGGGCTTTGCTGCCTGTTACGTTGGGCTTTAAGCTCAAAAACCCCTCAGCAAAGCCCCTCTAAATTAAAGAAAGAGACTGTTCTTTTACAAATAAGTCAGTCTGTGCAAGTTAGCTGTTATCTCTGTGTAGGGGAGAGCCTCTCAGCAATCTGGTATTGTGCACAAGTTCCTCTTGATTTAACGAGAAGAATCAATTAGAAAGGCAGCCAGAAGTATCACTGTGTGTGTCGTATTAATTTAAATGTTTTATTCTGCATTTGAAAACTTTATATTCAGTAACTTGGGAGGGTTTTGCCCCTCCCCCACCCCCCCTGTCTCTGATGCACAAAATTATTAAACTTAATTGGGCTTCTGTGGACACTACTCATTTCTCCAAATTTATTGCAATTATACAATGCCCACAGCTCATTTATATTTTGTTTCCCGGTGATTAAAACTTAAGACACTGAAAAATGTTATGTGTGTTTTCATCACTAATCCTTTTCTGTCCTCTACATTCAAGACACATTCTGTAGTCATGAATCATTAAGGTAGGAAAATTCACAGGCAGACTTAATTTATAGCTAAGTACAGCAAAAGCAGAATGTAGGTCAGAAATTCTGAAACATTTTTGGAAGATTATCTGGTTTTGTTTCTGAGTGTGTTTCTCTTAACAGTGCAAGTGTTCCTGTACGTCTTGGCTCCCACTGAAGGAAAAATTAGTTTTTCTCAGCTGCTGCCTGTGAGCAAATGAGCTGGGAGTGCTTTCCTGAGAGGTGCTCCTGAGTGTTGTGTCTCCCCTTTCCCCAGCGCTGACCGGGCAGGGAACTGGACTGGGTGGGCTTTTGGTGTGCTCTAGGGTAGCTGTTCTGAGATCTTTATGCCAAGAGGTGTTTGGAGGACCTTCAAGGATCCTCTTCTGCAGAGACACTGCGTGTTCCGTGCTGGAATGCTGCTCTGTCACATTGGGTAGGTGAGTGATGGAGGGCAAGAGGGAATAATTAATACCATTATAACAACTAAGGGTGTTTTTAGCATTCACTGAAGTAGCAGCCACAAATATTCCTTCAGGCAGAAAAACTCTCTAGATAATGCAGAGAAGAGTGTGTGTGCCAGGGCAGTGGTATCTGCTCAGCCCAGTGCAGAGTATTTCAGCTTGATATACACACAAATCATGTCGAGTCTCTCCCAGCTGAAACAGCAGCAAAGTTATTCAAAGCAGATCTTTGCAGTGGCTGAAGTTCCTTTAGCACTTCGTGAATGGAGTTCAAGTATGGAGAGCTTGGCGTGCTCCCAGGAAGCAGGACTCCTGTTTCCAGTGCTGGCAGAGCAATGTTTGGAAATAAACTTGCATCTGAAATGTAAACATGCCCTTTAGTTCACCAGCCTTCTGAAATCAGCCAAAGCCAGTTAAAACAGTCATGTACCGTGGAGTGGAAATGTGGTGGTTGAAGATGCTGTAGAGAAGAGATTTGATGTGTTCATCTCTTTGGAGCTGGGGATCTTCCTTATAGACACAGATGGGCCTGTGGAGTGTGGTCTTTCTGATTCTGTTTGAGGACCCTACAAAATTAACCATCATTCTTGCTCTCAGTGTTAACAGAGGAGAGTAAGTTAGTATGGAAACATTAATCTCTGGACAGATTAATTATCTTTTTCTCATCTCCATAGTGAAAGATGGGTGAAAGCCAAGGCAAAGAGCAGCCATCTCTTTGTGAGCTGCTTTAGGGACCTCATTTATGAGGAATTGTTATGGGCTTTTTAGTCCAAATCTCATTCACGTGGCAGCCAGTGGAAAACAGCCCTTATGACCTGAATGGGAAATGAGTCAGGTTTCTGATATTTTTGTAAGTTCTATAAAATGCTGCCTTTCCCCTCAGATATTTCTTTGAGTGAATGAGAAAAATAAAAAAGTGTTTCATTTGTCATGCTTTTCAGCTGAAGTCCTCTAAATGCTTTAGAACCTGTGCAGATTTAGCTTCCCAACATCCCTTTAACTCTGGTATCCCTCATTTCAGCATTATAGATGGAGAGGTGAGAGAAACCACTTGACATTCTCAGGCCAGACCTGTATGAGCACCAATCTCCTCTTCTGGCATTGCTCCCACAATGCTCCTTAGCTATAGTGTGTCTCCAGCAACAAACTGGTTTTTTTCCTCTAGTATGAGCACTTGAAACAGCTGAATAAAACATCTCAAAATCATAACTAGGCCTGAGCTGCACAGACTTGAGCACTGCATGACCTTTAAGTGCTGTCAAGGAGCCTTGCCCAGAAAGCTGATCTGCTCACCTGGGAGGCCAGTTTGCAGCTGGGCAATAAAACAGGTGCATTTTGGTGCTACCGGATGTGCCACACTGTGCCCAGAGTCTGGGTAACACTCTGCTGCACATACTTACTCTGTCACCTGCCAGGAAACCTCCTGTTCATGTGAGAGATCCCTGCAGTTTAAAACATGAAGCAATAACCTTTACTAGTCTAAAATGAAAATCAAGCCTCCCATATTTAACACCTTCTTGATTTCAAGCATTTCTTTGTCTGTATCAGCAATTAAAGTCTCCAATGTTCTCATCATCCTCCTGTTCTCCAGCAGGGATTTTCCTTTATTTAAACATGAAAAGAAAGAAAAGACTTGTACTCTTAAATCAAGTTATTTGGTGTTGTTGAGACAACAGTCTGGTGACAAACACCTCAGTGCTTGAGCTGAATCATGGTCTTGCTTCAGTTGCTGGAAACACAAATAGCAATTGTGATGGATAAGGTAGGATGGGAATATCTGTCTGAAAACTTGAGTTTTTAGGCTGTGAACCTGTTATGGACATGACTACTTACAGTGATTTCTAAAGCTGACTACTCACAACAAGTTGTCTTTATCCAAATGTATTCCACAACCCAGTGAGGTTGATGGGCTTAAACTCCCCACCTTTCTCTTTTATCAAGCTGACAGATTTTTATTATCACTTCCTACTGACAGCAAAGGAGAAGTCCAGCTATATTTTATATTAGAGTTAGCTGAAAAACTTCAGGTAACACTGTCAACATCTGGGACTCCGTTCCCTCTGAGATGGGAGTTTCCAAACACTGGGTTTTCATCTAGTGACAAAATACCCAACACACTCTGTGAAGCGGCATCATCTTTTCCCTGTGTATTGCTGAACAAAAGCAACCCACAGGATCTCCAGCTTGGGAGGAGCTGAGATCACAGGGCAGAAAACCATAACCCCACAGGAGGACCAGTTGAACTAAAAGGTGAATGACCTACCAAATGCCTGATGATGGGCACTATAGCTTTGAACTTCTTGCAAGTAACCAGAATTTGATGACATGGAATTAATTACAGCCTAGAAAAGACCTCTGGAATTTACACTAATTTTTATTTTTTATAAAGCTGATGGCTAACTTGTTCATCAGGCATTTCATGGTGATTTACGATGTGTACTCCATAGTCATGGAATTCTTGTAGTAAAGCATTTTGAATGCATTTCATCAAAGCATTCTACTTGTGTTTAGGTCATGGGGAAATCAATGAACTTTACACACTTGCTTAACTTTGAACTTAGAGGAGACGTGGTGTTTCAGAAGGAACTGGAAACACAATTTTCAGGTTCTGGGAAAAATACTGGGAACCTGGGAAAAAAATGTTTTCTGTAAACAGGACAAACCCGTGCAACCTGGAGGTTTTGTTGTTGTTGTTCTTGAACTGAAAATAGTAACAAGGCAATTGCTTCTGGTTAACTGAATGTTTTGCTTCCCTTTCAAGATTTTATTGTTAAGTCTTGAGGGTTCATTTTTCTCTTTTTTTTTTTTTCCCCATAATTAACAATTTTCGAAATAAAAATTCATATCTAAAGGAAGAAACAAAGAAACACGAGCTTTCAAATATGTCAGAATTACTACTGTCACATGCTGAGCCTCTGGCAGTCTTGAGCTCAAGTTCCTTCAGCTGGAAACTGGCACATCTGTACCCAGGCCAACATTTACTTTGCATGAAAAGGGTTAAGTGGAAAGGAAACAGAAGGGAATTCTGACCTTGTTCCTGCTCCTGTAGTAAAACCTGGGGAAAGTTCAAGTCCTCCAGCACAGATCCATGAAGTCCTACAAGCAACTCGATGTCCAGGCAGAAAGAACTGTCTTTGCATTGAGGAGATGAGCACATAGAGAGAGGGGGAGAACAACAGGCAAGTTGAATTCCCCTCTGAGCCTGATCCTGCTGTGACTCAGTGGGGGTGCCCTGGCCCCTGTTGTCCTGCTGAGCAATGAAAACTCCCACAGGTCTGGGAAAGTGGACGTGGCACTCAGTACCATGGTCTGGTGGGCAGAGTGGTCTTAGGAGAGGGGGTGGACTCCATAATCTCAGAGGCTTTTCCATGATCAGTATGCTACCAGAGTTATTCTAATCTCAAATATGAAACACAGCACCACAGCTGAGACAAGGAAGACAACCCACTCTATCCTGGCACATGTTGGGACAGAATGTCAGGCAAAAACCTTAAAAAAAGAAAAGGGGGAGGTCCCAATTCAGGGCTGTGTGCCTACAGTTCAAGGTGATGTTTTCCCATAAAATACATGATGGCTCGTGGCTCCTCTGTTGTCACTGGGGAGGCAGAGGGATAAGGCAGAGAATTGGAGTTATATTTAGGGTTTTTTTCTGTTGCAAGATTTCTCTTTCAGAAAAGACCCCAGAACTAGTTTAAAAGAGCATCCAAAAAATGCTTCAGTTAAGCAACTTGGGAGACAGTCTCAAGCTTGCTTTCAGCCTTCTCTCTCAGAGGTGTGTCCAGTACAGTTAAATTCAGTCCCTTGGCAAGTTGTCTCCTTCAGCAGTGTACATTTCCAACAGATTGCCCTGGCTTAATAATGAAAATGCTTCCAGTACAACTGAGGTTGGGAAAAAATCGTTTCAAGCTACAGAAAATCCCCATCAAGTGAGAGTCTCCCGTGGCTGATGGATGCAAGTGTTACACATGCACTGGTGTTCCAAGTTTGGTGTATCCTTAAGGAAATGAGATTACAGTCACAGTCTGGGTGTGGATGTGAGAGACTAACACCTCACCTCCTGGATTTTGAACTTGGGGTTGATTTAAGCCATATTTGATGGAGAAGTGGACATGTCCAAGGTTTTAGGTTCATACCTCATCCTTCAGGAAAATAGATGCTGATGGGAGGGCAAGACCTTAGAAGTACCCTTTGCATGCACCCTAATCGCAGGAAATGGTTTACTTGCAGGTTATTAAACTGGCATAAAATCCCCAGGGGAAAGGGTGACCTCAAATGCCTCCAGCCACATATATCTTTGCATGACATTTGTTAGAAGAAAAGATGTGATTTAAATATCTTATTCTGATGACCAGGATGAAACATCCTGGGAATGCTAACCAGAAACATCAAAACAGTTTATTTGGTTTCTTTCTCTCTGAAATTCAAAAGAGTGATGGGAAATTGCAGACCAGCCAGTTGTTATTTAAGTGATTAATTCATCTTTCTTGGCCAAGTTAAATTCTTTTTCCTTTTTGAATCCATTTCTTGACTCTTCAGATTCATTGCTTGAAGATGACCTAATACGATGATGTGAATAAGACAAACATAATTCATTCAGGGCTGAGCCCTTCCTGACCCTTTGCTCAGACTGTTGATTTCTCCAGGTATTTTATTTCTGTATCAGGAGATAAGACAGAGATCTGATTAGGAGGTGCTGAGAAACTGAACTGTTTTCATATGCAAGAAATTCAAGAAAGCTAATTGAGAAGTGAAAGGGAAATACAGAAGCCAACTCTTCTCAGCATTGACATATCTCTTCTAAAATACAGAAAATCTTTTAAATCCCTCCAAATCTTGTTAGCTAACAGAGGTCAGATTAGTCCCTTCAGATGTGGAGTTGTTCCCATTTGACTTTTTTTCTCGTTGAACTTTGAGGTTGTTACAGGGCCTGTTGACAAGTGAAACGCAGTCGATTCATTGCTCTTTTTTAGTGCGTATTTCTGAAGGAATTGTCTTTAAAAATTACAATACTTTTCTAGTCTACCTCTAAATATCTTTCAGGAAGTTATGGAACGTGCAATTCATTTTTGTGCCTTCGTAAAAATGTTGCTGAAGTGACAAGCAGGGTCACTCTTTCATGTGTATGGGCTCACTTAAACCTCCTGGCGTCAGGAAGGTGCTGGGTAATAGCTCTGTCTTTAAAGCTTTAAATAATTAAATTCCTTGGGCCAGCAAATAACCTTCCTAAAACTTGGCAATGCTTGAACCTTTTAGCAAACCTAATATGAAAAGGACATTATCTAAACAGCTGAATTCGAACTTAACTCCTTGTGGAGTTAATGGTCAGTTAATGGTCCTTAATGGTCAGTTCTCGTTAAAAAAATACATGAAGCTGAAATAACTTCTCTGTTGTCAAGTGCTTGAATTTGTTTTGGATGTGCAGTGCTATTGCCAAGAAACAAAGCACAAAGCCTAACCCTGAATCTTTGGGAAACGCTTAGAAAAACAAATCAGTTGCACTCCCTGCTCACACCAGCAAATGTATTGCTGCCAAATCCTTGAGAGGGCAAACAGAACCCACCAAAGCATCCAAGGCACTGGGAAACCAACCAACAGATCCGTGTGGTATGAGGAGGATCTGCCCAGGAAACCCAGGGCAATGCCCCAAGTCAGTGAGAACCTGCTTAGGTTTTGTTTTTAGCAACAAAGCACACACGGAATCTTCTAAGCAGCGAGATGCTCCTCGTTTGCTTTGCAGGAGCAGCACATTTTCCTGTGTTTAATTATTTAAAGGAAGCTGTATCATAATGGGTCTTTGGAATTGTGTGACCCGCTAATCAATCCATCCACTTTTGCATAATGCATGTGGCATCAATGTTATTCCATTTCAAGATCACTTAGGAAAAACTTTGCCAGTCTGCTCACTGCTCCTTTGCAGTGTGAACACAAACACGCAGCTTGCAATGCCATTTGCCTTCTGTGCTTGTTTAGAGCCAGCTGTAAATGTTCCCAACAATTAGCATTTAAAGAAGAAACAAGATGTCTGTAAATTCCTACCTTGGAGTGATACCACTCAAGGTGCCTGACCTTGGGACCTGTGGAAGTCTCTTTGCAGTGCCAAGGAACATTAGACCCTTGTGAGATCCTAAAGGTGAGGGAGGGCTCATGAGCCTCGCTCTGCAGGGTAGCAGTGCTCTCTAGCTGGAGGTTCTCCACCTGAAACCTTTCCTTCATCATGTGTCTGAAAAACAAGCCTTTCAGACACCTGAACTTACTGTTGCCTTTCAAATCCCAATTGCTGCCACACTGTCAGCTTAAGGAAAGGGCTCCCCATACTTGCTGTCTGTAACAGCCTGACAGAGCTCTCTTTAACCCATAGGAAAGCTCCTACAAATGAGTTCTGCTGAAGTGGAAAAGAGTGTCTTTCACCCTCTGGGTGATGTAGAGTAGGAGAAAAGAAGCACAAAGGAGAGTGCACTTCTGGAGCATCACAGAAAGTATTGGGGGGCTCAGAAGAAAGGCCGTGCCCCGGTCTCCAGACCGTTCCTCTGGTGGAGTCAGTGTGACCTGTTTAAGGGCTGCCAGAGCACATGGGGGCTGAGGTGAGAAAGAGCAGCTGCAGAGCTTGAGGAGCAGCTCAGCTGAGTTCTGTGCTGGAGAGCGGGATGAGGGCACCTGTAGTCCAGCTACATTCATCTACACAACTCGTCTTTTGTTGGCTGTGGTTGAGTCAGTGCTGGCCACTGCCTTGGGCTCCTGAGCACACTGATGAACTGCTGGGGAGGCTTTTCCAGTGGTGGCAGTTTTGTCTGGCAGATTTTTGCAGAAAAACCTCCCTTTTGATGTGATATATACTTAAAAGCCACCAAGAAGGCATGAGCCTTGCATTTTATTTGTATTTCCATAGGTATTTGTTCTCTTGTATTAATTAGTCCTTTTCTTTGGTTTAAGCTGCACAGAAGAAACCCAATAGGCCAAATGACTTTCCTAGAGTTCAACCCTGTGAGGTACTAAGCTTTCCAGGCTGGCAGCAGTAAACACACAAAAGAGTTTGTTAACTAATTAGGACTAAGAATCTGTTGAACAGGTTCTTTTAGTTTGAGGTCAGTGTGTAGCACTTTGCAGTGTTGCACCTTTAATTAAGAAAAAAATATACCCAACAAGTCATGCAGCAAGCTCATTAAATATAATGTACTCTCATCCTGTATTTACACAGAAATGCTTCTGAAATACCACTAAGCCTCTGCTGAACTCCCTCTATTTTAGGAATTGCTGAAGGATTTTCCATTATACATACAGGATATTTTTATGGACAATAATGCAATTTGTGGTTACGCATGCTAAAAAAAAAGTCTATCAAAGGTAATACTCAAAAACATAAGCTCTTTGCCACAGAGGCCAGGAAGGACTCTCCTCTTTGCACATCCATCATTGTGCTGTTCTAAAGGTGCTTTGTGAGAATTACTTGTGCATGTTTTCCTCTTTATCTGGAGCACTGGGAGTTGGTAAATGCAAGAGGTGCCTTTTGCTTGTGTTGGAATAGTTGTTGTCTACATATAGGAAAATGTGAAGTGTGTAAATGCTTGCACATACATACATACGTCTTTGGGGATTGACAGCTTTGAGTTTCACAGAGGCAAAGAAAACACCATGATTGTTGTTGCAAAAACTGTTTTACCCTGGCTTTTGCTTCATCGGTTTTGCTGAGTTTATTTTCTTTATGTGTTTCTGTTGGCTTCAACATCATCTTGCTGGGCTCTGCTCTGTGGGAACAGGCTGGTTCCTCTTAACTTTGGGTCAGTGTTGGCTCTTTCCTTGAGAGAGAGTTTTTAGTACTTTTAGAGAGAGATGTAACTACATGGTCTTCTCAGGAATGTGGTATTTTACACTTGTGCAAGGCGCTTTACACCTGAAATGGTACATGCAGTTGTTTTTCAGTCAGTTGGTGCTACTGGAATTGTTTGGGAGAGTGTTGAACTCCCAGAACTCCCAGGCTGCATCTGTGTTTGAACCAACCACTGACTTTCTACAGGAAACTCCAACACAAAGCTTTGGAACTGCGTTTGTAGCTGTGCAAATGCTAAGAGTTTATTTTGACTGTCTACTGGCCTTTTTTCTGTGCTGGGTTACATTTTCAGATTCTGTTTGCCAACCAGACCTTGACAAATTAAGTTTTTATGTTTCATTTTTAACATACATAATGATTGTATAAACCTTGCTGTATTAGAAATGTGTATCTAGCAGGATGTGCGAAGTCCCTTCCACACTGATTCATTCTCTACCCTGTTCCTTGCTAGAACGTTGGGTCTCATGCACTGAGGCTTCCATCTCTGCTCTGAGAGGGCAGAAAGCAACGTAAGTGATCACACTGCACAGAGGTTTTCTTGCACTTGGTGAAATATTTTCTCATCTTATTATTTTGTCCTCTTTATTGGCTATTGTTGGGACATTGTACACTGAGGTACCTGGAAGACTTCCCTGTTCAGGACCAGAACAAGCACTGGAATGTCCCAAGGTTTGGAGTCCACAGACACTCTGCCCTTTGCCTCAGAAACCCCCCTTTTGGCTTTGTCCTGATTACTTTCATTGGGCAGCGATCAGTGACTTACCCATAATGGCACCTTCAGGGCTCTTGGCTACAGGTGTTTGAGTGGGCCAGTAAAGTACAGCTTCAGGAGTTTATTTAGGACCCTGAATCATCAGGTATGACATGATATCAGACTCTGTTACTATTTGCAGTGGAAATAGTGGTAGTACTTTTTCAGCTTTAAGTGATGGTTCCCTCTGTAGGAAAAGATCATGCAACTTCTCTAAGAAGTCTCTGTATAGCTGGGATTTTAAATAATGAGGTAATAACGACCTTAATTACTCCTGTTTTAAGTTGGAACACTTTCTAATATCTGCTACTTTCCATAAACTCCAGGAAATTGTGTAGGAACTGAGAGGAGGATCTGGAAAACATAAATGACAGTAATATCTTGAATAGCTACCTTTTAGTCATTTAGTCTGTGTGTCTCATTTTTGTTGTGTATAAAGGAAGGAGAAAATTGCCTCAGTCCAGGACAGTCCTGTGAGACGAAGGGCTGTAAATACCCCCTTCTAGGAATGTATGATCATTACCCATCAAGTGGCCCAGCAGAGGAGTCAGAAAAGGTGTTTGTCCTGTTGCTTCTCTGCAACTGCCTTTGTGAGCCCCAGAACTGCCACCTGCAAAATAGTTATTCCCTCTGATTAGAGCAAATTTCTAATTGGTTGATAAAATGTGCTATATTTTATCCAGACCCATTCCCATAGAAGTGTGTATATCTTCAGGATTATTCAATTAATTCATGTAATAGAATCCTTTACCTAAGGTTGCTGACTCCTAAGTCTGGACTGGCTAAATACATTCAAACACACTGCCTTTCCATGGAGAGATGGAGATGTTGCAGGAAGGGTTGTCACACCAAGGTGGGTGTGCAGCATCACAGTCACACATTTGTTGGCCCATTTTAGAGCTGGAGTCACAATGATTAGTTCATGGGCTTCCCCTCTTCAGAGTTTGAGGCATTTGAATGGATACTTTTCATTTAAGATTGTCTGTGCTGGGGAGATTTTTTGGTGACATCTTGGTCCTCCCTGAAGGAGGAGGGGAGTTTTGTCATTGACTTTATAAGGACTGAGGCTCTACCCACTGTATCTGGTGGTACTGGTAGGTCAGTGAACATGAACTTCCCATAAAAAAAATGCCCTGCAGTGCTTCTTTTGAAATGCACAACACACACATGAATATATTATAGATTTAATGATTTATTCAATGGAAGTAAAAGCTGGTTGCATAAAGGAGATTGAAGTGATTATTGCCATCTGTCACTAGGTTTCACTGTGCTGCAGTGAAAGTGTGTTTCAGATTATCAGCAGTTCAGTCATATAAAAACCCAAAAGGACTAGTTTCTTGTGATGGCATTTCCTAGTTCTACCCCTGGAATTGCCTCTCCAGATGGTGAGTATGTGAGGACAGAAAGGCACAAAGCATGGATGAAGCTCAGCTAAAAGCTTCCTAAGTGCAAACTGCAAAACTCCTCAGGGCAAAAGGGCTGACCTGGATTTCAGGCTGTGAGTATATTCCACACCCACCTTCCATAGTGCCCTGATTGTCTTCCATCCCATGAAAATATGGGGATACATGTCTGTTGTGTCCACCTTTGTTTCTTACTTCTGTTTTGTTGCATCACTTAAAATTTGAAGTTTTCATTCTTCTTCCCTGGTTTTCTGAATGTTTTCTCACAGCTGTAAATACAGTTTTGGGCAGGAGCTGGCAGCAGGGACTGAGCTTCTGCCTCAGTCTGCTGAGCTGCTCCACTAGTCCCATTAAGACCTGTTCACCTCCTTGTTGCCATGAAAATGTAAATCACAGAGAAATAGAAGGGAGGGGAACAAGATCACTGACAGGAACAAGACTAGGGGGCACTCCTTCAAATCCGGCTGGATTCCCCCCTCCTGTGTCCCTGTAGTGATGGAGAGCAGTTCACCTTCCCTGCACTACACAACATGGCCTAGGATGGGTTTTTAAAATGAACCAGCACTCTCTTTCATATCTGCTTTCTTCTTCTGACATGGAATCTGAAATAGGAAACATGAAATCTTTAATATGACAATAAGGAAGAGGAAAGGCAATAGTTAATAATTTTGGGTTTTCCATCTCAGATCAAAATTAGCAACACAGAAGGCTGGTATTTTGCTGTAAGCAAGTGATCAGGACATCAGTCATGTTCTCTGTTTGTGCCCTGGGAAAACCAAAGGAGGAGAGTCTGATTTTGGATCTTACCAAAGATGATTAATGAGTAACAAACCAGAGAAACATGACAAAAGGAAAGAAGAAGCTATTAGTGTTATATAGTTTTTTATCTGATTTCTACTGAATCTCTTTCCTGGTGCTTTTTGTGATTTCCTAGAACTGAGCATTTGGTGTTTTCTCATTTTAGTAATGCTTTAATTATTGCTTTGTTTCAGTGGGTGTTGTGTTCCATGGATTTCCGTGCACAGTGCTTGTGAGGAGCTTTAGGATTTTATAGGATGAAAGGATCAATATTATACACATAAATAACATTTACTGTCTTTATTGTTGAGACACAGGGTTTGCAGCACAGGCTGATTATTTGGTGAGGTATTCAGCTCCACATGTGTCTATCTTGGGTTATTTTTTTACCCACAGGGTGTTTTATGGAGCCATTTTGTTCTCTTGTATTTGTGCTTTGTTCCTCTCATCCCCCACTGTCCTTCCTGAAGACAAAGATGTAGGACAGACAAACACACACCACTTCTTCATCTGTGTACAGTGGAAGCACTGAATTTGATACTCTAACAGAAGATCCAGTTGGGATTCTGGGTGACAGTGTGGAGTCCTGAGCAAAACTGCCAGTTGCTCTCTGAATAAAGACCTGAATATCTGAGTTTGGGTCACCATTTTCAGTGCGTACAGAAAATCTTTCCCTTGGCTGTAAGTGCTGTGCTTGGGCTGCTGTCAGGTATTTCCCTTGACCAGTGCTACCAGTACCAAATAGCTCACACCCACAGGGTGTGAGGGTCTGGTTGGAAGGGCCTGATCCTGTAAGGTCTGGGAACATCTTTGTGCTCAGTGAAACTTTTGCTGCTGCAGGAGTGAAATGCTTTGTGCTTCCTAAGGCTGCTCAAGGTCCAGGCTGTCTCCCTGGGGTGTGGGTGATGCTGTGAATGCCCAGCCAGGTAGTGAGTTGTTAAACTTTATGACATATTCATGGGCAGACAGGGCTTTGTGAGTGTGGAGTCCTTCTGTTCGAAAGGGCCTTAACTTTTATTGCCTTGGAAGGGGAGGAAGGAGAGGAAGATGAAGGACTGTATTTTGTAACTGCCAGTCATTGGAACCTTTTTGGTCTAAGTTACAGCACATGCATAGTATTGATCATAATGTTATTCTCCCATGGTCTATTTAGACCTCAAATGCCTGAGGTATATATTAATTAAACATATTGAAATTTTGATGTGAGTTAAAAGCTTGTAGCTATCAAAAGGTCCTGTAGGGGTCCTATTTTAACAACTCCATTTATCAGACTGCATAATTATTTAATTACTTTAGCAAATCTGTACTTAAGAATGGAAGGAAAAGGTACATAGGCATGAAAACTAGAATTTTCTTTTATGGAATCCTCTGTTTCCTTCTTCATTTCTCATCACAGGTGTGTGCATATTTTGTTTTCTTTGCTAAGTTTCAAGGGACACGACACCAAATGTGCCTTTCATGTGGAAAATCACTGCTACAAAGAAAGGTCATTAAAAAGTTCTGATGAATTGGAAGAGAAGCTTGAGCCCCTACAATCTACCTCTGCATGTCAAATTCTCAGGCAGACTAGCTCTGCACTTTCCAGCAGCTGAAAGAGGGGTGTCCTACTTATAGTGGCACATACAGCCTGAAAGTAACATCTGACTGAAAGACAGCATGACAAAAAGTGCAGGAGAAGGGAAGAGATCCAGTGAAAGCAGCGACACGTTGAATGATTTTTTCTTATCTCACTGACCAGGAGTCCTGGCCAGTGTGGAGTTCTCTCTTGGAGAGGATGCCAGCAGGTCAGGGGAAGTGTCAACCTTGAAGTCTGTTGTCCAGGGCAGCTGGACAATGATTGGTGCCACCAGAGTGACTTAAGAAGTATTTCCAACTTGGCTTTGGGAGAAGGTTTTTATATTCCTTCTTGTCTGTTTATGTTCTACACAGGAACACATGTTTGGATGGCTCCCAAATAGACCACGGGAGCTCAGGGACACTGTGAAAGAGGCAAAAAGGATCAGATGCTCATCTGGGGTAGAGCACTTCAACTTCAGTGTAGCAAGAGTGTCATCCCTTGTTAAAACTCTTTGGAGCTGATGATGCCACAAGTGGTACTAAGTTATACAAGCCAGCACTGCTAAACACTGCTGCTTTCTGCTGGAGAGTGTTATCTGTGTTTGCTGTGGTGGTTTCCTGCTGGCAGAGTCTGAGTTGCCTCAAGCTTTGCTGTCAAGAAATGACCTTGGAAAGCAGTCAGCATCACCTACCATGGGATAATATGGAATCCTGGAAATGACAGAGGGAGGCAGCAGCACAACTGAGCAGTATCTTGTTTTCCTCCTTGCCTTGCACAGCACCAGGACTGTGATAGTCTGGAGGCAGCAGTGGATTAAGCTGTGGAGAAAGATGGAGGCTCATGTGTTATCTGTGTGTCTGGTCACTCAAATGTTCTTTCTCCTCTTCCCTCTGCAGACCTTCTCCCTGTGGTTTGCATGACAAGTTGGTCAAGGTTAAGTAAATATTCTTGGATAAAACTGGTTGACTAATGAGCACAGAGAAAAGGCAGATCAGCTCAGGGAAACAGCCAGTCTGCTGTGTTGCATCTCACAATGCCAGGGACCAGATGCTGCAGAGAAGGTGATCAGTGCTGGGAGCACCTGCATTATTCTTGGGGTTTGGTATTGCCATTTTTCCATTTTCTTCCCCATCATGAGCTGAATATCAAATAAGAATTTCCTGTTACCTACACTAATGCACTGCCATCATTTAGCAACTGATAACTTCATAAGTTTATCAGTGATATTCTGTGGGTTGGAAAATGCATAGAAGTTAGTGACTATGCAAATAAAACCTGAAGTGAAAGGCTGTACATTGGAGGGATTTGCCTGCACTCTCATTTAAACATTAACTGTAATGAAGATAAGAAAAGGAAAATCTCTCCTACTTGATAAAAAGGTACTCACTTTAGAAAAGTGGTGAATTAAAGAGTCATGTTTGAACATTCTTCTGCTTTTCTACAGTAGCAGGGGAACCCAAATGTTGTCTTTAACACAGAGCTGGCGAAGCATCCCTTGTTAAAAGAAATGCATTTGTACACTTTGGGCACTGAAGAAAAGAGATGAATAGCAAATAAACAAAAGTGTAAGTATCAGGTTTTGTTGTGGTGCCTTGAGAAAAGTTTTCTTGTTTTGCATAGCAGAGAGTGAATGATGAGAATTCTGCCAGAGATGCCATCGGTGGCTTCTGTGAAATCATGGTTTGCAAACCAGTCAGGGAGCGCACACAAATGGGGACTTCACATGGCAACTGGGATGTGCTGTGGGAGGAGATCCACTGAGGAAGTCATGGGGTTGATCAAGCAGTGTTCTAGCAGAGACACAGCTTGGCTTGCTGTGGTTAGAAGTGACCATAAAGATAATCTACTTTAAATTTTACAGTCCTGTCTGCAAAGCCACATCCACCTGCCAAAAAAAGAGAACAGGTTTATTTTTTTCCTATTGATATTCCAATGCTGTGGTATATTTTATATACCTTTATTCATGAAGAGATTAGGTAACAGTCTGAAAATACACAGCAGGAGAAAATGCTGAGCTGCACTTTTTACTATTTGCCACAATATTTGGGTTGTGGTTCAATAGCTTTTCTATTGTGCTGCAAAATTCTCTCTTTGGTGAGAGAGCACAAACTGCAAAAACAGCTTGTTAGGAATATACTTTGCTTATCTCCTGCATGAAGAACATTATTGTTTCAGATATAGGCTTGAAATGGTCTCTCATTTTGGGAGGTACATTTAGGATTGGGACAGAGATAGTTTTCTGTCAGCTCTATGAAATTAATACTTCTTTATGACAGAGTGTTTTACTTCTTTCTGGTTGTAATAGTTTCTTTCACTGGCACTTACGTCCTTTGCAGGGAAAGAAATTTCCCTCTATGGCAGCATACTTTGAGTGTCATTGGCTTTCATACTGTCTATTAAAAAAGATAATTGTAAGGAGCAGATCAGACCTCAATGAGGCCTTCTGAACTGAGCCCATGACAAGGAGGGGAAGCCAGAACTGTCAAGACTTTGACTTTCTAATTCCTGAAAGATGTTAGTTCGCTTGGCTGAATGATCTGCAGGGAGCAGGAATGAAACTCCACTTGCCCGACCTCTGGTGTCAATCATTACGGGAGGCATCTGCATTTATATTGTCAATGCACAGACTTGCTTTACTTCCTGAAGCATGAAATCACCTTTCAGATGAAGAAAGAAATATAATTCCCCACTCTTGAGAGGTGTTGCAGTTCTAAGACTTCTGCTGTCCTGAGAAATGTTTGAACACTGTGTTGTGGCTTCTGCATCAGCCAGACTCTTGGGAGTTGTCTGCTTTTCAGGGGGAAGTTACACTATTGTTTTTGAAGAGATCTATTATTACATCATGTTATTTTAGGACTTCTGGTGCTCCATCTCTAAGCCAGCTGAAGGTTTATCACTGACTTTGACACTGTCAGCAGCACTTGGCCCAAAGTGTCTCACACCTAGTTCTCATTGAAGCCTGTATCCCTCTGGCACAGGGAGAAAGGTGGAAATATGCACTTTAATTTGCAAGGATGCTGGAAGGGAACCTCTTAGGATTCCCTGCCTGCAGCATCCAAGATGGATCATGTCTCTACATCTGGACAAATCCTTCACATGACAAGCCTGGCAATTAAACAGGAAAAAAAAGCAACAAACAACCAAAACCAGTGCAGAAGATATTCTTGGAAGTAGGGAGAGTCAGTTTTCCTTGCTCTCTTCTCATGATGCACAGGGATCAGGAGTCAGCAGAACTGAGAGGATGATGGGATTTGAAAGCAGGCTGTTTTGCCTCTGTCAGAAGGCTGCAAGTTTGTTTATGGAAGACACAAATTGAACTGAAGATGGAATCTGTCTGATTTCTTTGATCTCCATGGGTTGACGTGAGCCCAGCATTATGCCACAAAGCTCTTTGCAACACCAAGATCTCACAGGAGCCTGAGTTTCTCTCTATCCCTAGAAACTTGTTAGAGCCTAGAAAGAACATGGATATATTTAGAGGTTGAAGCCTTAAAGAAAATGTGTTCCTTATTCTTCAAACCAGAAACCAGTTGGCATGATCTATTTTTCTTTTTCTGATATCAGCAGGGTATAAATTTAGGCAAACACGATCCTTTGTTTGCAAAGACAGCATGACAAACCATGAGACAACCTAAATCTGCAATGCAGGATTAACTCTCCCCCCCCCTCCCCCCATATGAATAGGATTTCTTTCCATGCCAGTTTTGTAGAGGGGGTTTTCACCATATTGTATTGCAGTTCAAGGACCAGCTTCATAGCTGGTGCAAGCTGTTCTGCATCTCACATGACACAAGTTTTGGCAGTTCCTGCCACATTCCTGTATTACCAGCACAACTTCTGTCATCTCCTTGGCATCATGAAGGTGCCAGCACACTACCCTACTGTCCTTGGGTAATTCTGTATCTTCTTAGCCTAATATCTGTCAAGTTTACTGTTACTCCATGTTGTACATCTCTTTACAAAAGGCCTATTGTTCCTAGTCAGGTAGTCTGGGTTCTGTGCTTATTAGCACATTAAATAACCTGCTTAAAATGTCACCTGAAGCGCTGAGGAGAATCATCAATACCGACTGTGAATTCAGCCCAGATGCTTTGAACTTGTGTCTGATATGCCTCATGTCTAACATGTTCCTCAGAAAAATTCAGGCAAACATCAAAGTAGTGCTGTCCCATGAGCCCTCACATCCTGCAGAGCCAAGGCAGTGGAAGGCAGCCAAGCAAGTTCACTCTGCAAAGTCCTAACTCACTTTTCATTGAGCGACGAGTCCGTCATCTCTTGCTGCTCACAGTTTTAAGAAGCAGAAATCCTTCAACCAGACCCCAGGAGTGCAAACCAGTGACCCTGTTAATCTCTTCTGTGCTTCAGTGTCACCTGTCCCTTTTTTAACATGCCTCTTTTCATTTTTTTCTTTTTTAAACCATCTGTACATCCTGGCCAGCAGGAAATCAAAAGAACAAAAGTAACCTGCCTTCTCAGTAAGTAGGGCACATTCCACCGTGTGAAACAAAGGAGGTTTTTTTTTAAACTAGCACCTGAACTGGAAACCTGAGCACATCACAGAGCACCTTGATCTGTGCAAAGGTTTGTGCACAGCCCTTCTGACCCCCTCCAGTGTTGAAGGGCTGCCCTTCGTGCTGCAGCTGGTTCTGGTGGAGGTGGCTGGTAGAGACAACAGGAATGGAGGTGCACCTTCTGGCTTAGAAAATCTATAAATATATGTGCAGAAATTATGATTCTTTGTGTACATTTTTATGAAGATGATTGCTTATAGAGAAAGCTTTTAATGCAACACAAACCCATGTTATGAAGGATTATGTGGTTCTTGAAAATGTGTTCCTGGACAGAAGTAAAACATAAAACTTCAGTGTCATCAGGAAAAGCAGAAGCAAAATCTCTGATGGGTAAAAAAAATAAGATGTGCCATTTTCCTTCCTTTTTGAATGAAAAAATAAATTATTTTACTAATTTTTTAAAATTTTTAATCTTTTACCCTTCAGTGCCTTTGTCTCTGGTTATCCTTCATGCAGAGATCAATAAGCTCCTTTTCTCTTGCCATTGCATCACTTAGAAATCACAGGGATTGATAATCTCAGAATGACATGTCAGAATTTCCAGTTGAATGTCTGGGTTTTTGTTTGTTTGTTTGTTTGTGTTTTTTTGTTTGGTTTTGGTTTTCATAATGCCATGGAGAAGTTCCTTGAAAGGAGCAGTAAAACAGGAACTGGGCCAGGAGTGGATGCAGAGTTCTTAGTGCTTACTGACTGCAGATAAGGGAAATCAGAGACCTTGTATTCAGTCTCCTGTAGCCCTAGAGGCTTAAAAATCTGTTTATGAAGATCACAATTATGAATGCTAAAGTGTGGCTGGGAAATAATCCCTGGAGAGAGGGAGGATGCTTAGTTGCAGCTTTTTTAATTAGCAACCTATATTGCCAGTTTATACCAAAGTCTTCCTGACAAAGCTAGAAACATTTTGGAAGCTCCAGATGGCTGCTTTTCTTTATGCCTTGCTGTAGGGTACAGACTTTGATTTTATATATTTTGATAATCTATCCTGATTATTCAACTAATACTCATTGTTCTCCCTGTGCTGCAACACTAGCCTTTGAGAAACTGCAGCATATGGCCTGGTGAGGGAATATCAAGGTTAAGAAAATCTTCCTTTCCTACATTTCTCATCCCTTTGTTTCCTTTTTCTTAAGGCTGGGACCTGTAGCTTTGACAATATAACTCCAAATATTTCCTAGAGACAAGATTCTCATTCTAGGCAGTGTCTTGCAGTGGATGGGGAAAGGTCTCAAAATATTTGCTTGTCTTAAGAAGCCTTTTCTAGGGGCACGCAGAACGTGGGATAAAGTTCTAATCAAACCAAGCTGTCAGCAGCAAATTTGACTTCACATAACATTATACTTGCTTGAACTTTGTGTGTCCCAAACCAGGAAACAGTTTTCCTGACTGCTTCAAAATAACACTTTCCCTTTCTTCAGAGGGTTACAATGTTCCAACTGTCCCCTGTTTAAAAGCCTTGCTCTCACCCCTGCCAAAGGTGAGATAAACCAGTGTCATGTGGGCAGAGATCCAGGAGGGAATGCTCAAGATAAAGTTTTTTTTTTTTTTTTGGTTTTTTTTTTTTTTTTGTTGTTGTTTTTTTTAATGAGGTTGAGCCAACAAAGAATGTGCAAAATATTTCTTCTTCTTTTTCTTTTCTTTTTTTTTTTTTAAGCTCTACAGTTCTGCTGTCAAATTTGTTGTCAAACCAACCCAAAAATAATGATTATCATTAGCTGATGAAATGGCTCTGTGAGTTATGGGCCATATAAATATTTTGACATTAGTTCTGTGTTCATACTATGGAATAAACTTGTTAAACCTCTTCGCTAGAACACAAGTGAAAGGGAGCATGCTTTTTTTTAAGGGCAAAACACTTCACTTACATATCTATTTTTCAGATTTTCTAGTTCCTAGATAAATACAAATGTCACTCCCTATTTAAAATACAACATAAAGAAAAAAAAAAGACAACTGTTTAAAGAAATATTTTGCTTAACTAGACTCAAGGTGTTGACCATGAGAAATGAGTTATTTCCTATGGACAGATACATTCTCTGGTGTATGAGGCTGCTCAAAGTTATTCTGCACTGCTCAGCTACTGTTTAATTGTGTAAACCTTTGCCAGCTGTCTGCAAACAGGAGAATTCGATTACAGGAGACATGAATGTCACTGATGTGGTTATAATTTGGCCCAAAGAAACATGCAAGGTCAAACTTTTGGGAAGCAATTTTGTCCAATAAAAGAGTGATAAGGAAATGACAAGGCAAGCAATGTTCAGTGATACAGGCACCACGTACCTGTAAGAATATCTGTCCTGCTCCGAAGTGGGCCACCACAGGCTGTAGGAGCCCCGGAAGGTTTGGCTCTTGGGAAGGTGTTAAATCCCAGTTCTTTCTTCAGCTATATCCTCCAGCCAGCTTTGCTTTGGAAGGGCTGGCACTGTGATGGTATCTCTGGGTGAGATGAAAAGCTCTCTGCCATCCATAATTCTCACTGAGGGAACACAACAGTGAATTTGATCAATCTTAGCAAGTTCTGCTTAGTTCTTGAGTATCTTCTGCTGCACCCTGCACTGGTTCCCACTATCAGAAAACAGAACCCAAACATGCAGACTGTGACTAAAATTTCCTTTTCACATTGACCTTGCTGGTGTTGCTCTGCATTTGCCTTCCTTGGGGGAAAGAAGGACCCATGTGTGTGACTGACAGACAGGGCACAGAGAGTGTGGGCTTACCCCAGAGGGCTTGTTCAGAGACCTCTGGGAAGTTTTGACTTCAGGAAGGAACTTACAAACAAAGTGGGAATGAACGTGCCGTTTCTTTGATTGATCGATGTATATGGTTTAATGCCGAGGCTTTTCAATTAGTATTCACTTCACAAATGAGAGATGTAAAATGTTTAAATTAAATGAAGCAGAAAAAAAATTGATTCTCTCCTTTCCCTCCATCCCTCTTACTAAAAGTTTTTGGCTCTTTTACATTGGTGGCTGTGCTATATATTGGCATTTAGGCTAATGAAGAGCCCATGATGTTTCCTAAATGTTCCACTACAAGGCCCTTGTTAATAGCTTTCATTTATCCAGCAAAATAAAAGCTCCTGCAGTCTGCAACCCTTTGTGCAATAAACCAAGGACATAGAAGGGGCATGAAACTGGAGTCTCTCCTTAACTCTGCCACCCTTTATTCCACTCTGGCCAAGCACTTTGTGCAGGGAACTAAAACCTGGGGCTGCAGGTTAAAATTAGCTCACCCAGGGATCTGTGTTTGCTCCTCTGCAGTGACAGAGAAGACAAACCTGGAAATCTCAGTGTGGCCCTGTGGTTTGTGTCACAGTGGGTGCTGTAACCTCACCCATCCATGTGCTGCTGCTGATGTATTAGTACAAAGTTGGGACACTGATATGGGCAATGAAGCAAGAGCAAGGCTTAAAAGAATTCACTGAATTAGTGAAGGTACTTTGCTCTGTTAGAAAATTCCTACATGCTTCTTCTACCTGATACCCAATGGGCAACCTGTCCTGTTCTGTGCCAGGAGTGCTATACAATAAACCTAGTGGTCATAAATCAGGGCAATATGGACATTTGAATAAGGTAGGGAGGCCTTGAGCCAAGGAGTTTTGCAAGCTTGACTAGCCAGGCCACCTAATAAAGAAAAGTGGAGAGGTCATGGTGAGAAAGAGGAGAAAATGACCCCTGAAGAGAAGCTGAAGGCTGGAAAGACCTCCTAAAAATTGTGCCAGGAGAAGATCCTGGAAGGCTCTGCCCCAAACTCCACCTCCTGTGAATATGATGATTAGATATCACAACCCCATAAATACGTACGTTAAGATGTTGTAATCCTGAATGTCAGCTGGATAAATTCCCTGGTTTCTCACTGGAACTTTGCAGCACTTTGTGCCGTGGAACAGCCTCGCTGCCCAACATTGGCAAGAATCACCTTTGCTGCGTAAAGACCAAAGTGTCTCTGGGCAGTTCATTTATTTTGTGCTTTTTGGCATCAGCAATGGCTTTCCTGCCTTGCCCCTGGTCCTCCCTGAAGGAGCTGGAAACCTGAGAACGTGGGGCTCATCTTGGGCATTTTGCTCTGGGGGATCCCAGGCACAGGCAGTGAGGCTACAGCAGCCTCTGGCAGCCTGTGCTCCAACAGCTGCTCAGCTGAGAGCAGAGACTGTTCCTGCTCCAAAAGTGGTATTTAGTCACACAGAATATGAGTAATTATTTTATCTATCTTTTAACAATTACTCTTGACACATTTTAATGAGTTCTGCACTCTTCATCTAATCAGCTTTCAAATGATCATTTAAAGACTGGGAGTGATAAAGATTAAAAAATACAAATACTAATAACTTCCTATGATTAAGAAAATCAATTGGATAGGAAACTATTTTCATCTCAGTGAAATTGCATAGTATATGAGAAATCATAGATATACAAATGTAATCAGTGCCAAAATTTACAACATCTTAAGGGGATATTAATATTATTTGCATTTATTTTCACTAATTTGTCTGTCTCTATTATGCTGCAGAATGCAGTCTTGTAAGACCCTCCAAATAAAATAAAGGTTTTTCACTGAGATCTCTGCTTTGTAAATATTTGTATTTTTTCTTTTGAAATAGAAATAGAAATTTGTATTCTCAGTTACTATGCTAGCCTCTATTTTCGTAAGAACAGGAAAAATAATTAAATGATCTATAGGGGTTTTTTTTGTTTGGCTTGTTTTGTTTGTTGGGGTTTTTTTGTGTGTTTTCATTTTCTCTTCTAAACAAAACAAAGCGTAGAACCTTTTTTAGAGGGAGTGTTTTTTGTTAATCGTTGATGTTTGTCAACATTATTAAAACAGTAGGATAAACCTGTGTGATTTCAAATTAGTCCTCCATAAAGAAGGAAAAACTCAGACGTTCCACTCTGGTGTTGATGGGCACCACCGTAAGGTGTGCAAGTACAGCAAGAAGGTAGAACTTCATTGTTTTAGACCTACCTGAGACAACACTTCCCTGTTCTTTAAAACTGTAGTAGAAAATCTTGGTGCTTTTTATTTTTTTCCCCAGCTGTCAGAATGGTACTGAGCATGTTTATCCACCACACTGAACTGGAAGTGCAGTCACCGAGCTGATCCTGTTTTAATCATTGACCTTAAGTGGAGGGAAGGGAAAGATCAGACACATATTTTTTTTCTGATCTTTGAAAAGCTGCCAAAAGTAACGAAGTTGAATTCATTTGGGACGAAGGAGATGCTTTTGTTTTTCTACCTCTTTCAGCTTAGTTGGATTTTGGATGGCACTGAGCTATTGCAACTGGAATACAAAAGAACTGCATCAAACCCTCTGAAAGCCGGGGCTGTCTTTTGTAATTGCAGTCCCACCCAGGAGATACTCGATTGTGATACTTCAATGTGTATTCTTCTTATCTCCTTGGTAAATAGCCCGAATTCACACAGCAGATTTTGTTCTTCTGGAGTGTTTTTTTGTTTGTTTTGACATAGGGGAAAGAATTGGAGAGACAATTTGTTTTTCTGCACTTCTTTAGCTTTACCACAAGAGATCAACCTAAATCAAGGGGTGAACCAAATTCACCCACCTTTTTAAAACGACAGAGGTGAATTTCTAAGTATGAATCCCACTGTTTTGCTCTTAGGCTGCTGCTGTGAACCCCCCTGGAACAGTTACTTGTGTCCTTATGCTCAGTGCTCTGAGGTTCATACCCCTGATCACAGTGTGCCAACCTCACATGCCCCACCCTGGCACAGCCTGTCCACTGTTCATGCATCTTCAGTGCTCACACAGAACTTGTCCAGCCCACAAGGGCTAACCCAGAGTTTGAATCCAACCTGACTTACACAGGTCATGACTTGGAGAGCTTTTCCTTCCTCTGACTTTATAGTTTGTGAGTGCTGAGTCTGAGTGTGCTGCACCAACTGGGCACATGGCAGGGGAGGCAGGGGAAAGTGTCTTTTATGGAAGGGGGTAACCTCACCTCTCTGTTCTGCCAGTGGAAAAGCCAAGTTTATCAGGTGTTACAGCTGTGCCAGTGTTTGTATTTGTCTGTTCTGGGAAAAGCAGTGGTGAATTCTGTAAATGAATGACTTAAAACTCTTAAACATCCAGTAAAAAAGGAAGAAAAAAGGCTGCTGAGCTGCCTGGGACTTCCCAGCTCCCAGTGCTGTGAGACACTTTGCATACAGCCAGGGCACGGTGTTAAGAGGCAGATATATTAATTGGCCAAGAACAAAGAAAGGTGCTGCTGTAATGCCCAGCTCTGCCTAACCCTACCCTGTATCACCTTACCATCACCTGGTCTGTTCTTTGTCTGTTCCTGCTGAGTTTTCCTCTGAAAGAACAACAGTCACTCTTTAAAACTGGGATGTTGTGATATTACTTGTCCTTGTCTATGGAGTCTGTGATTGAAGCTCTGGAAATGGGCATGTTGTGAAGAGCAAAAATGAAACTACTTTCTTCAGCCTGTGGGAAGCCTCACAGGGGGATTCATTTCAGTCCCCTCCCCTGTGTGTGCTCTGTAAACACGGAGTGCTCTCTTATTACATTTCCACCTCTTTAATTGAGAAGTTCATACTGAAGTTGCACATGGGAATTGTTATTGGACAGTGATTTCATTTTCTTGTGCTCAATAACTACAGTTCCCAAGCAATTAAACGTTTTCCTATACACAGCAATAGAATCTCTGCTAAAACCTCCCCAGGAACACGTTAGAGTTAAAGAAATAAAACCTTTGAAAACCAGGATATTTTCCAGTGAGGCTAATTAAACATGCAAACATTAAAAATTGTGTAGTGACTTTGGCCAACACAAAGTGCTGGGAAATCTTGCCCCCTGTGCTGGATCTTTTCCTGAATGCAGTTTGATACTTGCAGGCAGTGGCCTTGTTTGGAGGAAAGCAAGCCCAAGGCTGTGATGATTGCTGAGGTTTGTAACAAACTCCTTTATCTGTATGCTTTGCTCTTTTCTGAAAATTTGTACAAAAGTAATTTATTTTATACACTTAAAATATTTATTTTGTTTGTTTGTTTATTTGTTTGTTTGTTTTCAACCTGAAAGCCAATGGTTTTCAGTTCCCCTGCCCTGAGAAACCTCTGCTGTCATTCTGCTTACAGGTTTCCAGAATATCTGTTGCCTCCATTCATATGGCCTGTGACATTATTTTATTTGTAAAGTTGCACTCAAATGTTTCTATTTCAATTGGTTTATATTATGGCTTTAGAATACAAAAACACCACTGAGATCCTTGTTTTTGGTCCTCTGTTTTCAATGATGATTTGTGTTCTGTCTGCCAGAAATGTTCCTGGGTCTCTTGGGACAATGTGTCCTCACCCTCAGATCTTCCATGTGTAACATCAGACCTCTCCACTGAGGACACCTACTCAGTTCTTTGAATACATTTTGCTTTCAAACTTACCCTTTAAAAAATCCTCAAACCAACTCATTACTTGGAAGCTTTGTCCTTAAAGCTGTAATAGGTCTCCGGGTTGAAAGCGTATGTCATATTGCAGATTCCTCTCTTTGTACCTCTGGTGGTCTTAACAACACTCTTCCTTTTTTAGTTGTGGTTTTCTTGAGATTTTAGGACAAATAACCATGTCACAAGAAACATTCTATGTGAATTCTGGGGTTTTTGGTATGAATTTCACCACTTAGAGTCAAAGGATGGAATTTTCCTTTGGAAGGATGGATGTTTGCACTGAAGGAATTGTGTTTAAAAGAGGACTTAATTGGATAGAAAGTTGGACATAAGGTCCCTTAGGGCAGTAGGAAAGCCATTGATTCCAGTGGATTGACAAACTCTCAACCCAACAGGTAATTAGCTCAGATACTAGAGCTAATTTTTCTGGTATGTATTTAATGATCACAAGTGTAGTTTACTTGCAGAGGACTCAGAAACACTGGTTGTTCCTGTTCTTGGAGTTTGCTCAGCTCCACCTGATTCTTTGCTTTTCAAAGCTGAAGGGCAAACAAGATCAGGAATTTCCTCATGAAGGCTGCACAGTGTCAAAGAACTGACATCTAGAAAAACAAGCAGAGTTAAACAGGATTTGACAGGTTGCAGAAAAGAGAGAGTGAACAAGATGGGAACAATGAGCAGCAACTAATTATTATTTCACCGGTCACCACAACACATTAAAAACTTCCAAAGGCTGGGAAATTAATTGCATGCAGAACAGCACTCAAGGTGCTTAATATTTTGTCTCTCTGGGACAATTTGCCAGAGACATCGTTTGAACTACAAATACAAAGCAGGAAAGATGGGGCTCTCCCTGGCTGTGTCATTCTTCATTTTAATGAGGAAAAAATGTCACACAGAGCAGTGTGAATTTGAAATACTATATTATGCTTCAGTTTTATGCCAGAGTAAGTATGTTTCTTAAAAGAGCCCTAATGATTCTGAATTCTAGACCTTGTTGACAAGGCATCTGCTTACTTGGTCTGTGGTTTGTATCTCATCTATAAGCTCATTAACATATATATTAAAAGAAACCTATTAAAATATTTGCATTTTAANCCCCCCCCCCCCATCTTTTGGAAACTTGTTCTTTTGGTCATGAAAAACATTCCACTAGGGAGACAGAAATATTTCAGTTATTTTCAAACCATTTAACATTTGGGTAATTCTTATAATTATTTTTCTCTTTAATTCTTAAAGCTGGAAGGCTGATATAATAATACTTTCAAAATTCATAATTCAATGTAAATACTCTTCTCTGTAGCCACAGACATTTCAGCTGGATGCTGTCTATAACCCTAGGGGTGTTCATTCTTTCTTTTGCTTTTATTTATTATTTTCTCCTCTCTTCATCAGTTTTTTATTATTCTCTCTCCTGCCTCTTCAGCTCTGTAGAGGCACATTGAAAGGGGTGAGATGGCACTTGAATCCATGCTGGTTGTTTATTTAAACAAATCATATTGAGATGAAAAGAGCAGATGATTGCAAAGATATAATAAATCTGATCAAGAAGCTCATCAGGCTCTTGAGAGGTCTCACAATTCCAGGAAACTTCCCACCTGGACTGGTGGCTCTGAGATCTTTGGTGTCAGCCCTGCTGGTCTGGCACAGAGTGCAGGAGGTTCCTTTGGTTTTGTCTGTCTGGGCCTGGACTTCTGAGTGTCCTTCTGTGGCAGGACTGGCAAGTGGAAGGAAGGCACTGGAGTAGCCACCAGCTGAGGGGCTGCTGTGCTGGGGGTGGGAAACCTCTGCACAAAGGGTGCTGTAACAGGGCAATTACCAGCTGAGAAGATTCAGCTGCTTTCTAGAACCCACTTGGCACAAAAAGGCATCTTCAGAGCAAGATGTTTTTCCCAACAAGCTCAGCCAGTGGAAACTGAAGGGGAAAACACCTGGTTTCATCTGCAAAGCCAGCGAGGTCCTGTGGAGGTGCACAGGAGTTCTGTCACCTCTGCTGGAGGAGGCTGTGGTCAGTATCCACTGTCACCACACTGTAATTTCTTTTCTGGAAATAGATTCCCCCAAAGGAAAACCTGAAGCAAAGATGAGCTGTATTTGTTTGGGAGTACCACAGGTTACACTGAGGAGAGTATTTCTTGGTGACAAGACCAGCAAAGAACAGCTCTGGCAGCTCAGATTCTCACACCTAACAAGGAGATCTTTACTGCCTGATCCTCCTCTTCCAGTTTCCTCTTCAACAGACCAGTTTCCTAAAAGATCCTTAGTGCCCTTTCAGGCTTATAAACCACTTTTTTTTAGCATATTGAAAACATGTGTAGGGGAAAGGAAAGCTCCTGTTGCTTCTCAAAAGCAGTATGTATAACATCACAGCTGGAAATAACATGTTTCATGAACTTGATTTATCCCCTCTGCAGTGTGGTATAAATCCTGCTTTCTCACTGCAAGGCCTCCATGTGCATTTTGGAAGGTCTCATCCAGCCAGGTCCTGGGCAAGGTGCAGAGTAAGAATTTAATTAAGACCAAACATTTATTTGGGGATCACCAACCCCTCCACAAGCTCTCTGCCTAGCAGGGGGAAGCAGTAAAAAATATTTTCTGCCCACTGTAATTATTAGGTATTTGCTGTACCTAATATGTTATTTCAAAATCACAAATATAACCCATGGAAAGCAGTGCAAGACAGAGCCTCACTTAAAAAGGCAGAGTCTGTTCCACTGCAGAATTACTAGTGGAGGACAAAATTCCATTACTTCCATCATCCTCTCAGATGATGCATTTGGATGCCAGTTTTAATGGACTGCCAGCTTCGTTTTTAATAGGAAACTTCATGGTCCCTGGTCTTAGAATACCTGAGCTGCTCACAGTCCTTGACTTGGTTTTTGGTGTTCAAAATGTCCATAGGTAACTGAGGCAGAGGAGAAGAAGTGAGGTATGTGTGAACCTGAAATTATTAAAATCTATGGGAATTAAATGTTTGTAGCTGAGTGAGTCACTTGCTGCCATGCAGGGCGAAAAGGAGGGAATTCCCAGATGGAGCAACATCGTTTGCTCCTGGCCCAGGCTGCTTGGCTTTGGTTGTGATGTAACATTAAGAGCCAGGAAAGTTGTTTCCTGTTTCTCACTTTAACTTGATTATTGACTTAGGCTCCCAAACATCTAAGTCCTGTGATGGACATTAAATATTGAGTTACGGACCCCTGAGTAGCTCTCTGTCCTAATTGTGTTCAGTATGTGCAGTGTCAGGAGTTTTATGGCTGATCAGAAGCCTGTCATGGTTGTTACTGTCCAAACCCACAGCAAGATATCCCTGTCCTGCAGTTTGAAATCTCTGGGATGTTTAAGAGGTGGGAAGTTTCGTGTGAACCGTGGGGAGCTGCAAGTGTTCCACCCAGGATCACACTGGCACTTTGTGGTGGGTCTGGAAGACACCTGTGTCTTCAGTCCTAGGACTGTGTCTCAGCAGCAAGGCTCCTGCCAGTCCTGGTGTGAGCCTAATGGACTTACAGCCCAGGGACAGTTAGTGATTAACACAAAAAGCTGTCATGCTTTATGAAGTGTTGGAGTATTTATCTTTTCATGTCTGTCATGGTGTCCTTCCCTCTCAGCACGAGAGAGAAAGGGAGCAAGATCATCCAGATAACTGTCCTCCTTAATGAGAAGTTCAGCCAAGCATGTGCTGGTTTTTCCATCCCTGTGCTGTGGTTATCTGCAGAACAGAAATAGAAAATGAATATCTAATCTTTAAAAAGGGCTTTGGAAGATTATTTCAACCTTTACCCTGCCCCAGCTGAGCTCTGCTTAAATCCTAAAATGGTCTAAATATCTTTTGTTTGAAAGATGGATGTTGGTTTACCATGCTGGAACTATGCAAAAGCAGCAAGTAGGAACTGGCTGGAGAGAGATATTTTCACATGCCTTTTCAACTTCCTTCTTTTTGATTGTTTCTTTTTCCTGACAAAGAAAAGTGGAACTGTGTGTGTTGGAGCAAACCAGCGGGAATGAGTGAAGGTCAGATGAGGAGGATTACTCCTTGAATGTTAACCAGGAATGCCAACTCCTAACTCAGTGGGGGCTCAATTTTTTCCCTATGTCTTTGTGGCTCCACGGACTCCCAAAGAATTACCTGGATCTTGATTTTCAGTGCAACTTTTAGGAAAAAAGTAAATGCACTCTTAGTAATCTGCAGGGATTCTACCTAGATCAGCACCAGCTTTAATTAGTTCTGCTACTGGAACATGTTCAGTTGTGGTCTCCTAAGACAACCTTGTTCCTTCAGGAGTGTCCTGACAATGTGACCTGAGTTTAGGGTTGAAGAGGATGAGATGGTATAACCTTGTGGCATTTGCTTGCACATATTTGCTGCCACTGCATTTAAAACATGGAAGTCGCTGTATGGGAGAGCAAAATTGTAAAAGGTCATTTTCTAGAAGAAAGTGCTTTTCTCTGGCATTGTGGGAAGAGAGAGGACAAAGCTTATGCAATTGGAGGTTTTTTCTTTATCTTCAATATCTATTAGGAAAAAAATGGCTGATTTTTGACCATATTAATTAGATTTAAACTTCTTAATTTCCCTGTATGTTTCCCTTCAGTCTGGACTGTGCTATCACACAGAGCAGCTACACCATCCAGAACACATTCTCTGTCCTTACAGGGCTGGAAGAACATTCCTGGAGTGCAGCACTGGCCAATTGTAACATTTTGGGATGTTTCAGTGAGATTCATCTCAAGAGAACACAAAGTGCCTTTGGCAGCTCCACTTCATTAGGTGTCTACACAGAGTCTGGGTGATATTCTCAATGGCTCAGGCTTGATCTCTGTGTACCAGAGACTGGATTTGCTTTCATGCATGCACTTCTGGATTTCAAGTGCTGTCTTTCCTCTTCCCCAAACAAAGGCAGAGTAAGAAAAATAACTGCTAGTTAACCAGGTAAGCAGAGATTGGGAATGGTTTCAGCAGTTCCCTCATCACCCCCCCTGAGGTGGGTCCTGGGAGTGCCTGCCCTCTCTGGCAGAGCCTGAGTGCTCCCTGTCACCACAGGGAGTCCAAGGCTCTGACCTGCTTCCAGGAGCTGCCTGTGGCACCAGTCCCTAGGGCAGCATGGGAATGAGGGGAAGGATCATGTGTGTGCCTGTCCTTGCTGTTAATTACCTAGCACTGAATAAAACAAGGCAACGTAAAATGACCTTAGGAAATATTTAGACTAGCTGGCCCATAAGGCTAAAGGTTTCTCTTCTGCTTTCTGATGGACAGTCCTGGTAGTGCTGGGAAGCTCCTTCTCTTTTTGGCTGTAATCCGGCCAGAAAATGTTCAGAGTGCAAAGCAGCTGCAACCTGGCAGCAACCCCCCTGCAGAGCAGCTGCAGTCCCTGCCCAGGCACCCAACAGTCTTGTTGCTGCAAGGACAGAAGGATTCCTGGGGAATACTGGCCATATACTGTCCCTCAACGGGACTTCCCAAGAGGTGTAAGTTGCAGCTGCTTTTTTCTTTACCATCCATAAAGTTATTCACAACTGCTTTCACTCTAAAAGCTCTCACGTATGTTTCAAAAATAGACCATATTTCTGTGAAATCTTGTCTTTAATTTATACAAAGGTTAGTGCTTCTGTTCCTGAGAGCTGTCTTTGAATTACTGTGAGAAGGTTACCTTGGGCCTCCTAACATGCACCTTTGTCTGACAGTTGGTCACACTCAAAGCCACTCTTTCCAGCTCAGTAATTTCAGTATGCAAATGATATGCTATGAAAATACCGACCTTTTTTTAAAAAAAATAAAAATCTTGGGTCTTTCCTTCATGTGAAGGAATTTCTGTACTTACAGATGAGAACTTCAGAAGTGAAATAATCTTCCCCATTAGGCTGAACTTCTCCAGAGTCCTTGTAGATCATAAAAATATAATTCCAAATTCTCCAAAAGGTTAGATATAACTGTGCAAAGAATCAGGGCTCTGATTTTGAAAATATCTAAGGTCACGGGGGAAGGGTCTGCTGAGTAACACAAGGCAGCATTTTGCTCCTCAGAGCTTTTGAACGTACTCAGTGCAGAATGTCAATCCCTTTCCCCCTCTACTCTTTCTCTTTTCCCATCAGCAGTTTTTAACTCCTAATCTTCAAGAGCCCAGTGATTACGAAGTGTTTCTTGTGAGCAGCATGAAGACATCACCATCCTTCTCATTGCTCTGTGAACATCAGCAGTGATCACCTCTGTGAAAACGTGCATGTTTTGTTAAATGCTGTCATTCATTTCAGTGGTTTTATTGCCATAAAACATCAATGACAGTTTAACTAAGAGCTTAAATATTTTAAACTGCAAAGTAGAAATATTTATGAAGGAGCTTGTCAGAGACTAAATATTAAAACAAAACAGGCGCTTTTGCAGAAACACTAATAAAATATCTAAGAGTAAACATTAAAAAAATCAATTATTAATCATGACTATTTTCATTATGATTGAACTGCTTTCCAAAGATTTTATGTCTGGTAAGGTCTGTGGATCTGCAATATTGTCTTATCCCACCACTTGGTCTTCTGTTTGTATCCTGTGGTACAGCTGGACAGATTATTTGCTTCTTCAGAAAAACATCTTGGGATCAAACTAAGAAGAAGGTTGTAAACTAATGGGATCAATTGTATTAATTCCATCTTTGCTGTTTCCTTGGCATGTGCAAATTTTCCCTCTTAATGTTACAATTTCATCACTGTTAAAAACACCAAATGCAGGAACTTCATTACGAAGCCTTTGGTGGCCAGGAAAATGAAATTACGTTTCCCAACTTTGGCTCTTGTTTCCATTGCTGAAATGAAATCAGAACACGTTGTGTCATTTGAGATACCTTTGGCTTCTTGCCCAGGGTAGTTAGGAGATGTCTGGGAGGCTGAGGTGGGAGCTGGGACTGCAGGGCCGTTCCTTGGAGAGGGAAGCCCCACCTGATGCTTCATCACTGCTGAAGCTGCATTTTTTTTTCTCTCTGTGTTTCTCTTTGGCTGGAGACAGATCCTGCAGTGATTGGCACTATATTTTTATGCCAACATCTAAGAGTTTCTAAGTCTTTGACTTCACTTTCCTTCACCTCAGTTCCTTTTTTTTTCCTGGTACTGTCTTAAAGTTTGCACTTAAACACCGAGATTTTATTGCAGCATGATGTAAATTGCAAGTTATTTATGGCTTGCTCACAAATATTAAGGAAAAATGTTGCTGTTGGCTCTTCTGAAGGAATGATCAGGTCATTCACAACAGGAGTTGTGTTAAAAAGTCTTTAATGTAGTCTTTGTAGAGGAAAATTGTGTGTAATTGGCTCCCAGGTTCCTGACTGTCACCAGACTTCTGAGGACAGCCCCTGCCTGTGTACCTGGCATGCAGTAGCACAGAGCCATCAGCTGTGCTGGCACTGCCTGGTTCCCAGGAGGTGGCCATGGGAATGCAATCATGGTAATTAGCAGGAGCAATGGAGATGTTTTACTTGCTGTAGCTCTGAGAATACACACTGGGGAAGCCCAAATTTTCCTCTGTGAAAGGAAATGCGGTGTACTGAGAAGAAACATGTTGCTAACACTTACAAAGAGGGGTCAGGCAGGGGCTGTTCCCCTCGTGCAGGGAGGAACCTAGAACCAGGAAGAGTCAACCAGGTATTTGCAATCACCTGTAAAAAGCTCTGAGAAGGCACCTGAGTTCCAGGAGGGTGTTTTTGCTGCTGCAGGTGAACCTGAGTGTTTGGTAAGAGATAAGACATCAGTTCCTGGTGCAGCTGAAAAAGCCTTTCTTAATAGGGAAACCTACTTTATCCTGGTAGGATCAACTATGGATCTCTGCTTGCTGCGGGAGGCAAAGAGAAATGGAGGAACCTTGAGATCCTGCACATTTGTGGAACAGTCTAACCAGCAGAGTGGATTGTAAACATCTGCTTTACAAGCAGAGAGGGTAAGAAAAGAAACAGAGTGCTTAGGAAGGAGCTAAGAGCTATGTCTTCCTGTAGAGCTTTTCCTCATTGCTTTGGGTCAGAGGAAGTAGATTCCTGTTGGCTCTGGGAGTGGTTGGTTTGCTAATGATAAGAGAGTTGCTACTGCCCTTTGATAACCCCCTCACCCTGCAAAGAGGAAGGGGATTAGGGCTGATGGTTTGGCACAGTTAGGGACTGAGGCTGAACTTGAGAAAGAGAAGTTCATTCACACCTTGGAACGTGCCTGTGGAATGCTGTCTCCCTTGAGGATGACCCCTGACTCGATCTGTAACTGTTCTTTGCTTTCTGCTCTTTATATAAAGCTAAAACCATGTAGATGAAATCCTTATCTAAAGGCTTTACTCCCACAGTTAAACTCTGATTTTTCCTGACCAATGTTTCCTGGAACAGTAAGACTATGCAGGTAAACTGCCCTTTACTGTGCTGTGACACAGGGTTATTGTTGCAAAGCTTGGTTCGCCAGGTAAATGTCCTCTGTTTCGTTGATGTATCGTCCCGTTCCACTGTAATCAGCTGCCAAGTGACTTTGTGTTCTCACTCCAAACTCCTAATGGAGCTATTCACATTTTTTCCAACAACTATTGTTAAACTCAGTGGGTGAACTTGGCTGGCAGAAGTCCCATTGGTTGCAGTGGGGGCCAGATTCCACATATTGCTGTTTGTGAATTAGTGGATTTATGTTTTTTCCCTTTCCAGTCTTCACAAACAATTGAAGGAGCTGCTGCTCACGCTGTCTGCTGCTTAAGAGAGTGGGGGAAGGAATTAAACTGTTTAAAAGGCATTTATTCTTTGTGATGTAAATTTGATGACTTAATTGTAGGTACCAAAGCAGCATAGAGAGTTGGCCTGCCAGCTTTGCCAGTATTGCAGTATGTGAAATAATGAGTGCCTCAAATACAGAGGGTTCCAGTTACTCAAACAAGGGAAACAAGTTAGGTGTAGCTCATGATTAGAGGCTCAAAACTCTGTATTCAGTGATGGCTATAATATCAATCCTGTCTTCATCTCAAGTTAGCAAAGAAATTGGGCTATTCATTAAGAATCTTATTGTGGAGGAGCAGAGCACATTCCCCTCATAATTCTTCCCTCCAGAGAAGGTTTACACCAGTGCTGTGATTTTTTTTTTTTTCTTTTTGCTAGGCATTCTTTAACTTTCAAAATATAAAAATACTTATCTTTCTCCTGCTTTAGTGCCCAAAATCTTTACTCAGTGGAAGCTGCAGAGAATAACTGGCATGACTCAGAACACCAGGCAAAGCTCTAGTTTCACTGGTGGGGGAAGGAGGAGATAAAGAGCTGCTGTCAGAACAGCCCCTGCTTGGTTGGAAATAACGTACTGTGTAGTTTCTCCTGAAGTTTTCCCTCTTACCACTACTTATTTTATTCATCTGCTTAAAGACAGGCAGTAAAATAACGTGGGAGAGTCATGTGCCAGTTCAGAATCATTTATCCTATGGATAATGGGACCAAAACGCCCTCGGGATGGCATTAACCTTTGTATTGGTTCACTCAAAGAGTCCCATGTGATTTCTGGAGCTGCTGTGTGCCGTGTGTGGAGGGAGTGCAACTGAACCTGGTTCATCTTGTAAATAATCATCAGTGTAATTAAGTAGGCAATGTTTGGGTAAGAGCAGTGTAGTTTTATAATTACAGCACATTATTCTGATTCCTTTTTGATCTCTACTTTGCAAGGTCTGGAGTTATTATACTTAGCACTTCTTCCTTCCCTCAATCAGCTGCCCTTTCAAAAGCAGATGTACTTTTAATTACTTATCAGCACTTGCTTGACCAGTCTGAAAATTATTCTTTGTTGTATTGGGGTGTTTTGGATCATGTCACTAAATAACCAGAGAAAGGAAAATCTGTTGTGCTGTGGCAAGTACCGAAATCATCTTGTTGAACCCCTGCAGCAGAATAACTATGTCAGAGCAAAGTTACAGGGCAAGCTGTTCACTAATATGAATGGAAATAGTGGGCTGACATTAATAGATCATCTAATGCTACTGCTGCTCCTGCATCCCCTTGTTTTTAGTGCAAAGACCTTTAATGGTGTATCAAAGGCATCAACTTCCTTTCCTGAAGGGGGATTTCCATTCATGTTTGCACTGTTGGGATACAGCCCTGTGCTGAGCAACAGGTGAGCAGCTGCAAGTTCCTGGAAATCTGTCTCCTTGCTCCTGTCAGCTGGCATTTGTTTTGCTGTTATTTTTTTCCTTCTCAGCCCCCACTGGTGTGCCTGTGTTCCTCTAAAACTGCAGAGCGTTCGTAGCCCTGGGAACATTTAGTTGTTGTCAGTAGAGCGTGTTCGTCATTCTTGGTGGGTTTTTTAATGAGGACTTTTTAGAGAAAAACCAAGAACCCAAACCACCCTTACTATTGTGTGTGATTTGTGGTGTCAGAGGAGCTAATTAAAAATAATAGCGAGGAAACTGCCCAGAAGAATATAACTGGAATTGAATCCAAATGGAAATCTCAGTTTTGGCCTTTCTTGTACTTTCTCCTGAACTTTGGACTTCTTATTTGAGCATCACAGGATGAAACTTATTTTATAATAAACTAGAACACACTATCCAAAGCCATCCGAGTGTAGGTTGAGTACAGAACTCTTGTGGCTTGTGTTGCCTTAATTGCAACCTTTTCAATGTGTTCTTTTAACTTACATTTTAACTTAATACCTTTTTTTTTTTAATTGTATACTTAAAAAAAAATACAATTTTACAGTTTTTCTGTATTTCATAAGAACAATTCAAACATCTTCAGAAAACTTTCGATTTCTATCTCATTGACTGTAAGTGCTCTTGACATTCCATGTTGCAATTCCTGTACAATGTCACTTTTGTTGTCATTGTAGACCTTTGGTGTTGCTCCACATAAAGCACCATCCAGTGCCTTGGGGGCTGGAAAGATGATGAAGTTCTCCCCTCTTTACTTATGTTTGTGAGAATCTATTTTAGGTGTTTTAGGAACAGAGAAAACTATATTTAACAATGCTAGTAAAACAAACCAAGAGGCTCCCAGGCACGTAGACTGCTTGCCACAGGTTATAAATATCTGCCCAAGACTTATTTCAGAAGAAAGAACAGTGTGGACTCCTCTGCAGTTCAACAAGAAAATTCTTGTGGCCAGTGGTAATTGATCCAACTGGTGTTTTGATTAGCTCTGGATGAGAAACTTGCATTCAAGGGTTTTATTGTCATTATACAAGCTGTCCAAGTGTTTATGTCACATTCCCATGGAAAACAAAAGATGATGTATATGCAACTTGGTTCTGGTGGGTTTGCTGCTACAGTGAACACATGTGATGGCTTGAAAATGAGAAGGAGCATTGAATGTTGGGTTAGGGTTTAGAAATATTACTTAGTAGAAACAACCTATTTTATCAGGGTTTTTTTATGAGTACAGCACAAGACAATAGAGGGTTTTACAGTCTGTGTGTACTGTGGTGACTGGCCAGAGCTAATCCCCAAGAGGGGGATGATGTGCAATTGAGTCCAGCTCAGAGCGTGGCTGAGGGGACTCACTCCTCCTCACTCACTCCTGCAGGAGGTGCCAGGGCTGAGCTGTTGGTTGTGCCTGCAGGAGGTGCCAGGGCTGTGTTGTTGGAAACCAAAACATAGGGTTTGTACATCAGAAGTGCTAGTCTGGCTGATTAAAGGGTTTTTGGGCATAGTCCCATAGGCTGGCCCACTGATATCTCTGTGAGGTAGTCTGCAAAACCACTCCAGGTTCCGGTTTCTGGGCAGGGTTTTGAGGAACCTGCAGGGTTTCTGCTGAGCTGTGGGGTAGCAGTAAATGTGAGTGCTGTGCTTAACCACTGAAGCAAAGTCAGTGATAGCACTGGGAAAGTGTTTTCTTTAGCTTGGTGTGGGGATGGCTCCAGGGGAATCCCTTCCTGTACTGGAAGATGAAGAAGGGAGTTCAACTCCTAAGTTGTCACATGATGGTTCTTCATCAAGTGATGCTGTGTGATCTGTGGATATGTGCCCAAACAGCATCAATTACCTCTTCTAAGCACTTTTTCACATCACTGAGTGTCTACCTTGTGTCAGTCACAACTGTTGCTTGTCCCTCCTCAAATACACACACACACATATATATATATATGAGATTAAATACTATCTTGAAATTCTTTTGTTATTTTCCAGAACTGTGTATGAGCTGGTATTTTTTATTTTAATAGTCCTGAAGTCTCAAGCAGTGTGTTCAGAATGCAAATTAATCAAGGGTCCTGTGGATAAAATATTTTGTGATCCTATAATTAGAACAATTCATACATAAAGTGGTGCCAAATTGAAGTTGCATGGGCAGTTCTAATTCTGGCAGTTCTTAATTTTGAAGTGCTTGGCTTAACAATAAAATGCTGTTTTATTGTAGTTCTTGGATGTAATTGAAAATAGACTGAGGACTGAACAAGTGAAGTAGGAAACAACACAGAAGATAATTGCAAGCAGATCTTCATTTCAAGCAGAGAAGTTAATCTTCCTATGGACTCTTGGGCCTGTTTTAACAGGGTAATTAGCCATGGACTCAGTGGGTTTTGACTCCCAGTCCCAGCTCAAACCTCTGTGTCCTAATACATGAGGACACCCAGTTCTGTGATGGGAGCAGCTGACAGAGGCATGTGCATTCTGCATGTCTGACGTGCAGAGGGAGCAGCTGGAGTGAGCTGGACTCTGCCTGCTGCAGTGAGGACACACGGCCAGCTGGTCTTGGTGCAGCCAAGAACCACCGAAGCAATCGAATTCCTGTGCATGGATGGATTATTTGAGTCCTCTCTCTTTTCTTTTACACTGTCTTTTATTTGCAAAGGTATACAGTTGTAGCTGAATTCAGCCTGGCAGACCTGTAAAAAAAATTAATTTGATTTCTCCTTCAGCTTTTTCCACACTTTGTTTTTGGGTCATCATATTCAGCTCTTCTGTTTCCTCTGCCATAGGCAGGTAGGCATTGCCAGAGGTGAGTCACACCTCAATGTCATCTTGTGAAGCTGGTGCAGATGAGTATTCCTGTCTCCCTCTTGTCCAAAAACAGGTCCTGTCTTCTAGAGCAGGCCCTTTTTCACTTATTCATTTCCTTGGCCTTTGAAGCCTCAAATGTCCTTCCAACAGAGTCTCCTCCAGAAGATGTTTGGGAGGAGATGGATTTCTGGCTACTGTTGTTATATTAGGAAGGGAGTTTGTGGATTTGCAGAAGGAGGGAAGAGTTCTTGTCTCTGCTGATAACTTGCTGTCCTCTTTCAGATGAACAAATCCAGCCCTTTTAAAAACTAAATGAGTCTCACAGTGGTGGCAGATTTGAGTAGAGTGGTCCTGGGCTGAATTGTACTATTAGTGGGCTGGGTAGCTACAGTCTGTGCTGCCAAGCCCTGCAGGATCAAACTCCAACAATCTCAGAGTCCTGGTTTGTTCTTCTTTTTTGACTTTTCAATAACCCTTACAATAAAAATGGGGGAAAAAAAAAGTAAGGATAATTTGGGACATGTATTTCTTCCAGGCAATTGGAAAGGGTGGCTTTTGCCGGGCCAGAAAGACAAACATTGAACACAAATTCTGAAAGTTGAAAGGGCAACCTAATTGGGTAGAAGAAAATAAGCACTACTCTCAGCTTTCCCTGAATGTGACTATTTTTCTCAGGTTTACACAGTGATCAGCGTTTAACACTGGCTGATCCTTTCTGTGGAACTGGTGACATGAGCGAGCGATGTGGGGCGTTACCATGAGCGTCAGTAGGACCAGGCTCAAACAGCTGCCTCTGCTCCAGTTTTCACTGTTTCCTGGAGGGGGGAAGAAGTCAATGTTAAAAGCCTCCCAGTGGGGCTATTGAAGTGCAAACCAAAAGAACTGCTGGCTCTATGGGAAGATTATTCCCTTCAGCAAAATGTGTGTTCTGAATAATCTACAATTCAGACTTATTCTGTTTTGTTTTCTAACACACTTGCAGAGAACTCGCTGGGCTTTTAACACTTCCCCTTTTCCACTTCGTTGTGGGTGATGCTGCTCTCAGTCCTGCAGTCCTACAGCTAAACCAGTGTGATACCAAAGGGAGATCAGCAGAAACACAGAAGCCAGTGCATCATCTTCCCCATCCTCTCTCTGGGGAATGTCCTGCCCTTCTGTTTCTTAGACGTGTCAAATGCTTTGTTCTGCAGGTAGCACACTTCCCATATTTTTTCCTAAGGAAGATATGTTGTACTGCTCTATCCTCCTGCTTTAAGACTGCAGCAATGCCAACTAATAGACACAGCCAAAGAAAGAAGCTAAAGGAAGATTAAGCTACGTGGTTTTCTGGGGTGTGTGCTATAAATGGAGGAGGAAGGATTAAAACTTTACCCAGTCTGGAGGTAGCTAAACCTACTAAATATTACATGACTGTCTCTGCCATCAATAATTCAAAGAACTTGAGTCCAAAATGACAAAAATCTCCCTTGGACAGCTGTAGCTGCAGGCACAACAGAAAGGTTTTGAACCAATTGTAGACTTGGGGCTTTGTTGGCTATAAAGGCTGAAGAACACCTGAGGTCCCTGCAGTCATTAAAAGAAAAGAGAAAAGAGCAGAGTAAAGCAGAATATTGCTGCAGAAAAAGCAAAGTAGGTTTTAGCATTCACTGCAATTGCAGTGATATATGTAAGGGTGCTGAATATGTGCTGCAGCACAAACAATGCCACACTGAAATGGCAGATTAATTTGGGAACCTACTGAACACAATTATATCCAATTTGTGCAGGGAGCTCACCTGGTCCCTGCCCTGTTGGTCACTGGGCTGGATGCAGAGAAAGGAAGGGAGCACATGGGTTTCTGTCACGTGTAGGAGGCAGGTATTGATCCATGTGCACTCAGTGCCAGCAGGAGGATGGAAGGAGGGGGAGTTGTGATGTTACTGCAGCACTGCAGGACTGGCCTTAGTGTGTGCACAGCAATGCTGGGCTGTGCTCTCATCCTGGAGCTTCCCCAGCCTTTCCTGGAGGATGCAATGGCCAAACACTTGTGGACCTCAGCCTTGACTGCAAGGGTCTGTTGCCTGTATTGTCAGAGATGCACAACAGTTTTGTGTACCCCATCTTTCTGAGTCAAACTACTGCTGAGAGCTTGAAAAAACACCACGGGAACTGAATAAATGCTGTAAAGAGGAAGACATTACTAAAGGGGCGTTACTAGCTAAGGAAACATGATGTTTTGCTGTGAAGAGCCTGACCAGGCTTCAGTCCTCACTGAAGTTCTCACTGGTTCAAAGATGAAAGTATTTAACTTAGAAAACTAACTCTACCTTCTGAAACTTGGTTATTGACAGATACGAATTGAGCTTCCACCTGGAATGAGTTCATGAGTTGGCCCTAAAAATCCTCAGATGACAAGTTCAAGAATCTCTTCTCTCAAATTTCCTCTATTTCTAGAATTTCAAATTAATCTAGTGCCCAAAAGAGCAGAATATTCAGTTCACAGCTCTGGTCTTCTTCATCAGAAATTGCTCTTGCAGCACTTCTGGCTAAAGTGAGCAGATCATAAAATCCCCTTCTCATGAAATTTTCAACCCAATTTTATGTTGCTACACAGCCTGGAGCAAAAAAATTTTCTTTTCTTGAATTCTTATCTGAACTTCATTGATAAAAGTTTTCTTCTACTGACTACTAACTTGCAAACCTCCAATGTATATGTGTGCAATTCTATTAAATTTAAACATCAATGAAATTACCCAAGTGAATAACTCAAAAAGATCACTCCCTTTAAAGTGTGAAGATAAAATTCTGATCATTTCTCAGAGCTCTGCTTGAACTCAATGGCACTCCTGAGAGCAGAGGATGGAATCTTGGACATGATTGACATTTTGATGTAATGTACTGTCTGATGTCCTCCAGTAGCTTCATAAAAAGCCCATGGAAATAAGTGGATCAACTCTTAGGTGAGCAGAGCAAGTTCTCTCTCCCCTTCAGTCAGGGAGTGAATTCAAATTGTTCTTCTGCTACATGGCCCAAGCCCTGTGAGGTCCCTTGGACTTTAAGAATGATATGTTTTTGAAAATCATACAATATCCTGAGTTGGAAGGGACCCACAAGGATCATCAAGTCCAATTCCTGGCCCTGCACTGGACAATCCCAGAAGTCACACCATGGTCCTGAGAGCCTTGTCCAAGAACCTCTTGAGTTCTGGCAGGCATGGGGCCATGACCACTTCCCTGGGGAACCTGTTCAGTGCCCAACCACCCTCTGGGTGAAGGACCTTCTCCTGTTACCCACCCCACCCCTCCCCTGACACAGCTCCGTGCCACTCTCTTGGTCACCAGAGAGAAGAAACCAGTGTCTGCCCCTCCTCTTCCCCTTGTGAGGAAGGTGCAGCCTGGGATGAGGTCTCACCTCAGCCTCCTCTTCTCCAGCTGAACAAGCCAAGTGACCTCAGCCACCCCTTGTGGGGCTTCCCCAGAAGGAAAGGATTTTGCCAGGGTGTCACCTCATGTGCTCTGAAGCTGCAGCAGGCCCTTGCAGCTCTGTGTGTGAGTCAAAAGTAACACATTTAAAACTCAAACTGTCAAAACTTCCTTTAACAGACTTGAGATTAAGGCCTTTACTGACACATTGCTGGCTTTTAAGTAAATCTTTGTTATGTGAGTAGTTAATGCAAATAGCTTTAATAGTTTAATAGGAAACATTTTCCTTTAAGCAACGTGGCTAAGGATATAAGTAGTATATTTCCTTTAATGTGTTGTATCTGCATTATATATTTCACTTACATTTTAATATAATTGTAGGTACAAATTGCTCACATTTGGTTTTATGAAGCCCTGAAAAGTTATGTCTCGTGAGTCAACATGTAATTTCCTTCTGCACAAATGGCAGAGTTATGCATTGAAGCTAACTGCACTGAATAATGGTAATTCACAATTGAACTCTTATGGATTTACATATTACAATCACATTAATGCCAGAGGAATCCACAATATTGTCAAATAGGTTAGTAATGGTTGCTGTTAGCTCAGAGAACACCAGTGGAATTTATAACGATTAATCACTTACTTTAAATGTATGCAAAATTATGCAGCTACCTTCAAATTATAAAATTGCCAAAATGTCATGGAAAGTAAAGGCTGGGAAGTGAATGAAGTGTCTCTGTTATGAAGGGTTACCTCTACACAACTCTGGGCTTTCCTGGGGAAACTCTCCTTGAATCTGAAAGCTACTGAAATTTGACTCTCCTGAAACTGCAAAATTTTTTCCTGCTTTCCATTGTGCTGCTTGTCATTTAGACTTGCAGGTCTGTTGTCTTCATCTTTCCCCTGCCTTTCTTCCAACACACAGTGCCACTGACACAATGATGTACTTAGTCACGTGTACCATCCTAAAAGTCCCTTTCCATCAGTTCTTCACTCTTAAGACCGTTGTTTAGACCATGAAGTCCAGTAAGAGACTCCCAGTGCCTCTGAACTGGGTCATAAGTAACCCATCTGTCTTCATTCTAATCTTTCCCAAAACACAGTTGGTCCATGGGAAGCTTTTGAGATGAGCAGCTAAAAATAGATGTTGAGAAATTGGTACTACTTGGAGAAGAAAACTTAAATCTGGACCCAGCACATTTTCTGTGCTGTGGTGTCGGTTGGGAACTCTACTGTGCTCAGAAACTCTCCGTTCAGGCCCCTTTCAGGGGAGGTTTCCACTGTTCAGGTGCAGCCAAGCTTGCCTAGCCTTGGTAGGAACAGACTTTTCTGCTGGACTGGCAGGAGGCTCCACGTGTCTTTAAGCTGAGGTGGGGCCTGAGTTCCACCACTGAACACAGTCCAGGCAGTGCATGGACATTGCCAGCCCTGTGCCTGTCTCAGAGGACAGCAAGGGTCTCTGCTCTGGGGAATGTGTCCAGGACAGGGCAGAGCCTGAGGCAGCAGCAGGGGTTCCCACACCGGGGGACCAAGCTGGCAGTGCCAGTCTGCAGTTGGTGCAGAACCCTTTCATGTGTGTCTTGTGTTGGGACTCAGCTCCTCATGTCTGAGTGTTCACAGGTGTGTCAGCACAGGGACAGGGAAAGCTGGCTCTGTGGAACTCTTTTAGGGGTTGGTGTGGCAAACTTCACTTAGGTCTCCTCTAGGAAGAAAATGCAAATACATTCTGGGGAGCGTGGAGGAGGAAAACAAATGGCACTCCAAATGGATTGGGCTTGTTATTTGTACCAGCATTAATATTTAACTGTCCTTTCTAACAGGCTATTACCACTTGAATTTGTAGGATGTCAAAGTTTTCCTGCTTTGAATGAAACATAGATTTGATCCTGGCAGGCCTGAAAGGTGCTCAGATTTGATTTTCTCCCTCACATTACACGGAGTGCATTTGAAGTGTGTTTAAAGCAGCCCAGCACTCAGCCCTGAGCCTTGGCAGCCTTGGCTTTGCATCTCACCCCCGTCACTAGGCTGGGGGAAGGCAGCCTCGTGCACAGCTTCGCAGGGCATTTTAGTGTGGTTTTGTTCTCCCCTTCTGCTCAGCATGAGTCAATGGTGTGTGAGCTGCAGGAGTGGGTATTAATGCTTCAGTCAAAGAAGGAACAGCTTTTTGCTGATTGTTTCAGCCTGTTCAAGGTGGGTGACCACAGCCCCAGACAACGAGGCTGAACACAACGCTGAGACTTTGCACCTGCTTCTGAAAAAAGTGAAGGAAAGGATGAAACCAGAAACGTTTGTTTCTCCCTGCTTCATTCAGAGCAAATGATTGCTGTCAGTTAAAAAGTTGCTATCGGGAATGCCTTACCGCCAAAGGTTGGTCTTAAAAGAAGTAGAAAGTAAATTAATTATGAATTTGTGAAATAATAAGAAGAATTAATCCATGACACCACCTGGTCTCTGTAGAAGCAAATGCTCCAGAAAGCAGTTGATTTGCTTTCCTCACCAGAAAAACAAAAGCATGCTTAAGCTTTGATTTAGGACTACCTTTTGGTGAACAGGAGCAGTATAAGGAAAATATTCTTCTAGTCAATTTGCACGTTTTATGGGGATCTGTCTAGAAGGTGGCTGTTACAGGAAGATAAGGATTCTAATTTTGTAATTGAGTGCACTCTGAAAAGACAATTAGGAACTAATGTGATAAGTAATTGTAAATTATAACAGCAGAAGAAACCTGATTCACACTTCTCTGTGGAAACTGTATTTGTGTATTCAAATGATGCATCTGTACTTTTATTTTCCCTGCATGTACATTTTATTTAAGAAAACTAGAAAAAGATTTCTTTTAAAAAGAGGAATTCCAAAAATGCAGATGCAGCTCAGTCAGCCTCATGCTAATCTCAGTGCAGTACTGGAGCTGTGCTAGGTGGCTTTTGGCAGCTCTGCCACTTATGAAGAATTCTGTGGATATGTTGCCTGCTCTCCCTAGTCCTGGGGGTTTTCAGGATTTTGATCTACATCTCTTTGTCTGGGACAGATGCTCAGGTCAGTGGAGAGCAGGAGGGAGTTCCAGTGCCTTTGTTCTGGCCAAGGGTCTGTCTGTGTAGGTCCTGCTGGTGCAGGTTCCAGGAGCAGCCCCACCCTGTGGAGCTGAGGAAGGTGCTGCTGGTGCTGCCCCATTGCCTGGCCCAGACCTCGAGCCACTGGGTGTTTTTGCCTTGCCCCAGACATTCCACGTGGGGCTGCTCCTCCTTCTGGTCCTTAAAGCAGCGCCAATATTTCTGTGCCACTGGGCAAACCCTGGTGTTTTGGGAACTAAGTACTCTGTGCCCACGGGCAGGGGGTCCCTGCTGCTCTCACACTGCTCTCCTCCGGGTGGGTCTGGCACCCTGCAGAAGGTTGTGGTGCTGACAGGTGTCAGGAACCTACCCCATGGCACCCACTGCTCCAGGCAGGCTCCAGAACCTTCCAGGGCCCTCTGTCCAATGTGGCTAGAGCAGGCACTCTGGGATAAGTGTGTGTGAGCTCTTCCTCCACTATGCTCTGATTTTTTAATTTTTTTTTTTTTTTTAATTCTGTGAACAAACTACCTGAGTGTCTTCTCCCAAGGGTTTTAGCAGAAGAATCAAAATGGCTTCAAGGAGTTGAGAGTTTATTATTAAAAAAAGGTAAGGGTCCTGTTTTCTTACCCTCTTAAGCCTCCTGGTGACTCTCTGCTCCAAAGGTCCTGTGCTAAATAATTTAGTGAAGAATCACCTGGCAATGTTTGGGTGGGAGTAAGGAGACAATATAAGACCAAGCTGAACCAAATTTCTTCTGCCTCAGAGGCTGCACTGCAGTCCAGCAGCAGAGCTGCCTGAAGCTGTAAACCATCTGCCCACACCAAGGGAGGCTGAGCTGGTCTCACACACCAAGTGTTTTTATGGGCAGCCCCCAGGTGGGTGATGCTGCTGGACAGACTTTTGTTCTGCTAAAACAGCTCCATGCCAGTTCTCACAGCATTTTTGGCTTTCCTAGGGCCCTTCTCCTGGGAATCATTCCCGTATTTTTGTTTATGGTGCTGCTAAACTCACTTAAAAGATATTTAGTTTTAAAAAAGAATGTTTCAATGCTTTGTTATGCTGATCTTAATCAGCTCAGTGTGACTTTATTTTGGGATCATATTATTATTTGTGAATTTCTATTTTTCTTGGAACTTATTTTAACTGAAGTGGCAATCTGTTCGTCATGAGGTGCAGCTATTGGAAGTTTTTTAAAGTTTGGAAATAACAAATCTTTTCAATTCTTGGTCTAGAAGGACATTTTTGAAAACTTACACCCTGTTTTCACATTCCTGTAATTGCAGTTGATGGAGTTTTTGCACATAATCACTAAATCTCTAAAAGTAGCTGGTCATATAGTCTGTTGAAACATCTCATATTTGTTCCTTGTCATAAAAACAGTTCTCTAAGATTCTGGTGGCAGGAAAAGTTAATAAATCAATTAAAGTGTAGGTTTTTCACTTTCCCTTAATGATGTCACAGCCTTTTCCACAGCATATTATTAAAAAAAATTACTTTTTGAAGTGTCTGATGATTAAAGTGCTACAACAATTAATAATTTTAGTGAAAGGAAAAGATCATATAAAAAAAATTAAATACTTGCATGAACGACTTCTTGCTGTTAGATTTGGGAAAGGGACCATAAGAAATGGTTCTTGTCCATTGAAGAGAAACTAAGAGTTGTCCCACATTAGCAGCCAAGTTATAGCCGGAAATTCAGGTTAGAAAACAAACCCACTCTTGGGTGCTGAAGAGGGAAACTCTGATTAGCTTATCACTGCTGAAATCAGCCTAGTGCTTAAATCAGTCACACGTTTCCTACTCCTCCTCTCAATTTCTACAGTCTGGGGACTCAGATCAGCTTCAGTGCCAGTTTAGCAGGTGCTAAACCCACAGTAATTTTGTGTATCAGCGTTTTTTCACTCACTAATAAAACTTTCACACCAGTGGAAGCTGCTGGTACATGGACACTTTAGTGTCACCATAAAAACTGCATTGGGGGGAAACAGCCTTAAGCTGAGAATGGATGAGTAGTTTCAGAGTTGTTATATGGTACCTGCAGGCAGGGCCAGGATGGGAGTTCTGAGCAGAATCCCAAATGTTATCCTTCTCTTGAGTTTTGTTGATATATGGTGAAGGACCATCTTGTGGTTTAGTTGAAAATATGCTGCTGTCTTGCAATTTGTCATACAAAGCCAAACTTCCTGTGTATTGCATATAGTTCTCTATTCAAAGCTACTAAACTGGTATTTATGGCACTGACTGTCCTCATAGCAGGCAGTTTTCTCCAAGCTTGCATGATTTGTCCCTCTGCCTACAGGGTCTCTGCTGCTAAATATGCTCTCCGAGGAAAATAAGGTAAAGCCAAACCAGCACAGGAGAGCTGCTTTTGTTAAAAAGAATTTAAAATTACAAGGAGACTTGGGAAGGCTTCTGAATTCTGTAAGTGATTTACTAAGCTGGGGACTGCTAACCCTGACTGGTTATTTCTTGAGCTGACTTCAAAATATTGCACAGGTGACTAACTTATATCTCTGTCTTGTTTCTGTAGCTATTGTGATGGACTCTATCCATCCACATAAGGATTCAGCAGGAACACTTGGGTGGGCTTTGCAGCCTGTCCTGGGTGTCTGGAAAGGAATAAATGCATAAATTCCAAAGTGCAGTTAGCAAGTTAGATACATCCAAAGCAGATAAAAAGCCAATGTTATCTTTCAAAGAGCAGTGATATTAAACAAAGTAAATGCTATGCTGCTCTGGGAAGCAGGTTTAACTTATTGCTACTGGAGTCTACTTGATTTCTGTACAAATGCTCAGTTTTTTCTATTAAATGTCACTGATTCCATCAAATATAAATCCTGACCTCAAACAACATCCAATCAGGCACCAAGTGGAGATGTGTTAACATGTATGAGCCCACAGCAGCACTAAGGTTTTACATCTCCTTTAAAAAGTGGGGACAGATTTGCTGTCAAGTTAGTGTAATGAAAATTACATGAGTCTGTTGGTGATGATTACTGAGCAGCAAAGTATAAGTTGGTGAGACTTCTGTAACTGAAGTCAGAATAAAAGAGATTGCAAGAGGGCTGTTCTTGGTGGGTTCATAAATGTTGCAACAATGTTAATCAGAAGAGTTTTTAATATATGTGACACTCAACTGAACTGGGCAGGAGAAAAACCCCAAACAACCAAAGCAACCCGAATCTTTCAAAATGTTGCTCCTGAATGTTTTCCAAATTCCTGCTGATGTGGAAATTGCCATGTGTGCCTAAAAGCTGGGGCCATTCCCTACTGCTTTTCTTATGTTTTTGGTTAACATTACTTTATGAACCTCATCAAGCAACACTTGGCTATTAAAGCCTGTGTCGACTGTAGAGTGATTTAATTACATTCAACTAAATATCTCTAGCTTAAAAAGAAAAAAAAGTTCATTGATGAGAAGAATTGCAAATGTCATCTAAAATGATGCTGAATCAGAATCCTCTGGGAAACTCAATTCACTCAGAGGAGCTATCTGGGGTCCAGGCATATTGTTTATTAGACAATAATAGTTCTGTTAGTTCTTTCTCAGGCAGGTAAAAACCTTTTGGCAGTTTTACATTCCTGAAATTCCTGTCACGTTCAGAACTTCTCACAGGGAACTAAAATGTCAGTATGAAATTAAGCATTAAAATTTAAAGGGTTTGTCAAGATACTGCAAACTGAGATTCTTGTGAAAATATATATATTATCACATATGCACTCACATACATATGCATTCAAAAGGAACACCTAAATTCTCTTGTGACTATGAGTATATATATATATATATATACATATATACTCATATAATAAAATAATCATGGTTGGGAGTTTGTTGATTCCCATACTCTTTTCTATACTCAAATTCCTAAACCTTCCTGCCTAATTACTGTGCAAGTTTTATTTTTTTCTACAAAAATAATTGCTGGAAACCTGCACTGAGAATATGAAGCAGCACAAATTCCCTTCAGCCTTTGCTGCAGTGTGTGTTTGGAGCTGGTGCTCACCAGAGGGAGGTGATGCTGTGGGTGATGCACAGATGAATTCCTTGCTGCAGAGCAGGCACCAGCTGCCTCTCCTGCAGCTTTAACAGACAATGATTCACTGCCGAGCCAATAAAACCCATTAATATGTTCATTACCCTAACCAGGAGCTAACTAATAGAGAAGGTGATAGACTTCTGCCTATATAAGCACTGAGGAGAATTTCCACTCACTTCCTTCCTACCCACTCCCAAAAATAATGCCCCACCCCAAACCAAAAAAGAAACCCACCAACAAGCAACCTAAACCGGTCTTTCTCCTTTAAAATTCAAAGAAGGGATTTATGTTTCAAATAGCTTTAATTAAGAAGAGAGTTTAACAGGCACTATTGATCTCCCACCCAATAATTAGCTGTTTGCTGTGCCTCAGACAGGACACTTTCTCTTGCTGTTCACATATGTTTAGTGGGTATTTTCAGAAAAAGACTTTTCTGAACCCTCAGTTGGGTGAGAAAGGTCAAAAAGTCTCACTGAAAGTATGTCTGGGTGATGAAAGTCTGAAACTGGTTGTGTAGGCCAAAAAAACCCAGAGTCACTTCAAGAGATGCCAACAGTGTGACTACATTTCCCCCAACAGTGGATCTGTTTGGTGCCCGCATTTTCAGACCAGAGCAAAAAGCAGAGGGAGGGGGAAGAGGAGCAATGTTCTAGGTGACAACTGGTTATTCCCTGCTAACACAGGTTTATGTTAACATATTTTAGTTTAATGGGGTTTTTAAATGCCAGACAATTACTCCTTGGTATTATTAGTGTTTTAGCACTCCAAACATAAATTAGGGTATATTAAAATTTGAAGCTCTTGTACGGCTATGAGGGTTATTTGTTCAGGGTTTCATGAGCATCAATTTGGTTCACACATCTAATTATAATCATCATATCAAGAGTGTATGGAATGTTCCAGCACATGAATCTCTAATATTGAGTAATTCCTTATAAAAATGAGGCAGCCCATATGGGTGAACAGATGAAATGCTGATAAACACTGTGAAACAGAGCAGATGCATGAGTTATGCCAAAGGTTCTTCACTCTAATATTTACTGTCCATGAGGAGAGAGAATTAATTTACTGCACACATCTAAAATTCTTGGTGCTAAATCCAGCAATGGCATTACAAACCAGGATATTTTGAGGTATTGCTGGGGATGGGGATGCTCTTTTAAGGTTGTTTTTGTGGATAGTGGTGTGATGTTGGTTAGAACAATCATGAAGGGAGTGTTGGATTGCCATCCCAGTGAATGCCACCTAAATAATGAACGGAATGTTACTTGGACTGTGCTTTCCCTTGGGACTTTGTTTCTATTCAAAATAATTGATGTAAATGGAACATTTTCACCTAATATGTATTGCAGCTGGAGAAAGTTGCTTTTTATAGCCTGATTGACTTGAAGTATTCATGCTAGATGGGAGCTGACAAAGTGAAAAAGCATATGTACTTCAGAGTTTATCAAGGACTTCATTTGTGGTGAGTTACTTAAGGCAAATACAGTGGATGGATACATAAACTGTTGGCTTGTATGTAAGTGAGAAAAGGTTCATGTGTTCCAGGTGTTTATAAAACTTCAGGTTTGTGTGATTAGGTTTTGTTGTAAGGCTCAATACCTTGCAAGGTGATACATAATTTGAAGAGTTTTGTTGATGTCAGCAGCATCCTGACCTGTGAGCAGCTGTGGCTCCCTCTTCCCCACCCCGGACTTCACGGCACTTCGGGCTCTGCCACGCTGGGTTGGTGTTTCTGTTTGTTCACTTCCAGTCACGGCCTGTGCAGCCAGAAAAGAGCTGGACTTTTGGGCAAAGCTGAGCTGCATCTTTTATACTTTGCTACTGAGGGGAAAGGCTGATTTAGTGAAGCCCAGAACCTTAATTGTAAGTCCATAGATACAGGAATACTGTTTTAAGGCTTGATTAAACTTGCCATCTACTTCCTGGTAACAACCAAACTGGAGTGTCTTATGTTTCAACACACGTAAGTGTTAAAAGTAGAGGTACCAGAGATGAAGTCTGTGGCTCATTCTGCTGTTTTAGTGTCAGGGGAGAGCCAGACTGCCTTCCTACAGCCAGACACAGGACTTCTTAATGCAGTACTCTGATTGACTGTATTCAATATTGTTCAGGAAGGTTTCTTTGCCACAAAATTGGAAAGGGTGTTTTGGGATGTAGATATTAGAATTGTCTTGCAAGCACACCCAGCTAGTGTTTCTATAAGCATTAGAGTCAGCAAGATTTATTTCAAAGATATAGCTTATTGGAGAAACCCAGCCTATTAAATGTCTGTTACCAGTGATGGCATTCTGGAGATGGAATTGGTTGTGCTCAGCAAAGAAATGAAAGCCAGATTGTTATATACAGGCTATGAGAGGCTCAGCTTTCTTAGCATAAAGACTGCTTGGTTGTTCAGGATTTGTTACTGGTAAGTTAAAATGTGTTGACTGAAAAGGTTGATCTGTCCAAATGATTTGCAAGGGAAAAAGATGAAAGAGTGTTTTATCAAAATTAATGGACAGCAATGGGAGACAACTTGTGACCAGTTTATTCATAAAGCTTCTTTTTTGTTCATAAATTTGTTGCAAACAGGTGGCAGTAATCTGATGCATTCTAATTTCTTTTTGCAACTTCTTTGCTTCGTTCTTTATCAGGGCTCGGTGCTAAACTGGATGAATTTGGTGTCAGTTGAGCAATGTTCACTGGCTCACCTGTGTCACTGCAGATCCTGCTCCCTGAGCAGACACATGAAACTCGGGGCAGAGCTCTTCATTCAAACTTCAGCTGATTTCCTGGGGGATTTTCCCAATTTACTGTATAGAGATGATACTTTTATCTGAGGGCCAGGCAGGGATCAGCAGAGCAAAAGTAATTAAACTTGATGTGAAGAGAGAGAATGTCTTTCTTTCCAGTCTTTGCAGGTTTCTCTGGGGTGAGAGCAGGTGAGCAGCACAGGGGGATGGCTCAGGCCCTCCTGCCTCTGCTGCTGGAGGGGACAAACACCACGGACCGAGTCCTGGAGTGTGTCAGATGGGAAGAGGGGCATTGAAAGGGCAGAGCTGAGTTATTTGTCAAACAGCAGGATCTCCTACTGCCTTGCAAGCCACAATTACCTGCAAATGCAGCTCCCAGGACACGTGTATCAGCTTCTCCTGGTGTAAATCAGAGAGATGCAGGTTTTTCAGAACACTCTGAACACTAGTGTGGCTCCCAGTGCTGAGCTGGGAAATACAGGTCTTAACACCTCTTTCCTACCCCTTTCTGAAGCCAGTGGCACCTGGGAAGCTCTGCCTCACACAGGATAAAGTCAGTGGACAAAACCACTGGCAACAGTTGGATTTTTTTTTTTCTTTTTTTTTTGGTGAGCATTTCCTGTTGACCATTGGTTTTCTGCTTAACCTGAACCTTGTGAAATGACACCATGATCTGTGGTGTGTTCCCAAGGGCATTGCCACTCCTCGTGCCAGTCATTGCAAGGGGGAAAGGTGGCAAAGTGTCTTTTCTGACTTCCTCAGGGCTGAGAGCACTCTGCTCCATCACAGTGTGCCTGGAAGCCAGTGGATCCCAGGAGTGTGTTAGCCATGCTCTTCAGTGCTTAAATACTTCGTAAGATCCATGAGGCCAAATCTTTCATTAAGGCATACAAAGAGCAGTAAATGTCAGCATGTTCCTTCAGTTGTTGGAATATTTTCCCCCCCTGTAGCAATGTGTGCACAATTTTATATACAGCACACTTTGTCATAGTAGGTTGTTTACAGCTGCTTCTATATAATATTTAATAATAACTCTGTCAGTATTGCTGGAGAGATGTGCATTTTGTTTTCCTGGAGACATTTAGGAAGTATTCAGGAGTAAGTAATATTTCCATAATCTAAATTCATGCTCTCCCCAAGAGGGCTGTGTCTCAGGTACACAGAATTATGTCTCACAAAATGCCTTTATTGCTATAACTATCTCTTTTTTATAGTTCAGTTGTTAAGCTAAGCAATGATGTGTTGCTGCTTACACCAACATAATAACAATTCTTTCACATTCTTCATTCTTACAATCTCGTCTCCTCCTCCTTAAATATACTCGTTGAAGGCTTTGTTAAATGAAGTCTCAGTGACATATTGGTAACAGTTTCTTTTTTAAAACAAACAAAATCAGAGCCAGAAAAAGCAACTCCCTAGTTATTGTTACCAAAAGAGATGAGACAGCATAAAACCAAAGCCTCTCCTGAAAGGTTTTGTTCCTTCAAAACTCAGGCCTTTAGGAAACACTAATGCCTTAGGAAGAAAGTCTGTACCCTACAATAAAAATTAATTTCTAAGATAAATGTCACCTTTGAAACAGGCCTACAGGAGGAATTGCTCAGTAATATTTGACTTTTTATTTTAGTGACAAATGTAAAACACAGAGCCCAGACCTTCAACTCTCATAAAGGAGAACAGCCAGTACTTGACTTGTACTTGTACAGCACTTGTGGATCCTGCTGGGTACAATAACTCCTAAGTTTCAAAAATCACATGGTGAAAATCTTTCCCTTCTAATCAAGGAAAGACAACTGAGTGGTAAAAAGAAAAAGAATACTTTCTATATATATAAAACGAAAGGAAAAATGGAAAACCTTGTCTGACAGTATCTTTCTCCCCAGAGGAGCTAAAGCAATTTTTAGGTTATTTTTCTCCCTACTGCTGGAGTCTGTGGAAATGGCATGTACCAAACAGCCTTGGACACAGTGGCATAAGAGCCTGGTTATTTTTGAAACACTTGGGAGCTTATGCATTTCTTTGTGTGTCTCAGCAGGAGGGTGTGACTGGTTGGGCATGGCTGAAGTTATATTCATGTACAATTTCCTGCTGAAGATTTATTCACCATAAATACTGTCTTAAATTTCAGCTTTGGTATGAGTGTTACATGGCTGGATGCTGAGGAGACAAACAGGTGTTGTGGGACGCTGCCATAGGGATCCCAAAGTAATAATTCATATTCTTACATCTGATGTTCAAAGAAGGATAGAATGTGGTTTTTGAAGCCCTTGTGGTGCTCCTGTGTGCCCTGCAGCTCTGCCGAGGGCCAGCCCACCACAGCCTGCCCTCAGCACTAATGCAGCTGCTGGTTCTTCCAGGTGCCTGTGAGGAAACCCCACAGGAGGAGCTTCCACTGGTGTTTCCCCCCTTGTTCTACTGCCAAGGGTTGCTGCTTTGGCTGCTGGGAGGGATTACCTCGTGGCCCTGCAGGTATGCCAGACTGAGTGGCACTGAGGAGACGAGTTCTCAGCAGTTGATACTCTCAGAATAGGGTGTATGACAACAGCAATAAAACCCCAGTCACTTCTGAGGCAGCTCATGGAAATGGCAGTGCTTTAACTGACAGTGTTTTCAGTAGCACAGGCCCTGGGGACTCTCAGACAAAGGAAATATTCCATGAGACTTTTGGAAATAGAGTCCTATTCAATTATTCATATTTTCACTGGGTTTTCATTTTTGGAGAATTGCATAAATTGTTTGACACAGTCTTGGTTTAGTTTTGAGGATTTTTGTATGATTTCTTTTGTTTAAAGAATATTAGAAACACTATTTGAAATGGTAACTCTGCTGCAAATTTCAAAGGGTTTAGGGACTGCCTGGAAGTCAGAGGGAGTTGGCAACTCAAACCCTCCGGCAAAACCTTAGTTCTCATGTCCATCATTAAAATTGACCTGTTTTTTCCTTTTGTGCTGGAATATGCACACATAATTCAGGAAGATGATAGACAGACTGAAAGGAGAAGCCAGATATCACAGGATGCTAAAGCCTTTTGGGAACAAAAAAGTGAGCTGGGAACAATGCCATTATCAAGCCAGAGAGCTCTGGTATAGGTGCAAAGCACCCATAGCATCACATTCCATGGATGTTTTGCAGCTTCCATGGTGGTTTGGACAAACCCAGCAGCTGGAGCACAGGTTTATTCTGTTAAAATGACTCACTTTGTCTTGGCTTTCCTGTGCTTGATGTCTGTATGTAAAAGACATCATCTGGAGCATAGAACCCTCATGCTTTTCTCTTTTGTATTCTCATTGACAAAAGAAGAAAGTCTGGGCATTGCCACTTTCCAGCAAAGGCCCAGGAACAGGGCTGGGTGTGGGTCAGTAGGTCACAACTGAGGAGACGCCGTGTTGGCCAAGGGAGGGCTTGTTTACTGCATGAACACGTGAGTTTTCTTAAAGGTGGTTTTTTGAGAGACAAGATGGGAAAGGAGAGGTGTGCCTGTGATGGAAATGCTTGCTGTGGAACACAGAGAAGCCTTGAGTTTCCAGCCTGACCTTCCGATGAATTTATGCCACTGCTTTGGTTGAGGAAGAGAAAAACCTGAGGAGTCACAGCTGTGAAAGAGGCCCATCCCTCTCTGGAGTGAGACTGTTAGAAGGGCTTTCTTGCCCAGCTCAAGGGAGTCCTGGAGGGAGCTGTCCTGGATGCTCACACACTTCTCTGGTTGCTTGGAAGATTCAGGCTGCCTTGGCTATCCCTAGGAGACAGTAATCTCCTAGTTCAAGACATGTGTTAGCACTGCCTGTTTTAATACCATCTTTCTGTTATGTCTTGTTCCCACTGGGAGAATAAACTGTTTTGAGTATGAGCAGATTCTTTGTTTCTGGTGCACAGCAGAGAGAAGAGCCTGTATCAAACCCAGGCAGGCAGGGAATACCCAGGGAGCTTCCAGGACAGGGCACAGGGGTGCTGGAAGGATCCAACTCTGGCCCAGCAGAGTGGGGAGGGAGAGACAAGCAGAGAGGAGCAGGTAGCTGTGGAAACAACAATTGCACCCCAAAGCTGTTTGTGTGTCCCAGTTATGAGACCTCGCAGTGGTCTCACCAGGTGAGGTGCATTTGTTGTCCTTAAAGGCAGGATGAAAATACAGGTCCCTTCTGATCCCAACAGTTTTATAATTTCTGAGTTGCTGGTTTTAAAACTGGGTTTCCTAATTTTGTAAAGGGTAACTTTGAAAGATAGAATTATTTATTTTAATAAGTAATGGGAATACCTTCAAAAACTAGGTCAGAACATGATTAACACAGAGCACCTTGATATACTTCATATTTTCAGAAAACTGCTGCATTATAAAGGCAAAGGGAAATTTTCTTTTTTTTTTTTTTTTTTTTTTTGCTGACCTAAACAATACATCTGTCGAACTGAGTGCTTTGATTTTTTTTTTTTTCCCCCTGTTCAAAGTTACAATACTCTCACTTCCCAGAATAACTGTACGAAGCCAATTATAACACAGTAGTTTTCTGGCTCTTCATTTCAGGGGCAAATGTATTTACTATTGTAGAACAAAAGCAAATATGGTGCCTTGGAGTGCTGCTACTTGTTTATGTGTTATGATCTAATTATTTAAGAAACTGTGTCTATTACTGGGGCATGTTGAGACTTCTTAGTGCGAGCTGTAAACCTTCTTAAGATCCCCCCCTCCATTTTCATAACTCAGCAATCTCTACCCCTGAGGTCATTTGCAAACAATTAGCTCTTCCTGGAGTTTAATGCTTTGCTTTCAGATGGATGGTAGAGCTGTGCAAGAATCACTTTTTCCTTCTGGTCGATTGGAATCCAGGTGTCCCAGCCATGGATGTGACAGAAGATTTGACATGACTTAGGAAGTCTTTTTACAGCCTCATCTCTCATGTGTAAAATGGTTGCCTTGCAAAAGGAGTGTTTCTTCTCATCCACTTCTGTCAAGAACTATGTAGGTTAGGATAGGTTTAGTTCCTGTGGTCTGACAGGAGTGCAGGGTAAACCACAAAACTCTTGGGAGTCGCAAACTGCACATCAAGGCCTGCAAAGTGTAAATTTTACTCGAGGATTTGAAAGTTTTTCACAGTCCAAGGCAGGAGGCATCTCCCACTCATCAAATTGTAAAGAGATTGGGAATGAAGAGCAATGAAAGAGCAGATCCTGTAAGTCACCATAAAGACAATTGAGAAGAAAAACATGTTGAGTTTTGGCTGAAATATTTGTGATTCCTTACAATTTTAACAGCATTCTTTCCTGATTTGAGACTCAAAATTACCAAGAGAAATAATATGCCAGGAAAGGTGTATTTGTGTTCAAATAGGATTTGAATGTGGAAATCATGGAAACAGGATATATGTTTGCTCCTGTCTTATGCTTCTTTAAACTGTGCTTTTTTTGTGATCTTAGCACCTGAGAGAGATTAGCAAATTAAACAGGAAAGCTCTGTGCAAAGCAAAGGTAGATTTGTTCTGTTTCCCACTTAGGGTGGTCTAAGGAGTGAGAAATCAGTTCACAGCAGCACAGAGTACGCTTAAAATGAAATGCTTCAACATCCAGATTTCTGATGTCAGAACTGGTGTCAACAGATTAAAGCAGGGAGAGAGAAAGGGAAGACAAAGGAGAGAGACAAAGATGGAGGGGAATTGGGGGAAAAAAGAGAAGGGTGATACAAAAAAAGAAAAAGTTTTAAAGTAGTGCTAAAAATTTTCCAGGTGAACATCATAAGGGTGTTGCTGAGAAAATAGTTAATAATTTATTGCAAAGTCTCTGCTTGAGAAGAATAGAAGCTGAAGGGTGTATGGTGTCCTGAATTAATGCTTAAGCCTACAAGCCATAATTAAATGCAGAATCTGGCCCTCATCCAGATGAGTTTGGTACCTGTGCCTTAAGCACCAATGTCTGTGAAGTCAATCAAGTGGGCTGCCATTGTCATACTTCTCATGCCAAGCAGAAATCAGAAATTATGCTTTGTTTTTGCTCGAGGTACATGGTACTTATGTGACTGGTACTTACTTTTTCCATACAGGCAGCGTCATAATCAACTTTCATTAAGCCTATTGCTGACTGTTGATTTACTACAAAGAGAATTTCGATTAAATTTAGCATTTTGGATAGGACATGATAATTACCTGGTGTTGACATTCAATTTCATAGGCCTGAGGTTTACAAACAAATCCCACATCTTTGTTAGCATATTAGCAATTGAAATACTCTCCTAAATCACTGTCTGTGTAAATGGTAAATCTCTGCAATCAATCCTCCTTTTCTTTGAAAATAATTTTTGGAGGAATTTGCATAATTGGCCATGCTTGATCAAAGTCTGATGTATAATGTTGTCTTTTAAATGCACTGCTACCTGAAATCATGATGAAGTGTCAACATGCAGGAGGTAAATATAAACCAAGCATTTAGTAAAGGATGCAGCTGATCTCATGAGGTGAGGAATGGCATCTACTGGTGTTAGAATTTGAAGTGGCTTGATGTAGGGCTGTTGCTGTGAAGGATGTGAGAGAGAAGGACAGAACTCAATCACATCAAGAAGCTTTGATTTGCACTAGACTTTGAAGTGAAATTTACACTGAAAAGTGCTTTTAAAATACAACGAGGGTGATGCAAATGAATGTCCTCACTTCTGATGCAAATGGAGCTCACTGCGTGGAGTTAGTATGGGCTCATGCCTGGGTAAAGGATTTTCTGTAGCTTAACTGTGTCCCAGCTGCTGCTCTGCAACCTGCCACACTTGAATTAGGCAGCAGGGTTTTACCTGCACGTTCTCTGGTGGGTTATCTTGGAGTTGTGTCATGTTGCTATTTGAATTCTGTGTGGCATGGCCAGCGCTGGCCCCCTCTGTTAAAATCCTGTGTGGCATGGCCAATGTTGTCCCCCCCTTCAGCATGTGCTGGTAGAGGTGTCACTGGCAGCAGTATGATCTCATTGACACCTCTGGGGTCAGTCCCACCATCCTCGGGGTGACACCCTTGAGACTAAAGGTGTTGCAATGTCCCAAGTGCTACATGTCAAACTGCTGCCCTTGTCCTGACGTGTTTCATACCAGGCAACAAGCCCTGTTAGGGGGGAAAGGCATCGTGGGAGTCCCTGAGGGCTGTGCCAAGGAAGTGACCCAGACCTCCAGCAGGAGAGGGGCTGTGCCTGTTGCTTGCCTCTTCGTTCCCTGTGGGGCTGGAAATAGGTGTAAGGAGTGGTAGCTGCTTTCCAGTATCTTTTCTGCCCTGTGTGATGGATGTCTCATGACCTCATCTCTGCAGGTGCTATGATGAGGTTACTGTAACATGCCTTAGGCTTTTACAGTAACAGAACCTGTTGGAATGTTTAAGAGTATGTACTTACCCTCTCTAAAGAGTGACTTTGCTATACTGAATGCTGCTGTTACTCCAGCAGTTCCTTTTAGAAGATAACATGAATATCTTCCTGCACCCTGGCCATTTCTTCAGTCATGACTCATGGGCCAGAACTGACTAATGGAGTGTGAGCAGTGATATGCAATATCCTCAGCTGGGAATTGTTAAGGAAAGGAGTTCAAATAAGGCTGCAAGTGGGATTAGAGATTTGATAATTCTGACAGTGAACTGCGTGCTGCGTGTGGTAGCAGTGTGGGGATCTTAAATTACAGAGGCAGCATGAAGCACCTCCTTTCCATTCTTCTGTATTTATGTTCGGAAATCTCTGACTTCTTGTGCATGGTGTTCACACTGTGGACAGGGACTTCAGTTCTGCTTTAAAAGAGTTAAAAATTGGCTAGTGGAACCCATGAATTATCATACAATTCTATAGACAGGCAGGCTTGGGATTCTTTTGTTTGTTTTATGTTTGAACCATGACTGTACCATTAAAGACAAAATTTATTATCTTTTTCTAGTTGAAAGAATTAGCCATGCTTGTTTTGTGTTCTAATTCCAGTTCTTTCTTTATTGTCAATGTGCTGTGGTTTTGATGTGTGCCACACATCAAAGAATTGAGTTGATGGGATTTCTGTCAGTTCTCTAACATAATGTATTGCAAGAAAAAACTGTTTCTGCATTGTTTATAACATTTTGCAAAACATCATTGTCATCCTGCCATGGTAAATGCTGACATGCTGTTGTTACAGCTCTGCACATGAGTGTATGAATTCAATAATATGCACAAGGTGCTGAGGAGGAAGGACAGCAAAGTTTGTGTGTAGGCAGAGGGTGGACAAAGCCAAAGGTATTTTTGGTGTGGTTTTTGGTTTTCCATAGCCTTGTATCTGTGGATTGATAAATCAGGAAGGCTTGTGAGACTTTGAGGATTCTTTAGAGCCTTGGCTAAGGATTTTTTTCAAGCCCTTTTGTTCTGTTCCCATGAGAGCAATACGCTCCACAAGAAGCATGCTCATTTTAAAAATCTAATACGAGATTTTTTTTGTTTGTTTCTGCTGAAACCACAGGCAAAGCCTTCTTGACCTGACTACAGGTAGCTTATGTTCCTGTTACATTTCCCTTCAAATCAGCAGCTGATTGGACTGGTAATGTCAATAGACTGAGATGTGAGAGCAGTGGAGGTCAGCGGCTCTGCTCTGCACAGTCCCACTCTGTAACTCTGTCACTTTGGTCTCTGGGTGAACAAGACCAGGGCACACAGAAGGGATGGGGGCAGACATTGTACAGCCTTATTGATCTGTAATTTCATTAGTTCTACAGATAGAAACACTGATGGCTTCACTGAGAATCCATTTCACTTTCTGTGGCTGATAACATAATGGAATTGGAGGAAAGACTTATGGAAATGAGAAGTAACTGGTAGTCTTGACAGAGAGGCCAACTTTCACCATTTCTAGTTTTCTTTTTAATTCCCCTATTGACTCTGACTGGCTGTCCAGGCTGACCTCCCAGTCAGTGTTCTGCTCTTTCTGACCATTTTGTGATTTCTGTAGGCAGGTTACAGCAATCTGCCTTCTCCTCTGGTGAAGGAAGCCATGTGAATACCTATTTATTCTGGTAACACAGCTGTCTTCATGATAGGAGGTCTGGAGTGGGGTAAACTGGAGTGGTGGGATCATGGAGTCATTTAGGTTTGGAAAGACCTTTCAGATCATCTGTCCAGCTGTTAACCCCTCACTGCCATCAGCAAACCAGATCCCCAAGTGCCACAAACACACATCTTTTAAATGCCTCCATGGTTGGTGACTGTGTTGCTGCACTTGACACTCTATGCCACTGCTTGACAGCCCTTCCAGGGAAGACACTTCTCTCTTATCCAAGTGTCCCTCTGGGACAGGCTGGCGTTACTTTGGCTGCGCTGAATCTACTCCGATGACCGTGAGCAAAAATCCAAAAAGACTCTTAAGTATTTTTCTGGATTTTCAGGAATCTGAGTGGGGAAAGGAACTATTGGTGTGCTAAGACACATTTTTCAGGGAAGTATTCTTGTGGAAGACTGGAATTTTATTTATTTTATTTTTAAGATTATGATTAAAACAAGGAAATAGAATCTGCAATGGCCTGCATTCCCAAGGCAGGGCTGTGCCGGGTGATCCTTGCAGAGGGGACGATGACAATGGTTTTCAAAGAGCAGCATGAACACAGCATGAATACCTGACAGTGACAAAGCAGCCAGCACTGCACCTCTGCTGAGGCAGCTGAGGTGTCAAAATAGAACCTTAAGTATGTGGTTCTGAACCCCTTCTGGAAACATGTAATTCATTGGTGCTGAAGAACTAATTGTTTTATGTCTGTTTGTGAGAGCTCACTATTGTAAAAACTCTGCCAGAGTATCTTCCATAAGATGTTGAATGCCCTGAACAAGCAGCTTCCTAGTCAGGACAGACAGTTCCTGAGAACTCGTGAATTGTCTCTAATTTCAAGGTTTAAAGGCCATAAGAAAAGGACTTAATCTCCATAGCTGTGCTTTGCTTGATGAGCTCTAATAGACAGTGTATAATATACCTGCTTTCCTCATTCTAGTCAAACTGAAACACTTCAACAGGTCTGTAAATAAGGGACAGACAAGAGGCAAACCACCCTCTTAATGACCTCTGTTCAGTGGTGAGAGCTGAGGATCAATGTCCAGCTAAAATGAGTGTCCGAATGCTCCTGCATTGATTCTGGATTACAGCTGAACAGCAAACAGTCTAATTTGGCTGCTCGCTGTTCTTTACTGTTGTGAGCAAACAGCTTTTGGAGATGTTTGCTGAACCTTTGAACCTTCAACACAATGTTTGTTTCTTTACCTATCCACTTATATGTGTGTACTTAGGAAATGTATAAAAAGTTCCTTACTGTTGGATGCAATATATATACACTGTAAACACATTTACTTTTCAGGGAGTTTTATGTAAGTTTTTCTCTTTCTAATGTCCCTGGAGTTGACTAGTTTTGTGCTTTGTTATTATGAATGTACCTGCAGTATGTGTGCTGACCCCCCCTGACTTCAAAGGAGTTTAACTGGAACGGAGGAAACTTTCTGGACCAGTCCTTTGTTGAGCTCAGTGATCCTTGGAACAGGTCAAAACAAGATGAAATGAGGCACAGAATTCTGGATGAATGACTTTGTATTTTCAGTCTCTTTAGAGCCTGTACTAATTTCTCTGACTTTAAGTGGCTAAAACCAGTGTTTAAACCATATTGCATGCAGAAAAATAAACCCCAGTATGTGCTGGAGTTTAAAAGTGGGAATGATGACTTAAATTGCCATTAATTACTGATATTCTTGGTGAATCACAAAATCCTTGGCTTGTTCTCTTGATAGACTGCTTATGCCTTAGACTGCTCAGATCCTGCCAGGACTAGATGACTTCTTTCTACACCACACTGTGTTCAGAGATTTTAATCCTCTGACTGTGAAGTGAAAACTTTAAAGCCATATTAAGCTTTTCACAGCCAGAAACAGAACATTTATTAATTTAATAATTAAAAAAATAGAAGTCCTATTGATTGCAATGCAGTGACCATCACCTCGATGAAGTTGTTTTCCTTTATTATCCCATGTAACATAAATAGGAGGTGTAGACCTTTATCACTGAATACACCCCCTCTTCTGCTTAAACTCTTTGGGTTACTTTGAAATGATTTAGGTTGGAAAGGCTAAAATCCTGGCAGGTGGCATTAAAGGAAAATAGGCAGTTCTGGCTCTGAGTGGAGGTTGACTGTTGTTTGAGGTCTCTAAGTGGAGTATCAGCATCACATAGAAAGGGTGAATTAGAGCAGCTACACAAGCACATCAGAACTCTGCTTGCTTTGCCCTCTGGAGGGACCCTCCCTGCTCCTCCTATCCATTTACTGTAGTGGGAACCAGGGGAATTTGGAGCTCTGGCTCAGTCGTGTGGTGACTCCCCAACACTGTGAAAAGCAATGCAGAGCCCTGATTTGACTTGGAGGTTGATGGTGCATCTTGATGAACATCAGTACTGATGTCAGAGATGTCATGATGCTCCGTTTCAGCCTTTTGTAGAGAGCTGCAGGCAGAAGGCTTTGTTTTGTTCTGAATAGCAGGTTTAATAGGCTGTAGTCTGGCTGTTGAATGGCTCCTGTGCTCAGGACTGTGGGGCAGGGGAGTCAGAGCTGTGCTGGTGCCAGGATGGTCTGCATCTTGTGCTGGAGAGTCACTGCTGTGCTGTGCCAGGGCTGGAGCTGGTGACACACTGAGCTCCAGATGGCTCCTGGATGGGGTCTCTTAGAGGCTTCATGGTCCCAAGTGACACTCAGCAGTGATGTCCAGCTGTTCATTAACCTGGCACTAACAACTGTCTGACAGGGCTGTAAAAGGGTAATCATTCACCTGGGTGTCATTTTGGGGAAGTGAGAGGGCCTCCCTAGACTGACACTGCCTCAATTGCAGTAATGAGTCCTGTTGTAGTTAAAATGATCTTAATTGCAAGCAGTGACATTTAATGCCAACCAGCCCATCCTTCTTCAAGGGGATTCAGAAGCAGGGAAGAAAATGTCACTAAGTATTTTTCTAGGAACAAAGGGTACACTTTCAGTTCTGCTCTCAGTGGCCACACCTAATGATTGCCCTGAGGAGCCTTGTCTGTCAAAAACATGCCACTCATCACTGATCTCATTTAGGCTTTAATAAAGCATATGACCCAAAGTCTTTCAATTCAGTTATGCAGATGCAATGCCCTATGCATTAATTAGGAAGCTTTAAAGACACTAGTGTTTAATTCTCTAACCCGCCCTGTCTTCTCTCCCATCTCCCACCATCCTCTTGATGCTGGAATTGGACTTGCATTATGGGGAAAGCAGAAGGCTGAGATAATTGAAGGGCTGAGATGGGTGGGCCTGTGCATGTCTGTGTTTTATCTCTATCTGTATATCTAATCCACCTATCTCAAATGCAGCAGAGGAGGCTGAGCTAATAAGGCTCAGCCTACTCTGAGAGACATGGCAGGTATTTGACAGTGGCACAGAAAAGTTGTGGGGTACTTGAAGGGCAAAATCCTAGAGAGAGATTTTAGTGAAGGTTTCTGTGTTGGTTTCTTCCCAGGTCCAGCATCCCACCTTTCTCATTGTCCAAGGAGAGATTATTTTAAATCAAAGTACAAAAGTACCTTGTGTTTAAGTTTGAAAGTGTCAGAGTCTTGGAGACAATCAGTGACCAACAGTTACTCAGAGTGATTGAGATTAGAAATAACTGTCTTGGCACAAGAAATTGAAAATACGTGATTTCCCCCCTGGAAGATGATGGTTAGTAAAAATTTCAAGAGCCAGGTAGAGTTTTGAACTGGATTTTTTCCATATCTCTTGGGAAGGTAAAATTATATGCATTAAGATAATATTTTTCTTTCTTGTTCTATTTTTTTTTTTCTTAAATTTTTTTTTTACCATTGGAAAATTGTTCCCTGCAGTTTTTCTCTAATGCTTTTTTCCCGTCCAGTTTCAAATGACTCAACTGATAGGTTTCCAAGACTGATTCAATGCCTTAACTATAGGTACTAAATCTCCTTGAACTTCTGGCTGAGCAGCAGAATTGAATCGCAATTCTCATATATTAAAAATTAAAGACCAGATTTCCTTTGCAATGTGCATCTCCAGAATCCCTGTTGAACTTTTGCCTTCTCTCTCTTTTTTTTTTTTCAATATGAGACTGAGATTATTAATGAGTTTTGTATCAAGTTAATTATATCAAAAACTCTGCCTACATCTTACAGCCCAGCATCCTAACTCTGATGGAATCAGCAGTGGGCAGGAGGAACGTGAAGCAGCTGGTGCCAACATGCAAGTTGGCAAACAGGAAGCAACTCAACTATTGCCTATCAGGCCTCAGATCTAATGAACTGCTCACATGACTTTTGTCTTAAATGAAAATACTGCTTTAGGGGTTTTGTTTGTGTTTTTTTTTTAATCTGTTTGGTTTGGGTTGTTTGGGATTTTTTTCCCCGCAAAACTCCTTTTAGTGCAATTCCAGATTTCTGAGCAGGTTGTGTGCAAGTGCAACTGTGCAGCTTCAGAATCAGGCCTTTGGCTTTTGCTGAGGTGCTGGAAAAAACTTTTCCTTTTCCCTCTGACTGGTTCTTCCTGTAAAGCAGATTATGTAGCTGTGCTGAGTGAGGGGGAAAACGTCTGTATAATTCAAGGAATGTTGAAAAGGGCAAACACTCACAAGAGAAGCAAATTAGTTAACTCCAGCCATGCCAAATATAAACCCCCTTCTGTTTTCTCTTTTTAAAGGCCTAAAACAACACAGAGGCTGCATTCTGCAGAAAAATATTAGTCCTGTCTCCCAGGAGATAGAGTTGTCACAGCTAAAAGGAACACAATTTCATTCCCATTATGTGACTGGCCCTTCAGAGGCACAGTTCTTCTCTGCCACACAATGATCAAAATATGATAAAGCACATGGTCAAAGGCAGTATATCTTCCTGCCTATTATCCATATGCCCATCCTGCCTGGTAGGGATGGCAACCAGAGCAGGCAGGGGATGTTCTGCTCTGTGCCTCAAGTGCTCAAAGATGCTTTGCCCCCTGAGAGTCTCCTCTCCTGCAGCTGCCCTGTTACTGTGCTGACTTTCACAGTGGAGTCTGGAACTGATCCCACATTTATTCCCATTATGGGAGGCTTTCTGTCAGCTCGAGATCACTGCTTGTTGCCAGCCACTGCAACAAAGTGAGTGATAGTCCACAGGTGTGGAAAATGCACTGCATTCTTGGATTTTTCCTTCTATTACTTAATTGTGTGGGTTTAATGATTTCACACGCAAGAGCAGCCTTGGATTTCAGAAAATAGCGTAGGAACTGAACATTAGCAATCTTGATGTTTTATATTTTTCACGATGGGATCTTTTTCCTGCAGCTGAAATGTATTTTTGATTCAGTTTCCTGTGCAAGTGTAATGTAGGGATTGCTATTTCCACAAGTGTTATTTGAGGTGGGTCCATTTTAATATAAAATGCAAGGTCAAGGAGATGAAATATTTATTTTAAACTTTGGCATTTCTTATTTTAAACAACATACTTCTCAGAGATGATATTTTCACTGTCAGTAATAAGATGGTGGCATTTTGGACCATAAAATATGAGAAGTAAATTGCTTTTGTTGGAGACAGTTACAGAGCCCAGTGTGGACATGAAACATGATAGAATAAGTGCAAACTTATCTTCACAGCCATTCCCAGCACTGAGAGGATAGAGAACTGGCATGGACCCACCTCTTTTGAAGAGTGATGCATCTGGAGAGTTGGTTGGTTAGTAATACCTTTGAGATTCTCTGTTCAGAAAGCAAGGACTGCATTAAGTCTTTGCTTGGGAGAGAGCTGGTGAACCTTCCCTGTGATAACCAGGTATTCATTTCAGGCAACTGCAAGAGTAGCCCTTTAGTAGCTAAGGGGGTGGGGGATGAAAAGTAGCTTGAATGTTTTAATCAAAGAAGTGTTTTTTATCCAGGAAGGTCAAAGGGGCTTGCAAAATACAGGGCATGTGAAGACGAGAGTTCTAGTCTGGAGGTCATTGCGTGTGGCAGGACAAAGCGTACGGGAGGACAGAGCATGTGAGAATGTTTCATTAGTCTGAAGATGTCAAAAGACATACAGAAAATACAAAGGAAAACCCAAGGGCATAATCACAACTTTCCAGATAGTATTAGAAACTTAATAAGGAGGCAAATACCTGGATGAAAATAAGGTTATCGATCACTAGTTTTAAGCTCTCTCAGTTTGTGGACCTCCCAGTGTTTCTGGGGAGGGGGCAGACCAAGTTTAAACTGCCTGGAGGATTGCTTCTGTCAATGATCTTTTCTGGAGCACTTCAGAAGTAATTTGCAGATGCCCAGTGACCTGCAGACTGACAGGCCCACCAGCTCCAGAAACAAGAGTGCTGTGAATTTCGGGGTAGAGGAGCGAGCAGAACTGGAGGGAACATTGACTGAAGTGCAGAAAGCTGAGGGTGTGTGACCTCTTCAAAGTGCAGTAGCACTGTGCAGGTCTCCTTTCCCCTCAAGGACAGAAAATAGGATCCTATGGAAAGCGGATGGTCTTTCACAGCTGCTGCTCCTGGTTAGTCTCTGCTGTACAAAGGCCAGAGCAATAACTGAGCAAAGGGCCACAGATAAAATAGCTTGTGAGATTTTTCTCCTGCATCTCTCATCAATCAGTGCATTAAGACTCAAGATTTATGACACTGCTCTGTATGCAAACCTTCCTGAAGTTCAGGGTTGGTTGGGTTAGTGTATTAACCTTCAGGATAGAGCAGGGAGGGTGAGGCACTGCTCTCTGCCAATGCTGAACTAATCCTGTTGAAGGGAATACCTCTGCCTCCAGGACCAGAGTGCTGCTGCATCAGGTGCTCTGGAAATAAGGACCCTGTGCTGGCCAGTTGCTCGTGAGCAGCAGCAGTGCGCCCTCAACCAGCCTCTGGCAAAGACAGGCTCCTTATCAAGGGCACAGCTGGGGCCACATGTTTGGAAATGCCTTGGTACTTTATGTTTTATGGATAATCTGTACCCATTAGCCTATCAAAGTAAATAAGATGTGTGCTGCATTTTTCCTTTGAAAACAGTCTAAATAGAAGAAAATATTCCAGAAGGAAACAGAAAAAGCACATGGTGCATTATGCAGAGCTTCCTCCTGACTTTATTGCTTTGATTCTGCAGCAGCTACAGAAAACTCATTTAAACTATGCAACTTCTTTGACTCGGATTCTTTGTATTGATGAAACAGATCTGCCTTTCTCTGGAGAGCCACAGTGTTATTAGAGCCCTTCACCCAGCACGGCCGTGGCTGTCAATTCTAACCTTCATTTACACCACACAAGGCTGATGGCTTGTTTGAAGCTCAAGAGGTTTTTTTAATGAGATGTTAACTGAGTACACCTGCAGTTGGCTAAAATTTTCATGGCCAATTAAGTGTGATCTTTTCCCTTCCTAAATTCTTTGTTTTTCCTATGTGTCAATACTGTATTTCAGCAGATGTGTTCACCGTAGAAGTATGGACTTTTAATATACAGCAACTCCATCAATAATTGATTTTTGTGATTTATGACTAACATTTGTAGCTTATTGTTGACCCAGCCTGGACACCAAGTGCCCACCAAGGCCACTCTATCCCCTCCTCATCTGGACAGGGGAGACAAAGTATAATGACAGGCTCATGGGTCAAGAGGAGGACAGGGAGAGATCACTCATCAAGTGCCATCACAGAAAAACAGACTTGATTTGGGAAAAATGAATTTAATTTATTACCAATCAAATCAAAGTAGAATAAGGAGAAATAAAATCAAATCATACATCTTTTCCATTCTCCTCTCTTCAACCCCTGTGAAATATTTGCTTCTGGACTTCCTCAGCAATTCTGCAGTTCAGCATATCTGCCCCAGTTTGCACTAAATTAAAGGGTAAACTTAGGACAGACTGTCTGCTGATAGGAGGAATTTTGGAGACAAGAAAATTGATCTATCAGACCAAAACAAAATCCAAAGCACCACTTTATAAAATATCGGCTTCAAACAGATGTGTACATGCTAACCAGTAACAACAACAACAAAAAATAGTTTATAAGTATTTTAGTGTTGCATGAAGGAACTTTTACGGGTACTTAAGCCTGTGAGGGTAAACGCACCTGCAAACTATTTGTGTTCCACTCTCACCAACTCAGAGGGGAAATGTTTAGGACTACTACTGACACTGCAGTCACTGCCTGACAGATCCAGCGTTCCAGGTCTAGGTGTTAAGTGCCTGAATGCAGTGCCAAGGGTGATTAGCAATGCACCCTTGAGCTTCCTACTGAGAAGGAGATGTAGGTAATGAATGATACAGAGTGGTGGAGGTTGGGAAGGACCTGTCCTTGGGTGCAACCCCTGTTTAGGCAGGGCCGTATGATGCAGCAGCTGACCATAGTGATGTTACACTTTTGGAAGCTGAAGACTAAATTGCTTTAAAAATACTGTTATGGAGACAACTGCAAAAAGATTTCCCTAAATCCAGTGGCCTTTAGATTATGTTCTTTAAGGTCAATGATTCTACGCTTTGGGAATTGTGGCCAAAGCCATGGATAGTGTCTTCTACCTCTGTTTCCCCCTGGATTTTAGGTATTATTATATTCTTTGTGCATAGAGAATTGCTTATAAAAATTTATAGCAATCACTGATAGTTGGAAGGTAACATTTTTCTTGTCTCTCAGCTTTAAACTATTTTCAGTTTTTTTATCTTTAGAGTACATTGAGAGTTGCTTAGACCCTACTGCTCATACTCTGTTTTCCCTGCTCTGTTGAGGGTCAATATTGTCCTCTACCCTGCAGTGAGTGAACCCTGTCACATCAAAAGGAAGCCAGTAACAATCATGGTTGACTCCTATTTTTGTGGAAGAATAACTCTCCTGACAAAGGCTTTGGGGTTTTTGTGGGCTTGGAACAACCTCCAGGATGTTCAGATCGTTTCTTTCACCTCATGCAAGCTCTGAATGTGACAGAGCAGCTCATCACAAGGATGCTTCTGAGTTCTCCACCATTCCAGGAGTTTTACTGAATTCAGTAATTTGAAGAGTGAAGAGAGAAAAATTTGAAATCAGAACTCTGCAGAGGTTCCACCAAAGAGAACAACTTAACTCAGAGGGGGTTCAGTGGAGAACATTTGTGCCCTCTAATTGGAGAAACACAATTATCTTAATGTAGCCATTCTTCTAAATTAACTTTAAATTGCCTTTGTATTAATGATGATCATTATGTATTAATGAGAAATCATTTGTTCCTTCAATATTTCCTGTTTGTATCATGATTTCATAGCAGCTAAAATGTGCTTGGCGGTGGTGATTACCAATTTGAAAAAATAATCATCAAAACAGATCACTTCTTTAATATGACACAAATGATAAAAGAAGAAATAAGTCTTGCTCCATTGCTTGGCTGTAATCACTATCACTGCACATTGAGATCTGAGTGTTGTGTGCCTTGTCAGTCTTTATTTCATGTTGTCTGGATCCATCTCTCTCACGCCGAGGGACGTGGTTAACACCAGGAGCACAAGAGCAGAGACATGAGCCTCTATTGTTATGGTGTTAACTGCTTCTCAACACAACTTTTATGGCACTGGAGACAAAAACATGCCAAGATGACTTAGCCTTAAAGCTCTTTGGCTTCAATTCCAGACAAGCATTTGCTGGTGTCATAAAAACCAAGAGGAGGATTTGCAATGTGTCCAGGCTTTCCTTAAGTGACGCTACCTGAGCTGGGTATCTGGAGGAAGGATGTTCAAAGCCAGTCAGTGTGGATTTGCTACAAAGATAGCCAACTTTAAAACAAAGCTCCTGACAGCTCCATTCAGCTTTGACTGAGACCCAGGAAGAGACTATGGAAGCTTCATTTTCAATTTTTCTGAGTGCACAACCAGAGGTTGGAACAATTCTGAAGAGCAGAGGTGTTCTTCATTCAGTGGTTAGTTCTGTGACCATGTACACTGCTGAGGTGGGGGCAGTAATTTAAAATTATTTATTAAGAGGTAGAAATACATCTGTGAAGTTCTTGAAGCTGGCTGCTTTCAGAAATCAGAAGGGTGAGGAAACCTTTTTTTTTTCTCCTTGTAATATTTCCTAGAGTGCTTAAATATATATGGGATAAAAACCTTCTGTGGGATGAGGTCAGATCCTTGTCATTGGCTGCAGCCTTCAATGGGACAGCAATTTGGCTCTTACAGAGAAAAACAGTAGAAAAACACCACTATGAGGTCCTGTACTTCTCTGAACAGTTTAATTTTCTGGACACTTCCACAGAAATCCTTCAGAGAGTAATTTTTGCAGCCAGGTCTTCACACGTCTTTTCTCCTTCTCCTGGAAACAGTTTCATCTCATAGAAATGGGTGGCTTTGTGTTGTTGGTTTTTTTTTTTTTTTTCTCCTGGTTCTCCAGATGGGTTAATATTAAAAAATAACTCCAAAGGCAGTTAGCTATGGATAAGACTTGGAGCATGTCAGCTTTAAACATTTCCACTCTCTGTGTTTTGTGGTCTTGCAAAGCTCAGCCATTCCCTGTGCTGTGTAGCACTGCCTGTGTCCAAAGGCCCCCAAGGTCCAAGATCTGGATGGGTGTTGCTCTACAGGCATCAGAGAAGCTTTGCAACCCACACTAGCTGTGTCATCTCATTGGAAATTGTTCCTTTAGGAATTTTCTAGCTGTGTGATCAGGTTGTTTCAAGAGCAGGAAACGAGTGACTCCACTGATGCTGCCCCTGCTCTTTTTTGGATTTTCCCAGTCTTAAGTGAGGTAAGTCTTGGTGAGTCACCACACTTGGAAATTCAAGACTTGCAGGTGTTGACACCAGGGGGTGGCCTGGACTGTCCTTAAGTGTACTTTAGCTTCCATCCCAGGGATCGAAAGGTCAAGTGTTTTGATGATATGGAAAGAAACAGGGAAAACAAACACAGCAAGGTCAGGAAAATGAAAATCCAGCCTATTTGTGTAAGAACAACAGCCCTTGTACCTACTGGGAGAATTTGCTGAAAGCCATGCTGAGCTTATATTATAATAATAAAAGACTTGTCCCCCTCCCCTCTGTTGAAAAGTGGTATAACTTGACTCAAGGATTTAACCCTTTTTTTCCATTTGAAATTCTCTGAACCCATATGGCAGTGGCTTTTTTGAGTCTCAGCTATTAAAAATGTATTATTTTTATTGGTTGCATGGCAACAGATAATCCCTTTGTTCTGTTGTGTTTAAACAGATGCTGAGAACTCTGCCTGTCATAATAAGTAAAAGCACTACCCTCAGGCTTCCTTTAAGACTGAAAAAGAGGGGAATGCACGGGGCTTGAATTAATGTTCTTTCCAGAAGTAAAATTTCGGGTTGTAGCAAGCAAGAGACCTATAATCCACTTAAAGGGTTGTGCTTAAAATGAACTCTGATGCCATAACCTAATTGGCTTCAACATCTTAACTCGTATAGACCAGGATGGGAGTTTCCAAGTCAAGGGCCATGGCTCCTCTGACCAGAAGACAGTTGTTGTTCTGCAGAGAAGCAGTAAATTGAGACCAGAACTCTGCTGGAAATCTGAAGTATTTTTTTTCATTAACTTTAATAGGCTGCAAACTCACTGATGTTTAATGAGCCTGTGGGACAGCACAAACTGTAAGTGGCAGGATGAGCCCACAGCTCTGCCTTTGGTTGCTCTTGGGTTGATAAAGTTTCAGTGATGCCTGGAAGTTTCTCCTGAATTCCTTCAGCTACAGTAGGGTAAGAAGCAGGTTGTAGGAGCTTCACAGAGAGCCAGCATGAATGCTTCAGTGGTCAATATTACCTGTTATAAAACAGAAAAAAGGTGTCATTGTGTCACAGGTTTTCCTAACAAATGTGAGTGGAATGCAGCCCTCAAGACAGAAGGAAGGGACTTGCAGTGTGTCTGTCACAATGGAGCTGTTATAAACACTCAAGAAGTTTATTTTGACACCTCTAAACACTACCCTAAGCAATAAACTTGCCTTTTTTTTTTTTTAATAAAATGAACACAGACATGGTGCAGAGCCAGTTGTCTAGGTTTTCTAAAGGAGGCAAATGTAGAAAGTCATTTAGACTTTACTGTAGCCCTGTATGCTGTGTAGACTTGGAAGCCTGTGAAGCATCAGAAGTGACTCTAACCACACGCATTAGTCACAGACCCACATTGGACCAGCAGCACTCCTAGGGGTTGCTGGATATGAGCATCTCTTCAAATAACATCCTCCCTAGCAACTTCTGTGGGGCCACAGGATTTCATTGCTGGATTTCAATTGGACCTTCAAAGAGAGAAGCTCTTTTCTAATTTAAGTAGAGAACAACATTGTAAGAAGTTTTGGTAGATGAGGTAAATCTTGCCTTTCCAGGGTCTTTTCTTGACTCTGCGGTTTCTCTGGCAAGTGGATGAAGTTAAATAGGTCATGTCAACTGAATCACTGACAGGCATGGCACAAGTAGGGAAAATATGGATGATTTTTCAGCTCTTTAGGAAGCAGCTCTTCAGGGAGGAACAAGGTGTTCTGAGCAGTCTCTGCTTCTGAGGGACATGAGAGGAGTAGATAAGGATGGTTCTCAATGTTATTTTTGAAGCTGCTCAGAGATTCTTGAACTCAGGCTTATTGGAAAGATGTCTGTACACTCTGTGGTTTAAATCTTGATCTTTTTCAATGTGAGATGAAAGTATGGATAAGATGAGACAAGGGCTTCAAAAATGTAATATTTATTTTTCAAATGTAGCTTTCACCAATCAACTGTTCAGATGAAGTCTGTGCAGCATTTATACTGCTTAACACTGAATCAAGTCTTAAACTTGTCTTTCTGCTTCTGTATACTTTATTTATCATTGAGAAATGATGACAACACTTCCATGTTCTTGTAAATAATGAGAAATGATGCTGTGACTGCTTGTTAATGCTGTCTGGGTTGTCCCTAAGGAATAATGCTTTTTTCTTATAACAGCTCCAGCCTGGGTCTTTTACTGGCACACAGATTTCATTCTGCCACACCTTGTGAGATGCTCTGCTTAGGCAAGTAGTTTCCTTTTCATTATCTATTCTGTTGTCTGGAACCACAGGTTTGAGCTGTATTTTGAAATAAGAAATTGAGTAGCAAACTTGTCCATAACTGTCCTTTCTTGCCCTGTCACTCTGGTGGGGATGGGGGAAAAACTCTGCCTTGCAGCATCAGCCACCTGCACAAGAGTTTCTGCAGGGTGAGACTGCCACAGTCCCTGCAGTGGGTCTTGCACACGGGAGTACAGATCTGCAGTGGTTTTGTTAACATCACAGGGGTCATTCTGAGTTTGTGTGGATCTGACTGCTGAAGTGCTTTGCAGAGGAAAATCTGCTGTCCTGGTGGGAACAGAGATGAGCATAGAAGTGTAGCATCCTTTTTGCTCTGCATTCCACCTCAGGCATCCTCAGTGGCTGTAAGCAGAATTTCTGCTGAAGGGAACCTTTAGTCAGTTCTTCTAAGTGTAATTTTAAAACCACACATTTTATTGTCCATTCAGCTCAAAAAAGTGCAACAGTTTGTCATAAGGAGATGGTTCATATGTCAGTCTTGAGTCTCTTTTGTATGCCACTATTATATTATCTAATTTGCTGGGTTTTATTTTCTTTCTCTGTGCTGTGGCACTTATTACAAGCTGTTTTCTAACTCCTTTGTCCCATGAGCCATATCTCTCAAGCCTACCTAAATTCAGGCTGGCTCAAATACCATCTGCCTCTCCATTCCTCTGTGTTTGGGTGTCTCAGTCTCAAACTGAGTCCATGCCTAATGCTCTGGGGAAATAATAAAGGAGCCCCCATGTCACAGTCATGAAATTGTCTGAAGACATCAGGTAAATAAAAAAAGAGCTGGTTTACTCTGCTGTGAAGGCATTGTTAATTAAGTCATACATGGGAATGAACGTTAAGCAAAGAGTTCTGTCTGACATCAGCAATTATTTCATTGATGCCTCCACATCTCAGTCAAAAGCAGCTCTTGACAGGTGTTGTTTAGCAGTGATGGAGACAGGGTAGCTTTGAGAGCAGAGGAAGTGGGGCTCTCCAGTGAATGCTGCAGTAATTCCATTACTGTCAGATCTTCTGGATACAGTTGGAGTTGCAAAACTGAGTTAACTCCACCTGGGGAGCTGCATGAGTTTATTGTAGGAGATAAGTTTTGAGTTGATGCAATCCCAGGTATTGATCAAAGCCTCAGTGGGCTTCCTGCTCTGAAATCATCACAACAGCAGCTGCTCAGGCTGTCACGTTCTCCAGAATCCTTCAGTAGGAAACACACTAATTTCAACAACCAGTCTTTAATAAGCACACGAGAAAAGCTCAAATCCTCTATTCATGCATTTATCCATCTTCAATATGAAGGAAATCCTGAAAAACTCAGTGGTAATTAGAGAAGGAAGCTGTGAATGGCTAATAATTTTCTGCCTGGGTCCCCAACCCTGTGGACTCTGCTCACAGTTTCTCATTGGATGTTCTCAGAGCACTGGTTCAAAAAGCCATTTTTCAGATGAACAACTGCAAAAAGAAGGGGGATGTTGTTCAGAGTGTCCCATGACATTGAGGACAAAAGGATGCTCTTTGGTGTGTTAGTGTGGTGCTTCCTCATGTGTCTGTGTTTATTTCTGAAAGTAGCAACAGACAACCCTTGCCAAATTAGGCAACTGAGTGTACCAGAAAGATGTAAGCATTTGCTGAATGAGAGAAGAAATAAACTCTATTTAGATATGTGAAAACTCTTTTAGTTTCATAGCATGTCTCTGATGCAGCATCAGCAACAGGCCAATAGCAAGGAGATGTCTCCCAGAAAGTGACTTTACACTGCTTGTGTGTCTAGAAAGTCTTCTCTGTGTAATGTAAACTTTCAAAGAAATGTCTTCCCAACATTTACCAATGCCTTTCAGGCTGCTGCTGGTAGCTGTTAACACTCACTCACATGATGGTGTTGTCCTAATTTTCTTCACATAGAAGGGAAGTGCTCACTGAAAACATTTTACTTTTCTGTGTTCTTTTTGACCATCTGACACTTCAGTCTCTGTATGAAGAGTGTCACTATACAGTTCCTTTTTACTCCTGTTATATCTAAAAAATTCTTTACCTAATTTTTTATTATTTTTAAAAAAAAAAACACGGATAAAAGAAGAAATTTATGGTTTTCCTTTTTGTTTTTGGCATTTTCTGTATTCTGATTTGCATTAAAACAAAAATCTTTGCCTTTCATGCATTTATTATGTGTGTGTTTTGTACTTTCTTCCACTGCCCATAAGCCAACTTGGTTTTTAGCTTTCTTTGACTCAGGCTGTGGTTTTTCTGGACCTTCAGAAAAGTATTCTTAAGCTGTTCCAAATTATTGTAATATTTTTCTTATAAAATTCTTTCTCCCTGCTGGTTTGGCTCTCCTGTTCCTTTTCCTCCTCTCCCAGTCTCACGAAATCAATCGGTTCTGAGCAGCAAGCATGTATAATGGGAGTTGTGGCAAAGTAAAAAGTTTTCTGTTTGCACTTGAAAAGTGCAATCAAGTAATGATCACTTCTTTGGATAATACCTTTTTTTGTGATCAATTTACTCCTTATCACACAGATGAGCTCTAATACAGAATTATCTGTGTTGGATGCATCTTTTCTGAGTTAAGATTTTGTCATCCATAGATTCTCAGCAATAGCAAGGACAATTTAACTCTGGCAGCATGAGTTCTCTCTGCATAAATCACAAATTGGAATTTTTTTTTGTTCTTTTGTACTTCATACATTGGTGTTCAAGGAGCTCCTCATATTGATTTGTGCTGTGATTTGCTCTCCTTTTTGGGGAGAAAATCTTTTTTGTAATTACTTGGAAAGGGACTGACCTGACATGTTTTCATAATGAGACTATTTTTGTTTTAAGCCATGTGTTCACATCATAGACTTTATTACATTTGCCCTGCCCTGTGCTAAACCCAAACTGCTGGTCACCCTTGTCTTTCCAGGGGCATCCCCCCCTCCTCCCTCCACCACCACCCCAACCCAGATATTGGTGACCTCTTAACTGCTGATACTTTCCAAAAATCAGACAAAGCTACACTGCAAACTGTATCTCTACCCCTTTCTGTGGTGAGTTGGCCATCCCTCTTGAATTCCTGGTCCTCAAAGCAGATTCTTGTTCTTTGGCTACTTGGTGGTTTTTTATGAAATTGCTCTGAGAATGGAGAAGTCTGACTGTGTCCAGGTTGTGTGTTTGGCTTTGTGGAGCAGGTCCTGTTGCTGTCTGAAAGGAGCTGCTCAACAGGCGTGTGCACCTCTGAGCAGCACTTTGTGGTCAGGTGCAGGCTGGATCCTGCAGCACTGCTGGGTGCCCCAGGATGACCCACTGCTGCAGGTTCATTCTCAAACACATTCCCCCTAGCCCCTTATGAATTAGTCCGCTCTGCTATTTAAAACATATTCCTTGAAAATGTCCCGATTAACTCGAAAGAAGCCAATTTAACATCAACATACACGTGAAGATTTGCATAGGAAAAGAGCAACTTGAGGTCAAATCATAAAGTGGAGATACTGCTGTGGTTATCACTCTGTGTGTGTTAAAGCCATTACTGCAGTCACCCAGGAGACACACAATGCAGTTCATGCATATGCTTGCCTTGGAGAATACAGAACCCACATCAGAATTAAAATGCTTAATAAAAAAAGGTAGTTTGCATTAAGTTCAAAAGGGATTTATGAGAAGCTGTAACAAACTGACTAAGGAATATGGATTGGGCTGTGAAAGAAGAAAGACCTAGAACTGACACGAAGGCTTTTGTTCTTAAAAATGATCTTATGTAATGGAGCTCTGTGGTATTGCCATGTTTTTTTCTTTCCCCAGGAAATAATTAAGCACTCCCTTGTGATCATTTTATGGAATCAATGCTCTTTCAGCAGTGTGAGCAATATTTGTCTTTGGGAAGTGCACTGTTATGGATGGTAATAATTTTTACATGGCTGACATTAACTCTTTTCCCGTGGCATGAATGAAAGACTAAGAGAGGTGTTACTGTCTTAGCACAGTCTGCCTGTCTTGGGTGTTATGGGCCAGAGGTCCAGGTCTCTATTCCATTTGGCTTTGACTTTGATTCAGTCAGGTACTTGGTTTTGCTGCTTCCTCCTGGAGAGCCGGAGGGATTAATGCTCAGTGTCTCATGAGAGTCATCTTTAACCTGTACAGTCTGAATTTGGGATCTGAAATCTCCTGGGAGTGTTGGGTGGGAACAGAGCAAAACTGGGCATGAATGTGGAATGAACTGAGGGGAACAGAAGGAACAAATAAAGGCACCTAGTGGATGGCAGCAGAGAAAGCTGACTGGAAACATGGGCAGGAATAAGAAGCAGAGCAGTTCTTCCCTTGCCTCCTTACTTGCCTGTTTCCTACTCCATGGCAGATACACCATGGGACAAATTAGTTTGTTCCCACAGCTGCTTGCTTTGTCAGCTTTTCTCAGAACCTGAACAAATCAGGTGGGTAGAGCTGGGCAAAGATGGGCTGACTGTGGTGCACATGGGGGAATATTTTTGAACCCCACTAGCTGCTCTTCTGATTGCTCAGGAAATAACCTGCTGGTGGGAGAGGGTAGAGCTGACAGCAGGAGACTGGGAGGACTCCAGGGAAAGGTGCAGGATGGGGGTGTAAGTAGGTGATGTGACCTAGTGAATAGTTACCATGTTCTCCCACAGCTGAGCCTTGTCCTTTCCTTATGATGGTGAGCTAGAGCACTTGGAGTCTGCAGCTTGGCAGCTTTCCAGATATCCACCTCTGGTTGCAGAAGAGGCCATGGCAGTGCTTTCTGCCACCTTCTGGTGCACCCACATGCAGTGAGCTAGGGCACAGTTTTTTGTTACCATATCCACTGTCCATACCTTTTGTGGGGTTTCTTCCTGTTCAAAGCTTAGTAAAAGAGGCCTCCATAAGCTGTAACACAGATATCAGTGATAGTCATCTCTGTGCTTTATAATACTTGCAAATTAAACCTCAGTACCAGCCAGTTCTTGAAATCTAATTACAGGAATTCACTTGAGATGCAAGTTTCCCTGAATTTGCTAAGGATGGAACTGGAATAAAAAAAATAACCACTAACAAAGAACACTTTCTGCTGAAAAGAATGTCTGTCTGCTCCCTCCTCTGCCATGTCTTCTATGCCTAACCTAAAGATCTAATATGTCATTGGGATTTCAGATATTTAGCTAAACCTGTTGAAAGATAAAACAGATACTAGAAACGTGTTGTTCTGGCTCCGTTCCTTCCTCTGCACAGAGACTGCTTTAAGAGTCTGCTGAGAGTAGAAGGTCTTTAACTCCCACTGTGTTAGAGTACCCATTAATCATGAAAGCTTTTGTTGTGAAGCTCTCTATTGTGTGTGGAACATCTAGAGCTTCTCCTCAGAGCATTAACTCTGTGTCGTGCCACTGAGAGCATGCTTTATGAGCCTGGTGGTAGCCCAGTGACCTGTGCCAGGGCAACTGCTGCAGCAGGGATTTGGGGAGGTGGTGTGAGGTGCAATACAATCCTCTCACTTTCATGTTTATGGGGGCTGGGCTGGTGGAGCAGATTGTGGCTATTTTCTGTTCTCATTATCTGATGTAAACCACACTTTTTTTGGTGTGTGTATGTGTCTATGTGACTGGAGAACAGCAGGGATTTTGCAGAGCTTGGCTTTGAACAAGGAGGAAATAGTAAGATGGAAAAAAGTATTTCTCAAAGTGCAGTGACATTGAGACAAATCCAAGAAGGGAGAAATTATGCCAGTAATACAACACTGAGCTCATAGGAGGAGGAGGGAAGCTGAGCTTCCTGATCCTCTGTGTTGCTCACCTGTGGCTGTATTGGAGCTGTAACAGGCACCATGAAGTGACAGTTCCACCTGCCCAATGCAGAGCTGCTTCTGTGTTTGTAAGTGAGGTATGAATTGGAGAGATGATTTAAGAAAGGGTTCTGCCTCTGTTTTTGTGGGCTGTGCTCTTAGCCTGGCACCAGCTGCCTTTGTCAGAGCCCCCTTAGGGACTTGGCTGTCCCACCAGGATGCTCTGTGGGGCTGGAGGTGGCCATGGAAGTTGCAGTGCTAAGTGTGGCTGTCTCTTCCTCCTGAGGACCTGGTTCCTATCAGGACACACTGTTCTGCCAGAGGAGTTGAGTGCTAGTTCCCAGGACTGCACATGGTGCAGCTGCTTTGTGGGCCTTATCCACACAATGTGGGCCACCCCTGGGCTTTCTGGGGTTGTGTTTGTTCCTTACCAGCATTCTCAAATGTTCCTTCGGGCTTAGCACCAAGTAACTATGACATTCTCACCTGCAAGAAATACAGTCTCTAGTGGGGGGACGTGACTTCCCTAATCCCCTCAAATTGCAATAAAATAAAATATTAGCAGTTGTTATGATCCCAGGAGCCCTTTCTCAGTCAGAATAGTCAGATTTCTCTTCAGTGCAAGAAACAGTTCCTCTGATAGCTGCCCCCAGATGCAATGCAGTGTTACAAGGTGCCCTGTCCACAGCAGCTATTCCCACAGAGAGGAGATTCATGCATATTTGATAGCAGGCACAATGGAAGTGATGCCGCAGTTAGTGTGTTTAGATAGCAGTATTTGATTATCAGTGAAACCTAAATGACATCCAAGCTAGCTCTGTAATTGCTCCAAGCTCCCTGAACAGAACTGGCTGTTAAGATGTGGCATGACTCGCAGGGAAGATTTGTGGTGCTTGTCAAGAGATTTACAAATAGTCATTTATTATTATTACTCAATATTATGAATACACTGGCACATGATCTTTCTACTTACAAGAGAGTACAAATTTACCTCCCTGCTGAAAGAAATGTCTTCCAACTCAGAAATGTGTTTGCATAAAGAGAGGAAAAGACTGTTAAGTGAATTAATGGTTTAATGATGATTGTTTATTATCTGCATTACAGTAGTGTTTAAATTGAGACTAGATCTTTTATGTGTTCAGTGTTGCACAAAGGCTGATTGCAAAAGTGGTTTCCCCAAGGAGCTAAATGGAGAACAGATAAAAGACAGAAGAAAAATTACTTTTTTGGGATCTGAGGAGCAGAGAAGGGAGCTGCCTTGCCTGGGGTTATGCAGCTAGTCTATGGCAGAGCTTGGATGTGAACCCAGATATATCAGTACAACTCTTTTCACACAAATTGATGTGGCATCTTGATTTTTATCTAGTATTGCATTTACTACTTAGTGTCATCCTGGTGAAAGTGTCTGTGCTTCTCTACCTAAGAAAGCAAACACTCTGTGTGTACATAGGTACAGAAAACAAATATTCATGTCTGAAAATATCCTTAATGTCTCATTCTTACATATGGGTGTTTGCTAAGAAGTTACATCTGCCAGCAAGCACGAATCTGGTTAGTAATGCTTATTAGATGCAGAATTATCCCATGTCTTGAGCACTGGCAGGGGATTCAGGTGATCCATGTGCTGGCCTGGCTCCTGCCAGGTAGGCTTTGCTCTGCAGGGATGCTGCAGGGTGTGTGGGGATTTAAGTTTATGAGCACCTCCCAAAGTTAGACTAGGTCATTAAAATCCTTCAGTCTTGTCCTCCACTGTGCTGCAAGAGCCTGAATTTCTCCCATTCTTGCTCAGTTCCTTGGAAACCACTTAAGAGGGAGCTTGTAGGTCATGCCACCACCCTCTCACCATGCAGTGTGCCCCAAGCAAGCTCTGAGCTTGCTGGTGAAAGCTGCAGTGGTGGGGCTGGGGCCTGCTGGGGGCATGTCTTGAGGCAGGTCACTGTGGATCTGGGAGAAAGCTGCATGAGGGTCTGGGTACAGCACATCCCTGGGGCAGCTCTGGGCAGTTCTGGCACTATCCTTGTTTGAGGAGTTAAGGCACTTGCACAGGGCTGGGTTTTGCTCCCCTTTCCAGCATTTCTGTCCTGCAGCGCCTGGAAAAGAGCTACATTCCCCCCAGCACTGGTTCCCCAAACCCTCTGCTCCAACCCTCTGCCAAAATCCAGGAGTGAATTATTTGTTGGTTCATGTTGTTTCCTTCATGGTATCTGAGGCTTTCAGTTGGGTTCGGCTGTGAGAGTCCAAGAGATCCTTTCAGGAAATGTTTCCTGGTGTTTGCTGCCACTCTGGCTCTGCGAGGTTGGCGCAGCCCTAAAATCTGCTCCGTGGTGTTCTTGGGGTCCCTTGCTGGAACAGGCATTTCACTGACACTCCAGGTCTTGTGTTTTTGGGTTTTTCAAAAAAAAGAACTGGCTCATTTCCCATGGCAGAAGTTGCTTTAAGAAGGAGCTTCCTGCCATGTACAGTATTTATTTCTTAATTAGTTGAGCTAATGTGCAGTTAATGTTTATAATGCAAACCTGTCTGGGGCCATCTATTCACTTAATCAGGATGCTTTTAATAGTTTCATTTTCTTTAGCATTTTTTTCTTTGTGAACAAAATACTGTGGCTTCAGAACAGCATTTTTTTCTGAGCCTTGCTGTGTGCTTGGCTGTCCCTACAACGTTTGTCCTCCAAAGACTATCCTTGATTAACTTTTTGTTCTTTGCTGTCGAACAGGTTTGTAGCTCTTTCCCAGAACAAAATGAACCAGTAACAGAATGTCTCCCACTGCCAGGAAATTTTTTAGTCTGTTTGATATTTGTTCCTATTTCCAGTCTGAAGGTAAAATTCCAGTGTGAATTAATAAACCTTGCTTCAGATTTGAACTAGTTTAAAATTGGATTTCCTCTGGTAGATATATTTGCTGAGATATATAAAGGCTTTTACTCTGGTTTTAGTCATATATTGTGTCATCCCAGTATTTTGCAATATGTTGATGCAACAAGCTTAGGCTAAGGACAAGTAAACAAACTTGGACAAAAATATATGAAATCATTTCATCCTGGGTACAATTCAAGTGTAGGTGCTTAGAAATACAGGTATCACATTCACTCAGTGTGACAGATGATCAGGGGCTGGAAGAAACAGCAAAGGACTTGCAGTAGCTGCTGCATCCCTCGTGTGTACGTGCTGAGAGGTGTAAGTGCAGACTTGGTACAACGAGCAGGGTGGGTTTGTCTGCCATAGGTACACTCAGTGTGTAGGGGGGGCAATTGGAACTGCACAATGGGGTCAGATTGTGATGGCACTGTGTGTGTTCTGTGTTGGCTGAACTCACACGGGTCACTTTGCATTCAGCCCAGCTTGCAAAGGGGATGTGTTCCAGCTGCGGCCAGGACGGGGAAACACCCGCCCCTTCCTCTGGGAGCAAATGGCCAAGTTGGCCCGTGGCACTGATTCACTGCCCATCCCAGAGCTCTGCTCAGAGGTACAGCTGCTGGAGAGTTTGGCAGCTGCTTGAGGGCATCACTGACTCCACACAGAGCACAAACAACCTTAGTAACTGTGAAGTTTTGTTTCTTTCTCTTTGTTGGGTTTTTAAAAGTAACATCTGACATCTTCAGGTGAGAAAGGAAGTTAGTTCTGCCAGAGGATGGTTGCAGTGCCTCATCTGTGGCACATGCTGGGTCACCTGCCCCAGGATGCTGGACCCTGAAGATCTTGGTAGCTGCAAAAAATGACCTTGAAGGTGAAATTACAGCTCAGACTCTTTCTTTGAATTATCCTCTGGAGGGTCTGGCTTTTCTCTGTGTGCCTGGGGAACCTACGGAGATTAGTGACTGTGTCAGTGCCTAAAGCTGTCTGATGTGAACTGCACGATCTCTACCTGAGCAAAGTTATCTCTGCTTTAAAGATCAGGGAGACAGATGTCATATGGCCAAGACAGACTCAGAATTTGTTTGTGATTCTCAGTTCCATGTCCTGAACATGCTGAGGTGAATCCTCCCTGTTACAGAGGGTCTTTTGATGGGCTTCTAATTAAAAATGTGTAGGAGTGCGGCCCAGACATCCAGCCCCTTATTGTTAGTGTGCAGAGTCCAGGTGTGTGTTTGTGTGAACACAACGCAAATCTGCCATCTCCAGAATATTGAAATAAGATTAACAACGTGTGTTTAATTGCATGTTCCTGGCAGCTGCCTTGAGCCATCCCCCTGCAGCAGGATGGCTGTGGGGAGCATTGCAGTTACCTGGCTCTGCAAAGGCCCCTCTGCTGCCTTCTGGCTTCACATCACCATTGCAACACTGTTCTCCACTGCTCCAGTTTAGACTTGTCAGAGGGATTATAGTGAACCTGGTTTCAAGGGTTTATATTATTTAAATTATAAATATCATGCAAGAGTAGGATTTGTATTGCAAGTTGGTGTTTTAATATATTTATATATATAACATGTAATTTAAAATAATTAGTTTGTGAAGAGTGAGGTAAAGAACACAAATTTAGGGGAATTAACACATTTTATTTCTTTGTGCTGCAGCTAAAAAGGGTAATCTTATGTCTCCAGCAGTTGGTAGGAACTGGCCTGGTTAATATGGAGTAGCAGTGTGGAAACTGTGTGCCTCATCCTGCTCAGTGAGAACAGGTCGTGATTTTGTTTTCAGCATGTCGGTGTGTAGAGCTTTCAGGAGCAGAAATACCTGGGGAAAGCAGTGCCTCCTCCTGAGACTTGATGGGATGGCCCTCCTCTCTGGGGAACTTAAATGCTCAATGTACTTGTAGGGAAACCTCCCCAGAGTGATGGCCTTTACAGAGTCTGGGGGAGCTGCTCACCAGGGCTACAAAAGGTGTGTTGCCCTGGCTTAGGCAGCCTGAACTGGGGAATGGAAACGATGAGTAGGGAAAAACTTGTTTAAAACCTGTTTCTGTGCAGCACTTGTGGGCTATCAAACTAATCTTAGTTCTTGAGCGTCCAGGAGGAAGAATTAGTACCATTATAACAGTCTTGGACTTCCCATACATGCTACAGGGAGTGTAGCCCTGGTCTGCTCATTTCCCAGGTGATCTGTAGTTCTTACACTCTAATTTTGCTTACCTTCACATCCCTCTGATTCTCTTCGTGGGCTTCATTTTTTTGTCCTCACAACCTTTTTCTGACCAAAAGTCTGGTAATGTTAGGATCTAATTACTGTGATTGCAGTGGCCTTGAAAAGCACTTAACTGATATGGTGTTTACCCAGAAGGGCCAGGTGGGAAAAACTACCCTGGCAAGGGAATCATCAGGGTCCTCACCCTTAACAGGCAGGGTTGTAAACAGCAAGGCTTGAAAATCCTCCATGTCTTGGGATTCCTCAATATCCCTCTCCAGTATAGGCAGTGATCCAAATGGTTACTTGTCTCTTGATGCCCCACAGTTCTCTAATTCTGAATAAGCATCCTGAGGTGGTGGCAGCACACATTATAGTTAACATTCAGTGGCCAGAGAATGGAGGTGTCTGAGGATATAATCATAAAAAGGGAAGAAAATAGGAAAAATACAATGTAGCTGCAGCAGTCAGAAAAATGACAGATGTTGGGGAATTGAGACTTTCAAGACACATTTGATAATAGCCCTTCATATTTCAGACTTAATCCTGTTCGGTGCTGGCGTCGTATAAGTGAAAAGCAGAGAATCCTGTTGTGCATTAATAAGGCCCTTGTGTGGGGACCAAATTCCTTCTCACAAGCCCCAACCCCCTGAATGTCCTAGGGTCATGTCTCTGCCATGCTTAACTGGTGAAAGCACTGGGAAAATGAGAGAATAAGAAAAGTTGCTGTAGGTGTGGAGGTCTGGGTGCACATAACAGTGCCTGAAGTGTGAAGTAGCCCCCACCTGAGTTTTTGGAGCTCTGTAACATCACTGCTGCTTCACTTCTCTGTAGAAGTAAGGCTGTGGCTCATCTTTAGATTATGGTACTGTCGTGAAATTAAGTGGGGACAGATGTATAAAATAGTGATTTGATTTTACAGCAATGAATCACATTCTTCATACCATCAGTTTCTGGGCTGTTAATTACAGTGAAGGGTTTCATGGTAGGAACTAAAGTAAAATCCATTATGTGTTGAGCAGCATGGAAGTAATTATATCCTTTTGATTTGGTCTGCGGTGAAAAGAGGGCTCAGTAAAGATTGTGATCCTTCCTCCTTCTGAAATAAGAATGCTCCAAAATAATTAAAACTATCATCATCAATGCCTTAATGGGGGAGAATCGAGAAAGAGACAAGACCACTGGATGGGTCAATTTGTAGGGCATTGAAATCGATATCCAATTATCAGACAGTGCCTTAAAAACACTAGTAAAATGATCAGAAGGAGTGACCTCAACTCGAAGTTAATTTACTCTTATTAATTTGAGTAACATTTCTTCTGAATGTACAAATTAAAACTCAGCTGAGGGCATTTATTTCTGGCATGATTATGGACTTTAAATATTCAGGAAGTATTCAGGGAAGGAAAAACCATTTATGTACCATTGCAAGACACAACAGCTCTTGGAGCAGGGTTGATCTGTATTCTGCAGTGATAGACTGACTGGACCTGTGCATCAGAAGGATACTGCAAAGTGGAGCAGATAGTTCACCAAGATGACATAGCCAGTGACAAGTCAAGTCCTATTTCGGGGAGAAAAACAGAGGTAGTGTAGATATGCAGTGCTTCTTTCAATATCTTCTGCTCATGGTGTACATTCTTTCAGGAATGGCATCCAAAATTACTTATTAGAACTTGCTACGCTTCAGAAAGAAGTGTGAAAACAAACAAGGTATGATATATCCGAATGAAGGCTGTGGAGCATCAGATACATGTTGCCATAGCAATACTGCACATAGGGCAGAAAGAAGTGGAGTGGTAGAGAGCCAGCAGGGTCTTTAACATCATCAGCAGGCTCAGGGGAGCACAGCTCCATGGTAGAGAAAACAGCTTCATGTTTTTTTCAAACAGTATTTGTGTTAGTGATGCAGGAAAAGAGAGAAGATGGTGAAAATCCAACAGTGGTGGGAGTCCTGCCCATAGTAGGGTTGAGCCTGACAGCTCTGGCAGCTGCTCTGGTCATCTTGAGTGCTGTGATGAGTCTGTAAAGCTCCTGCACGGGGGGTGTCCAGGGGTATTCCTGTTTCAAACCTGTTTCTGTGCAGCACTTGTAGACTATCAAACTAATCTTAGTTCTTCAGAGTCCTGTCCAGAGGGTTTCTGTTGATACTCCAAGGATGTGTCACAGCTCTTTGAGGTGAAGGATAGAACTGACCATGGTTCAGAAATGGACTGCAGCATTCCCCAGCAATTCTAGGAATGTGACAGTCAATCACTGCTTCATTCTTCCCACCAAGGCTATCTGGGATTCTTCATGGGTTTTGATGTATCAAATGAATGGAGTAAAGTGAAGTTCTAACTTTTGTTATGTGGGAGATGCTAAGAAACAAAGGGAGGAAGGAATAGTTGCAATAAAAAATAAGGAAAATACAATCTGTTCCATATGCTAAAGCAACAAGGAGAGAGGACAAACACGGCTGCCTATAGGCATTGAGCAGAGCCTGTTGTGTGATGCATTGCTGGGGACACATCTGTGTCACAGCCACTTAGCTTGTGCTTTCTGCTCTCCACACAAATGCACTTTTCATTTCTTTCTTGGGTTCCTTCTGATGCTGTTTCCTGAATTTCCAGGGAACAACTGTAGCAGGGGAAAGACAATGATTGCTCCCATATTATCACTGCTGTAAAATGACCTCCAGATGTGTGTCAGCTCTGAGTGGTGTGTCTGAAATCGGTGTGGGCTGAAGAGCTGTGTACAACTCAGGGTCAATGCCACCAGGGCCAAATCCTGAGCTGTTGTGGGGTGGGATGTCTGCCTTCAGATCAGGGGGGGCTTCTGTTTCCTCATCCCACATTGTGATTGTGTCTTTTGTGTTGGTCAATTTGGCAGTCGTGCAAATTATTTAGATTTTTTTAAAAAAAGGTTGGTTAGCTTATGAGTAAATGCCTTAATGTTTTTGCACATTTTTTGTTGCTCCAAAATTCCTTTTAGTGCTCAAATGAGTAATTTTTTGTACAGGCTTTCCATGGTGTTTAATTAAAAAGACAAGGTTTGAAGCTTGAACTTGCTGATTAAATTAAATGTCACTGTTTTAAACAGGTGTCATATTCAGAAAAAATCAGAAATCATTAACCATTGAAACAAAGCTTATGTAAAACCAGTTGCATTAAGCAATGATGACTAGGGTCCTGTCTAATTTTAATGCCAGGAACATCTTTTCAAAGCAATCATGCTTTCCCAAGGCATTATCAACAAGGAAGCATTAGTACTACAAAATGTTACACCTTGTTTAGATTTCCATGGAGGCAAAATGCTTGTTTTCTGTAACAAGTTGTTCATGTTTTAGTGGTAGCAATGATGCTGAATCACAGCTGTCAGGCTGAGGAGGAGACTGAGGAGAAACTCCCAGCTCTGACCTCCTGTTTTGACTCCCTTCCTCTGCAGTGGTGCTGCTTTCGAGTGCAGGTGCGTTTTGACTGGGCATTTTGTAGGCACAGGCTCTTGCCTTGCCTCTGGTGCACTCACAGACCTCCAAACACATCCTGCAGCCCCCATGCAGGGCCAGGAGGTGCAGCTGGGCTGGGGAGGGAGCTCAGAAGGTGCCAGGGAATGAATTGTGCCTTTATGCTGAGCAGATGAGCAGCTGCAGTTCACAGGCAGTGAACTCGCTCCCCCTCGCTGTCTGCTGGAATTGTCGAGCTTTTGGTTGATGCTTTCCCAAAGTCACCCCTCCAGGTCCTTTGGGCATGGGGACAAGGTTGGGAGGACACCACAGCAGAACAGGGGTATCTGTGGCCTGGTTTTGGAGTAAAGGCAAGAAGGCAAAACTGAAGGGACAGCTCTTCAGCTTGTTTCCACTTAGTGTGAAGGGCCAGAGCTGTGAGGCTGATGGGGTGGTTATCCTTTAGCTGGCAGCAATCTGTGGAAATACAAACCAAGAGGGAGTCTTTGCAAGCTTCTCATTGTCGTGCCATTAAAGTTCAAGAAATGTCAGTATTTGCAGCTCACTTTAGGAGAAAGTCCACTCTGCTGAGTGCTCACAACTTCCACTGGCAGCACCGCAGTGGCAGATCAGTAATTCTGGGACATGCAAGTGAATCAATTGAACCCTTGCAACATCGAATTAATTTGCAGTTGTTGTGAAGAATCTACAAATGATCATTATTGGTAATGAAGCTATTGATCCAAAGTGTACAAACTAGACAAAAAAAGAGTGAGAGGTGAAGGCTCCACGTCAGGTCCTTCGATAACCATCAGCAGCACTTTAATGACCTCAGTGGGGCTGAGAACACGGCACATAAAATTTAATGTTCCTTGAACTGTTTTAGGATTCAGTAATAATGTAGCTTATGTACACACCTACACTGAAATTTTCAAAGCTACCCAGGGGAACTAAATACTAATTGTAATGGAAATGGGCACTCAAAGCCCTTAAATGGCCTTCCAGACCTCCCTGTGTACAGAGATCCATAGGCCAGCTCCTCGCTGCTTTTTATGTGTCTGTGGACTTTGCTTTCAACCAGAAACCAGCACCATTTTCATTCTTCTTTTGAACAATCTGAATTGTAATCATCATGATACAAATTCTGAAGGTTTTCCTGGCAAACCTGTAGATTGCTACAAAAGGGTATTGCAATATAAATTTTCCAGCTTTCAGTTTCAACATGACTTTGTAATTTAAAAGGTAATTCAGGAGAGACACATTGTGAACCTCATTGCTGCTTGTGCTCTCACTGCTGTTTCTTTTTGCCTGTTTAGAATGCAAGTACTGTATAAGAAAGAGAATGATATAATTTAGTTGTTGCTATAAATTAATCACTAGCACAATTCCATTAAAACTAATGGAATTATATCAGGATTAGTTTTGGCCCACTTTAAAATTTTTAGGCATTGGAAAAAAAATCATATTATGCTTGTCATAAGGTAAAATAAGTCTGGCACTCCCTTCTATGAATTCATGCTTCATCCTTTATTAATGCTAGAGGGTAATGATGCCCTGTATTACTTTTGTAACAAATAAAATATTATAGTTTTTTAAGGGATTTTCTTCAGCCCATCAGGGATGTTGGCTGCTGCCTGCAGCAAAATATGTTGAGTTGTACATCTATATGTGTGTGCTTGTAGAGTTGTAAACACCTATAGTTGTGTGTGAACACACAGAAAACATGAAATCTTTGCATATGGAGGGATTTAAAATTGTTATGAAGGAATGTAGCTTTCAACGTGGTTCTATTTATTAGAGAAGTCTAAAAATTAAGAGCAAAGTAACATCTAAACAAGTTAAATCTTCCTATTCTTCATGAAAGATGAATTCCTAATGTTTAGGTACTTAGCTGGGCTGCTGCTTTTTTGGTTGGATCTTGAGAGAAGTTTTATTAAAATGCAAATAGTGTAGCGACAGGACTGTTCCCTGATTAAATGGAAGAAGCATCACTTAGTACTCATTGAAGTCAACTGTAATCAAGGCAGAATTGATTTTATATTCCATTCATGTAAACACTGCTCATTCTAGCTCTTAAAAATCCATGAAATAACAAAAATGCCAGGTTTATTTTTCAAGTGGATACAAGGTAAAGAGAAAACTGCTTATGTGTGTTATACAGTTATAATGGAAATAATGCTAGCCTAAGGTAAGTGTGATACTCCTACTCCAAATAAACTTATACGGAAACTATGGTTACGTGCTGAAATATTCACAGGCTGAGTAGAGCTGAGACTTTTCATCATGTTTATAGCTGGAACTGAGCTCTCCTTCTGCATGTTACTTACCTGGGAGGGCTCTTCTCCTGTCTTCATTCACTGAAGGGTCAAGCTATCTTGAATCACCCTGCAGGTATGGTGTGGTAGGGGCACAGAAACACTCATTGCAGCTTAGGCATTGCCTGTTGGCTTAGCCTTTTGTTCCATGCCCAGTTCCTTGTTGCAAATGACACTGGAGGCCCAGAAAATATGTGTTTGTGTGTAAAACCCTCCCTGAGTCCTCACAGCCCTCAGTGCAGACACTGGCGTGGTGTGGGTGTTGAGAGCCACTGGAGTTGTGCAAGGAGAGAAAACCATTTGGCAGGTGGTCTGGGGAGTTTCAGGCTCAGTTAAACAGGTTTGCAGCTGTGGCCATGGAGCAGTGCAGCTGTGGGAGGGGGCTGTAAGCTGGCACTCTCTGGAGGTGTGCACATGCCCAAGTGCAGTTCTCTGCTCCTGCAAGCGCAGCACACCACGGGAGGCAAAGGGATGCTGTGTTAGAAACGATGCCTCTGGGTGCCCACTAAAATCTCTAACACGTGGCATTTCAGCTGCAACCAGAGCAACACCCTCTGCTCAGGACTGTGTCATTATGGGGACTGGCTACGCCACGTGTCCTCCCAATGGCACTGAGAGATTAGTGCTCGTTTATTTTCCTGTCTGAGAAAGTGGTTGTTTTGTGTTTCTCTGTGCTGGTACTGTCATGCAAATGCAAAGGAAATCTTACAGTGTGTGCTAAAAAATTAGGCACTAGACTGTCTCTGCCTCTCCAGCTATGACTTTTAGGAGTCACTTTGTATTAGGAACAGTAGCAATGTGCTTGCTAAGCAATGTGGGTATTTTGCTTACCAAGATGTAACTCCTAAAATCTCCCTTAAGTCATAATATCTGATGAGCATGTGAGTGGCAGATAAAAGCTTCCATAGATGTTGTGTTAATGCAAATCCAGGGAAATGCTACTGAAGTTCTGAGTTCTCTGAAGTGTTATTTGGGGTTTGGGAAGTTTGCTCTGTCATGGGCAATGATTCAGCTGCCTTAATTGCTGAGGAGGCAACATGGTAGAAGAACATAGGTGGAAGACTTGTGTTCTCCCAGCTCCACTGCACTCCACCACAGTGCATGAAATGTGTGGGCACAGCACGGGGTAAGAAATCTGCCCTAGAAGCTGCTGAGTAGAGGGGAAACTCTCCACTCTTGGAGAGGGAGGTGCTCTGAAACCCCTCTTCAGGGTGAAGGGCTCAGTTTGCAGGCAGAAGGACAAGCTGGATCTCCCTCTCTGCTTTCTTTTCCACTCAATTTTGCTGTTTTCTGTATTGATCGAAGGAGACCAATTGAGCTTTTTAGTTGTTGCCTGGGGTTTTCTAAACTACAGCTTAGGTCATGTACAATGCAAACATTAGTATTACTGCTGTGGTGGTCTTTTAGTAGCTAAAATTAGATTCTCCATGAAGAAAATTGTATTTTGAATTACTGTGAATTCCTATGGGTTTATGTATTTAGTATTTTTCCCTAGACAATGACTCTTAATAACAATCTTTATGCACATTTCACACACATTACACTGAATGATTTAAACTTTAAGAAGTTTCTTGTTTAGAAACCAGTCTGTACAAAGATAGTTGAGAGTGCTGGCCCATTTTAGCATAAGTGGTAAAGTGCAAATGAAAATTCAGTTTTCAAAATGTGTTTTGGGATGTGTTTAATCAAGTGAAAATCAACAAATCAAAAGTCACTCTTAGAAGATGCAGAAGTGTGGAATGAGTGCCTTGAAGCACATCTCCTAATTAAATCCCTGTAGAGGAAATCATGGTGAAATTTAAAGATCAGAGTCACTGCATCTGGGACAGGTCTGCACCTCCATTATCAGGATGCTTTTTTGGTGGTCTTTATGCACTGGACTAGACCAAAAAGTAAGGGAGTAACAAGATATAATAGATACATAACGTCTACTACTATTAACCTGTTTCACTCCATATTTCATATGCTTCCATTTCATATGGCATTCCATTTTCAAAGATAATACTTCTGCATCAAAAGTTTTATAAAAGACATCACTGGAAAGAGGTGGAATCTCTATGAATCCCACTAATGTCAGTTTTTGCATGTCTGTCGACTTCCTAAGGCAACATTTGCACCATGAGCATGGTCTTCTCAAACCTCCTCACCTCCAAGGAGGACACCAAGCTAATGGTGCTCAGGCATTTCTGAAATGACTCCTTCATCATTCTTTCCAAGTGTGTTTGCTAATCACTCTCAGAAATAAAATTTTGTGATCAGTTTGTTATATTGAATTTCTCCTACTTCACGTTGAGTGCTTACTCTCTTTGTTTGGGCTTCTTTAATATCCAATACTACTTAGTGTTAGTGAAGATTAATTGCACATTGTGAGGCACATAAACCATTGATATAGTCAATCCTACAAGATTTTCCATGCTCCCAGCGGTGTTTTGTGTGACACCAAAACTTAGTGAGACTGCCTTTCCAAATGCTTGTGATTCTGTCAGTTGACACTAAGCAGGGAAAGTCCAGGAGCTGGGAGCAAGGGGTGCCAGTCACAGCTGCATAGGGCACAAGTGCCTGAACCAGGGTGGGGGCTCCTTATTTTCAGGCTGGAAATGTCCATATCATTCTTAGCTTGGAATATTCAGTATTTGACTTGTGCTTTCTTCTTGGCTGAATAGCTTAAATATTAGGTAACTTCTTTTAAAATAAATAAATTAAAAAATTCTGCATATTTTTTTGTACAAGTGGCTGAATTTCAGACTCGAAACATTGGTCTTGTGCATGGCAAAAAGCCCAGCTTGTTTTTATGTTTTGGGTCAGGGTTTGTTTTGGTTTTTAATCTCTTCAGACTGACAAGAACCTGTCACAGCATTCTGTTTTAGTTTGGCACTGCCTTGTAAACAGGTCAGTAGCACAGGTAAGCCAGAATCCACAAAGGGACTGAAAGAGGAGAAGAGCATTAGCTGTTTCACAGGCTGAACACAAAAAAGATGGGAAGAAATCATTCCCGAGGCAGAGAGGAAATGTGATTTCCATGCTGTTTTATGATTTCTGCTTCCTGAGCTGTGCTACAAAGGACAGCGGTGAAAGGAAAGTGAAATCTCCCCTGGTGATGTTTCAGTAACACTGCAGATTAGGGAGGGATCATCACTGCAGCCTGCTCAGCTCTTGAAGCAAGTCTGTGCCCAGGAGGTGCTGATATTCCTCCAGCCCAGCTCTGCCAGAGCTCCCGTGCCCCACTCAGAGCAGGGCACATCTTTGTCCCAGTGCTCTCTTTTCCTCCCAGCCCTGCTGATAATTTCAGGAGTCAGGAGCATGACTGGGTGGACTGGAAGCCCACAGCAGCTCACCTGTATTTTAGTATTATCTGTTGGCCAGGAAAATGTGACGCTGGGCATTAGAGCTCAGCATAAAAAGGGTTTTAGTAGATTCCAAAGAGAGAAAGCTATAGACAAGTGCTGTGACTCCTTAGAAAGGTTTCCTGCATGTGTTGGGCCAGTGCACTTATTCTGTGGCTTGAAAAACCTTCTGCGTGAGTTTTCAGACTCCTTTAACTTGATCCTGTGTTGCTTCTTCTTACACTTGTGAATTTTTGCACTTCTCTTAACTGTGGCTAAGTCAAGTCAGTGAGATATCTTTGATTTGCTGTGCATTGTAAGTTGTTGAGTGCAGCTGTAAAATTTAGCAGGCCGTTTCTTGTAGCTGTAGTGCAATATGATTCAAGAAATCCATATAAAAGGTGCCACACATAATTCTGTTTGGCCTTTAGAAATACTATTTATACTTAGAATTCTGTGGGTTTCATACATATTTTGTTCAAAGGAACTTTTCCAAAATGATGTGAGTTTTATTATTCATTTCAGTACAGTATATTTAAATCAATTCAGTCTTATGGAACGTGTGACTAGTTTATGGAGAGTTGCACACAAGCTGAATTGGAGCGTTAAGGCTGTTTCTGCAGGGATGTGTCCAAGATCACAGAGTTTGAGGAAGGGGACCGTATTTTTGGTGGAATGTTGGAAATGTCAGGTTTACAAATGTAAAAGGATGGTCTGTTGCTGGGTAGAATATTGCTGAGTTCTGGGCAGAGAGCTTTAAAATGTGAATCTTTAAAATGTGCACCCTCTGATCCATGAGATAGATGTCAAGAAGGAATCCTTACTGTCAACACTGACTGCACTAGCAAAACTCAGATCTACAGGGATAAAATTCTCTTATACCTTTTCAGTAATTTTGTATTCCAGACTGCTGACTATACTCAGGCAGTGGTTTGGGTCACAGAGAGACAGAATCAAGACAAAACTCCTACTCAGGTCATCTTTTTCAGGATTTTCCAACTGTTTTTTTTATAGAGTTAGCAAATTTTCGATTCTTTTTGTCTTGCCTCAAGGGGCAAAATTTCCACACTCAAGTTCCTCCTGCCTGCTCTGTGCTGGCATCCTTCCAGACTGGTCTGCACATCTGCCAGGGTGTGATGTTCCAAGCAGGACACAGGACTGTCCCTGGAGCTGTGTACAGGGAACGAGTTCCTGTCTCACACATCCCTGTTTGAATGTCTCCTTATGGTGCTCACTGAGCTGCAGCACTTTTGTACTGTGGAATCCCTTGTCCACAGTCTAAACAGCAGATCAAACACCAAAACCACTCTCTAATGTGATTGCTCAACCTGTTTCATTGAAGGGCTACCAGGCATTTTCCCCTTCTTTCTGCTGCTGGAGGAATAAACCATTTGAACTATCCCAGCCCTCTGCTGTTGTTGTTGTGAGTGTAGGTTTGTCTCACGTTTGTTGTGTTGCTAAGGAATGTGTGCAGCTTTGGTAGCTTTTGAATTATAGCTGCTAGCACTTCTCCTCCAGCAAACAGCATTTATAGCAAGTTCTTTGAAAGTAGTGCAGTCATTTGTACTTAAGACAGAATTATGGCAGCAGCAAACAGTTACAGGGAAGAATTTAGCCTGATGTTGCTTCTACACACAGGTAACTCTGCCTACTCCCATTCATTATTCATTTTTATAACAACAATTTCCTTAAATTTCTGCTCCACTTGTAGTGCTGGCTAAACCAGAGCACTTCTATTTGCCAAATAAGCTTCCTGGGAAGCTGTAGTGTTTTGTGGAGACAGGTATTTCAATAATTCACTGAAGATGGAAGAAGTAAAAGATGGTTTGGGAAAGCTGATTTACTGCCACCTTGATCTGGGATGAGAAGCAGGGGCTTGAATTGCTTTGTAACAGCTAAGGCACTTGTAGCCTCTTTCCAAATGGAAAGGCTCAAATTTTTTTCAGAAAGTGAACATTTTGGCCTGGTTTTGTTTTTGTGGCAATATTTAAAAATAGGTTTATTTTTGTTTCAATGCAAAGCAGAAAACATTTGGAAAATATTTTCCACATTTTGTTGTGGTTGCATTGAAAGTTTTCACAAAACGGAATTGTTGTTGTCTAGTTAACTGTAATTTACTGGAATTCAGAAATTATACCAGACAATTGCATGTCCCTGTTTCTGGTTTATGGATGTCGTTTCATATTCTAGCAACACGTGTTTTGCTCTGTAATCAAGACAAGAATAAATTGAATGGGAGGAGGGTTTTTTGCTCAAAATTCCAAAGGTTTCGTTATCCTCTGGGTAGAGAGAAGTCAGTGCTAAAAATCATCCTCATGGGGAATAGTTTAAGTTCTCCTCTTTTCCTCCATGTTATTATCTAAAGCTTCTGAGGAGACAGTGAATATTCCTCACCTCACCCTGATAAGGAAGAGCTTTGTGACAATCAAGCCAATGTGAAGCTGTGTATTAAGTGAAAGGTTTATTGTTTGGGCTTCATATTCTTTCCAGCCTTTTTTATTTTAAAATGCCAATTGCTGACTTTGCCTGTCAAAGAACTTAATGTTCATCTTGGAGAACCACTCCAGCAATGGGTACTTCAGATATTTAACCAGTGTGGTGGAAATCAAGTGACAGTGTAGGTTTCTTTTAATTCTCTCTTCAAATTACATGGAAAACAAGATATCCTCTTTACCCCTTTAGCCTAATACATTAGAGGCCTGTGAATATAGACTGATGTATGTATACATCTGTTTTGGGGCCTGGGGTGGTTTTTTTGGCTATATTTTCCCCTCCCCCAATCCATCATAACTTTATGATGGGACTTCAGAATATCTTCTATTGACCTGATCTACTTGGACGTGCATTTCATGGGCATATATCTTTATTTACCTTTACCTCCTTCAGATCTCAATAGTGATGGTCATGATGGACCTGGGGCTTCAAGGGAGTGGAGAGGAGTGCTCTCTATATGTTTCTGCCTTTTAAAAGGACTTAAATAGAAAACTGACCAAAGAAATCCCTCTGAAGTGAAGGTGGTGTTGGGTCGATTGGATGTTCTGGAGCAAGGAGTAGTTCTGTGGTCAGTGGAGTGATTTCTCTGTAACAGGGTAAAGGAAAACTGCAGACAGGCAATGTATGGAGCATGTAATTATCCTCTTTATTTAAATCCCTAGGGAACTGGAGTAGAAAGTTCCTCATATAAATGGACCTTCGTGCTAGTGGGGAAGAAGGGAGGGCTCAGGCAGTATGATATGTGATCAGATAAATTAATCACAACATCATCTTCCTGATTTCATGAATCTTGATGCCACTGACCTGGTATTGAAAGGAGTTGTTCCATCTCCCTAACTCTGGAGCTAGAATAGTGCACTGATGCTTCTGTACCTTCTACCCAGTCTGGGGGACAGTGACCCGGAGCTGCTGCCCATTGAAGCATCAGCTGTTACCACCAGGGACTTTGCCTTTGCTGGAGCTCTGCTTCTTCTCACCAGTCCAGGCTCTCCTGCACTGCTGAGCTTTTCAGCCAGTAACTTTCTACTTCCCTCCAACACTCAAACTCCTCTGTGGGGGAGCGTTTCCAGAGCCACACCTCTCTGTGGAGACTGCAACTCTCGTTGTGGCAAAACACATTGATAAAACTTTATATCACTTTATGTGTAGCTCCTGCTGTAATACGAGATTGGAAAATGAAATCAGCTTGACGCCAGTGTGTGATTCTCTGAATATGCAATAAGTGAAATAGGGTTTCTAATTAAAGGTGTTTGTAGCTACAGAAACATTGGATCTCAGTTCTTCTCTTTGAAATAAACTTTACACCATTAAGTGTGGCTTATTCTCAATATCTGTGCCTGTCATTTTGCTCTGTGGAACTGCTTAGAATTTACAACAAGCTGGGGCAGTTCATCTGGATTCTCTATAGCTGATGCCTATTACCTCCATAGTATTTTTTATATCAATTGCAAGTCTTGCTCTAGATGTTTTTCCCCACAGCTGTGTGATGCTCTGGAGGAGAACGTGAACTTCCAGAGATACTTGAGTTCTCCAGAACAGCAATGCTAAATCAATAATTTCGTTTTCATGATGAAGTGCAGGTTTTTAGGTTCTGCTTGGTGAATATATCTTGGGGAGTATCTTAGAACTAGAGTAGTCTAAATGTCTATTTATATATATTTTTTTAATGACCTTTGAAATCTCTGTAGGTCCTCCAGCACATGCAGTGTGTTACCTACAGCCATTGCTTTTCCCACTGCTTTTCAATGCAGTACAGTGGCTGCTTGGCTAATGTGTTTCCAGTTACTGCTTTAATTCTGTTTCTTATCATACACCATTTGTACATATTTAGGTTGTGACCTTCACTGTGGTTCTCTGTCTAAAACCACAGGGAGTGATTTTGCAACCAGAAGTGACCCTAGGAGAGAAAACTGCTAATGTGAGGAATAAGAACTCATTCAAATTGAAGTAAGTATTTGGCTAGACAAAGGAGGAGCACAGAACACTCTTCATCTGACCTGATTTTCACGTGTGTAGAGGCTGCTAAAGGTGGTCGTTAGGAAGGGTGGACTGGAATCTGTAAAGCAGAGGTCTCTCTCCTCAGCTGTTCTCAGAAGCTCCAGAGCCATCAGCCTGGAGGGAAGAGGGAGAAGGATGCCCTAAATGCTTCCCTTTCCTCCCCTTGATATGCAAGTGAATTCAAGGGAACAGGGAGAACCTTGTCTCCACTCCCGTGTCTGTCCACATGACAGAGTGGCCCAGTGTGGAAGGGGAGAAGGGGAGAGAGAAGGGGTGCCCTGAGCCAGCAGAGCACTCACCACCCAGCCACACAAAGGGGCCAGCAAAGGGTGAGCTGTGACATTTGGCCTTCAGCCCATTTCAGGACCATTCCTGGGGCACTTTGCTGCTTCTGCTAGCAAGAAAAGGAGTTCAGGTGAACTCATACATTAATCCCTGGAGCTGTCTCATCCTCTGGAAAAGGTAGAAGAGGATAACCAGTTTGGACCTTGTCTGTGGGTGAGGTGTGAGCCTCTGTCACTAACTGGCGTAGACACGGAGGTTGGTTGGAGTGGACTGATACTGTCATCTTATGGGCATCATCATCACACCTTCTGGCATCTCAATTACTGTCCTGAAATAATGAAAGGAGTTGTCAGGTCAGATAGGCTCGATGAATTACCCATCTCAGTTACTCCTATCTAAAATAATCTGTATCACTTACTGAGCAGCAGTGTGTTGCTTACTTGAAAAACTGCACTTTAACCCAAGTTTCTCTCAGACATAAACAGTCACTAAAGAATTCTTTGGGGTTTAGGTCCCTTGATTTAGTACATAACAAAGAAAATTGTCAAACCATTTATCTAGAAAATATTTTAACATTGGAAAGACGTTAAGGAGTATAACAGAGAGAAAACTACTGTGGAGAAAATAAATCTACTCCCAAATTAGGGATTTTAATGTGAGGGAACATACTGATTTCTAAATTTACCTTTGTTAATAAAAATGGATGACTATACAGTTGCAAAGAAGTGTAATGCAGATGCTGGGTGGGGGAATCCAAAGCAGTAATGCTATAAAAGTTCATTTTCACATTTTATGATGTTACTAACTATTGTAACTGTCACAACAATGAAAAGCTTTGTCTGGGCAGGTAAGAATACAAGGTCCTCACAGGTCTCCTAAGTCATCCTTAGTACTGCAAGGAGTGTTTGTATGTCATTGGTAAGGTGAGAAACTAGGGGAAAAATAAATAATTTGAAGAATTTAAAAAAAAATCCCAGAAGAAATGGACAAGTTATGGATGACTACTGATTCCCAAATTTTGTTAGCAGAATGTCTCATTTAGATTTACAGTTTCTTTTTCTGTTGCTGCATTATTGAGCTGTAACAGAGCAGGAGCACCGCATTGGACTGTTGCTACACATGCCCAGCACATCCTCATATCACTGTGTCACACTGATATGATAGAGCACAACACCTACAGAAGCCATTTCAGCTGGAGCATCATTTGCCTGGAGGTTGGTGGTGATAAGAGATGTATGAAAATAAACATCAATTAGAGACAGATGGGACCTTTTGCTTGTAATGGAGAAAAGAAAGAACCTACAAAGAGATTTAGGTTAAAAAGAAATTCCATGTGGATTACTGTTGAACTCTTAATTAAAAATAGAGTATAATGTTATTTCTTTAAAAAGCTTGGCTTTGCAGAGAGAGGGAGAGGAATTCTTGATACAGTCTAACAAGGTAGCACTTTTCCATTTCCAATGGGTGTTTTTCTACAATAAAGCAGCCTTTGTCTGCAGTCATAGTTAGGAGAAACTCAAATGAATTAGAATGCATGAATCCAGAATATCAATAATGTTCTGAACTCTGTGGGATGCCTAGAAAATGAAAAACAGAGTAGATTAATATTGGTCAAAACATGGATGAAAGAAGAGCAATAAATTCCACGAGCAAGTGTAACCAGATACAATGATAATTACAATGAATCAAGGTCAGTTGTTGACTAGAACAGTTTAGTATCATATAAATTAAGAATAATTGAGACTTAAAGCCCTTATATAGTAGAAACCCCTTATACAGTAGAAGTGAAAACCCCTTATATAGTAGAAGTGAAAGGGGCTAAGAGTCAGCAAAAGTTGGCATTTCATATTGAGTGATATGAAATAGGAAACCAAAAGTTAGGTTTTCCTCTCCAGAATAATGAGAATTCTTTAGTTCACAGAGATTATTGTTTGGAGGGCCTTCATGAAATACAAAAATGCCAAATTTCAAAAGATAACTAATTTGACAAAGAGAGGAAACCTTGTGTCGGAGACACCTTAAATATGAGGGAGATGAACAGTAATGTTTGAAAGCAAGAAAGCTGCTTGAAACACAATGCAAATACATACCCTTAATTAACCAATATTAGTAACTAATCCAACCTTACCAAATCTGTTCTTCAATTTACTAGACAGCTTGATAGTTAATTGCACTTTTTATATGTACGAGAAACATGCCTTCAGTATATTAATTTGCAAATACAACAAAGTTCTTTCCCCCTCTGAGGAACTTTAATGTGCAGAGCCAAGAAACAAATGAGAAGTAGTGATAGCCAGGTGAGCAATTACAGAGATATTTATTCCTTTTTTCTCTGCTGGTTTGCTCAGACCTAGTCCAAGCCTCATTATTTGCATGGACAGACATGATCCTGTCCTTGAACAGACATTGAGTCAATAAAGCTTTATCCATCTGACAAAAGCCAACACTTGGAAGGATCCCAGTGACCCTCCCTGGTGTTTGTACACAGCTGTATGGCAACATATCCACACGAATGTGCTCGTGGTTTGAGTTGTCCCTTCTCACAGCATCAGCTCTGCCATGTGCTGTGCACGTGTCAGTGCAGTGGGACAGTTTCTTCGGGTTCAAACCCACCTAGTTAATGTTCCCCAGCTGGGAACAGCAAAGGGGCTGTTGAAAGCACTGCTGATAAAGAGGTTTCCCACCCACTTGGGCTTCATGGTGGCCTTTCTGAGAAGCAGCAGTAAATAGGTGAAGTGGTTGTGGAGCTTAGGGATGTGTGGTGTTCTCACTGGCATGTCACTTGGCTCATGGAATAGCATGGGAAAGCTCTGCTCATCCTGGGCTCTCTGCTGGGTCTGAGCAAGGGAACCAAACCCGCTCTGAGCTTGAAGGCCATAAAACAAGGGTAATCTCCTCAGTGCCTTGCTGCTCCCACCATGAGAGCAGCATTATGCTGTGAAACATTAAAATACCCCATAATTCTGCTTCCTTCTCCCCGCCTGGGCACAGGGACAATTTTCTGCCAGATTGTGGGGAAAAACATATAGATTAGTGCTTCCAAATGATCCTAACGCTTGGTTGCACAGGTTTACAACCCTCCAAAGTGCTTCACCAATACTCCTTGCTCCGTGCCAGCACAGGGATGAGCCACAGGTGATCAGTGTGCACACCGCGCAGGCAGGAGCACACGGGCACAGAGGGGGGGTCCTGTTGGCTGCTCCTGGCAGATTCACACGGGGGTTTGTCTTGTCTGTTCCTGATGTTGCAGTCACTGGTCCAGTTGCTGCAGCAGCCTGGCTATCCCAGTCTGCCTCACATCAGCATGTGGCAAGGGCTGTCTGTACAAATCTGGTCCCTCTGAAAGCTGAGTGACAGGAGTGTGCCCTGGCGTGGCAGAGGACACCTTGCTTGGGCAGCTCTGGCACGGAGGTGAAAGCCTTTGGTAGGGAAGCAAAGAATACGTCTGGAGGAAGGAGGTAACTCCCTGACTGCAGCACAGCTGGAGGTGTGGCCCAAACATGCCTGTCAGCACCTAGAGAATGAGCTTGGAAGACCTGTCAGCAAAATTAATTTGGGCAGCCATATGTATCCCATCCCATCATAGCGTGGTGCCTCAAACCCTGGCATGCACACTGTCTGGGGAAGAGCATTTCAGCTGGTGTGGGAGGCAGCTCTCTGCTGGGGTTATTGGGTTGATAGAAATGCTGCTTTCAGATGTTTTCTGGTGAAAAACTGATTTCTCAAGAACTAATTCAATGGAAAAAAAAAACACAAAACTTTTTCAATTAGCCCCATAATCTTATTTTTGTCTCTGAATATGAAGAGCACACACATGTGTGTCTGGCTGCCTGACAGCTGCAGACCACTGGGGAAAATCAGGAGGCAATAAACAGAGCTGAGATTTTGTTTGTCTGAGCAGATGAGAATAATTTATATGTACAAGCTATTTATAGAAAGGCTGCAGCCAGCTAATTAATTGTTTATAGGGAGAAATTTAAAGAGCATAACCTGAGATCTGACATTCTGTGTGATAATTATAATTAGAGACGAGCTGGAATAAAAAATCAGGATATGAACAGAGATACATTTTGGGAAAATTTTGAATGTGATCCAGATCTCAACTGTGCAGCTTTTTGTTGCCATTATGGTAGGCTAGAATGAAATCCTGGGTTGGAATTGGGCTGTCTGTGTTTTGGACAAAGCTGGACCCACATTGTGTGATAAGATCCAGCTCCTAATTGGCATCTGGCACACATGGGGAACAGAATTAAATGGGGTTGCTGTGTCTCTACTAGTACATATTTATTTGGTGGGGTTTGTGCTTTGTATGAGCACTTCTGACCATGCTGTCCAACATTCAGCACCACACAAGTAAGGCTCTTGCTCATTGCAGTCTCTGAAATTGGTGGCTATGGGCACGACTTGGTGTTGTTTTGCTCGTTTTCATCCTTCTCATTGCAGACTTCTTTTTTCTGGCTGCCCTGGCTGAGCTCATGCTGCCTTTTGCTGTTAATTCTTCTCCTGTTTTGTTACTGACCTAAACCCTTCTCCCCCCACAAATGTGGGGTTGTTTTCAGCTTGCTGTCAGTGCATTTCCAGACAAACCAACCTACTTTCACTGGGCTAGTTATGAGTTGCATAGTCTCCTCCAGGAACTGCAGCTTTAGGCAGGCAGGAACTTCACTTCTAAGGGATCTACTTCCTTCACCTTCAGCACCAAAACCTGCTAGTTTGGACCAAAAGATTATATTGTTTTCCATCATGCTTGTCACAGTCAATATTTTGTGTCTTGGGGCAGCTTCCCCAACACTTAAACATATTGTTGTGACAACATCCTTCCACCACAGTGGCTTTCAGGGGTGGCAGTTGTTTTATGGAACGGGAGCTAAACTGCAGATCCAGACTATGTCTCTGCAGAGCACTGCTGCCATTCCCACCCTATTCAAGGAACTATTCATCATCCTTGCCTTGTTCAGGCTGACTAATAAGGATCCCACACATAATATTTATTTGTGTAAGAGTGTATTTATCAGCGAGAGGTGAGATTTTGACCCTATTATACAAACTTCAGTATTCCCAAGATGTGTTGAGATCCAGTTTCCTCTTGCAACTCAGCCCTTCCTAACCCTTTTACATTCTCATTGCACTTTTCATTGTGTAGCTAATTAAGACATGCTCATATATAAACACCATTATGCAGCTCAACAGCCACTGAGAAGTTTTCTGATATATATAGATGTCTGTGTGTGTGTGTGTGTGTGTGTGTGTGTGTGTATGTACTGGTATATAGTGTATGCAGCATGGGAGTTTTTTATCAAGTAGGTCACAGTGGGTTCAAATCAAAATGACATTTTACTAATGGCATTGTAGGAAAACAGACTAATACGGTCTAACTCTGTGATTTCTTCTCCCTCTGGTAACAAAATGAGAATAAATTAAAGCCCACACAGTATATTTGTTCTGTGTTGCTGACTTTTGTGCCCAAATCAAAATTTCAGAGAATACAAACCTGCCAATATTGAACCAGCACATAGGATTGCAGTTAAGCTTGGATTTAGCTATGCAAGTCAAACCATGAAGAACATCTCATCCACACACATAAAAACCCCAACCCTGACTGGGGATGGCTTTATAGGAACTTATTGTGCATGTGTACCCTTTGCAGAACCTTTGAAGGCAGGTAGAAAATCTCTACTCAAGGTCAATTGACGTACACACCTACATCTTTCAGGTAGACCTGGGTTGCTGTTTGCATCTGCTCTGTCCTGCACTGCATCACAACAGCCTTTTCTTGTCTTACCTCTGAAATTTTAATTCAGAGATTTAAATAAATCTAATTTGACTCTTGAGGCAAGAGTCCAAACCCTGTGAAGGGAAAACCAGAGTTTTGTTTACAAACACACTGTGAGCTGAAGCATGCAAGGTTTGCCTGGCTTTAGTTACCTGTTTCCAGGGTTACTTGAATCTGCTTAACTAAACTTCTGTGCTTCCAAATTTCACTCTTCGTATCAAGAGAATTGTGCACATTGGGTTTCTGCTTCTTCAGATACTGCCTGGGGGATGAATGACAGTGAAGTGAAATTCCTGTTCAAGAATATGCCTTGGTAAAGTGTATTTTACATGTTTAATTGACACCAAGGCATCTATCTAATTCATATGGGTACAAGGCACACGTAGCTGAATGCTTTGTTCCAAGGCCAAAATATGGAGAGTAGTCTGTTGGACTTGATGTAATGTACTGTAAATATAGGTCACTGGATTTATCCCTTACAGGCAGAAAAACCAGTGTATACAATTCCCAGTGTAGAAGTAGTACCTTAGGATATTGTGTTAAACCATGGAGTGATTACTCCCCTGCACAAAGCACATGTAAGAGGCTGCAGGGCTGGGACTCGTCCTACAATGTTTGCTTGCACTGGCACTGTAGTGGAATAATTCTTTCTCATCATTACATGCTCATGGGTATTAATAAAATAAGCCCACTAATTTAACGTTATTCTACAACTTTGCCTCAAGAACACTTTTTGTTCTGCTATGTAAAAAAATAAATAAAACACACAGAACAATTGCTCATCACCTCTGGGACTATATGCCAAGATGATTTGTCAGAACTCCTACAACTTCACTGCCTTTCCACCTATTTTTTACACCCTTTCCCCTTTCTTTTATTTTTAGCTTTCAATGTATTGTTTTTAAATTCAATGAGATAACACAGCTACCTCAGGGAAGGAATTTTTTGCCATTCTACAGTGAAAATGGCATTCTTAAAAAAGTTGTGCTATTACTTTGCAGCCTTTAAGAAGAACACACACAAAACCAGTGTAATGAAAGTTTTTAACAAGACTGAAAGGTTTCTAAATAGCCATGGGGCAAAGTCCTGGCTCAGGCCTCTGTTTGCTCACTGGCTCCCACGTGGGCTGTGTTTCATTAAGGAATAAAGGGTTAGACTGTAATAATCTTGTTTGAGATGGAAGTATCAGGAAGCTGTGAGAGCTCTTAGAACCTGAGTCTGAATTTTATTCTCCTACATCTGTAGAATTCTGTAGATTGCCTCAGGCTCTGTTATTAAAGCTTTTGGCATGAGAATCAATTTTGGTAAATGGTACCATCTCATATAGGTGGATGTTTTCTGTAGAAAATGTGTGAAGAAATTAATGTCATATGGGGAATTTACTTCTGGCAATTGGTCATAAATATGGAGAGTTTGGGATTTCAGGAAAAAGGGCAGGATTATGCTTGTTAGCCTTCCTTCCAAAGCCAGGTGAGGTAAAACTTGGGGCATTGAAATTCAGGTTTTTTTTGTTTTGTTTTGTTTTTTTTTTTTTTCCAGAGTGTAACCAGGGCTGGAGTACCAAGATAGGTTGTCTTCACTGTGGAAGAACACAGGAAACTATTCATCAATAGGGGGGATAAAAAAAAGACCAAAATCTGAGGTAAAAATTTAATTGTAATTGTTTTGGAGATTTTTAGTTTTTAGAGGGTAAATATATTGAGTGAAATACCAGTATTTCAGTAGAAAACACCCAGTAGTTCAGGTAATAGTTGCAGCAGAACTTCTTCCTGAATCTTTTTTTTAATTTTTGATACTTATGACATCTTGAATTTTTGTTTGGTCTGAAGCTTCATACAGTTGATCTCTGTTAAAAGAAACCAAGTGTTTTCAAGTTTGCTGTAATTTGATTATTTGTATAAAATTCCTTCAACACCTTATAAATTATGTGAATATGAAAACCAAATATAAGCTCTTTGTTATAATCCTCATTGAGTTGTAATTCTCTCCCACTGGGTACTTCTCTGTCCCTGTAGGAAGTTAAATCCCTTAAAAAAATCTAACCCCTAATCCATTTAATTTTCTTTTGTAAATCAAATTAGGCAACCAAGTGTACATTGGGGTACCTAAGTATCTTTGTAATTCAGCCCCAGGTCATGTTCTGAAGTGAAACTGCAGTTGTGTGTCCTTAACCCAGGTTTGAGCTGTCTCTGTTTTGCTCCCTCCCTCTTACTGAAGTGCTCCTGTTGCCTGTGCTGGTCATGGATATTTGGGAAAGAAAGTTGTTTCCTCTGATGAAGGAGCCAACCCAGATCACTGCTGGTTTTTTGTGATGTTGCAACAGTAATAGGGCTTTGGGGACAGTGGTGGTCTGAGAGATGGAGCAAAGCGAGGGTTGTAGGTGTTGGTAATATCTTTTATTAGACCAGAGTGGTACAACTGGAGCCTGTAATGCGTTTGCAGACTTGCCTGCTTCTGGATGTTGAGCCAATGCAAGTCATTCCCTCTCCCTGTTGACCTGGTCCTGCTTTCCTCTGATCAAATCAGCAGGGACAGGGGCACACACAGAGCTGATGTTTGAGCTCAGTTCCTTCCCTTTGAGGATGTCCCTCTTTCCCTTCAGAGGAGCCAGCCCGCTGAGCTGCAGCAGAGGGGCAGTAATTCACGAACTCCCATTTGTTCTGCTGCTTTAGGTATAGGAATTGAAGATTCAGGATTGGGAAGGAGGAAGGAGAAGTGTGAACTGGGAATGGGGTGACCTGTGCTTGCTTGGGTCTCTTTCTTAAGCTTTTACCATTTTACAGTTGTAATTAGGCATGGAGCTAAATCCTGAAGAAATCTGGAAGGCTGCAGGGGGAGGGAACTGTGCTAGTGTGGGAATGGGGTGGCTTTCAGTCTCTCTGGGCTCCTTTTCTGTCACACATCTCAGTTAGAGCCAAACTGCTCAAACTCGAGTTGAGTTGCAGCCGGGAAGGCACTTCCATTGGCGCGTGATGGCCCTTGGTCAGGAGACATCACGGAGCCTTCTCCAGCCGTGGCCGCATGCATGGCTGGCTCTGGGGCTGTGGAGCTGTCAGGGCAAAGGTCAGTGATGTGAAAACAAACGAGCAGAACATTTCACTTGAACTTCTTAGATCTGTGCAGGACGTGTATGGAAAAATTGCTAAGTGCTCTGCATTTGAAGGTGATGTCAGGATATGAATCTGCCTGAGCTCTCCTTGCAAGAAGAGGTCTTGTCTGGCAGAAAGGTCAGAGTTGTATTTCCTTGTAAAAGCTCAAATTCCCCAATGAAAGAGGCAAAGAGATCTCTGTATTTGAGTGCTGGAGGTCTATTACTGGTTCTGGCTCACATCCAGATAGAGGTCCCTCTTTGGAAGTACCTCTGTGTGAGTATTGGCTATAGAAGGAGATGTGCAATAAGGGTGGACAAATGCCACACACCTCAGACCCTCTTGAAAACCTCAGCAGGCATGAAGGTATCTTGAGAAGCCTGGTCCTGTGTTACATTCACAATGCCACAGATGGAATACGTGGGAAAACAAGGAATTGTGGTGTGCTGTGTAGTAAACACTCCCATACTGACCATCCTGTGCTCCACTTTGCCTGCAGTTCACTTTGGCTTTTAACCCACTTGAATAGAGCCTCATCAATAATTATTAAAATATTGTGATACGCTTTTTTGAACCTGATTTGTTTTCTTTAACTCTTTCCTACTCTTCATAGTGGGGAAGAAAAAAAATCATAAAACACGGAGGTATGCCCATGCAGTAACGAGGCCATTTGTGTCCCATCGAAGTGCTGTTTTCATCTTTGTGTTGAAATGATGTTTATTCTATTACTGGCTGTGGCCTCTGTTTTTCTAACCACGTATTTAACCTAAATTACCAACCTCAGAGGGGTTATGATGCCCAGTTTAAAACCGCATTAAAAGTGTTTCATGGTTAAAGGAAAAAAATGTGAATTTTGGCAGATTTAAACAGAAAATAAATTAAAAAATTTGCATTTCATTGCAAAAGTATTCTTATTGGTCCAGAGTCATTCTGGTGCTCACATATGCATTTCCAGCTCCAAGAGCTCAGTGGTTCCAGTCATGACAGATAGTTGGTACTTGCCTAAAAGATCTATGGCTGAGTCACCTCCAGCCATTAGAATTTCAGTGGCCAAAACTCAGGCTTGTGGCCAATGAAGAGCCTTCGTGCAGGGTTTCAGCCCCACAGGAATTCAGGATTTAGGCAGTACCCTGTGTATTCTGGAAGGTGTTCTGCCAATTGTGGAGGTCCACTCTGGCCAGAAGGGTGGGCAGTTGCTGTGGTGCTGCTGGCATGGCTTCTGCTCACCCACCAGCCCTGGGGATGTTCTGCTTCTATGTAACCTGCAGAAGTCCAAGCAGTGTCCCTGCTCTGAGAAAAATCAACCCATAAACATTGGCACAACATCTCTGCAAGGTGTTGTGTCCCTCTTGCACCTGCACTGTTTCCTTTAAGTGTCAGAGATGTTTCCCTCCCATGTGGGACAGCTCTGCTGGCTGGGATGGGGCTCCCTCCAGCAAACTGTGCTCCTGGTCACCTACCAAGGGAACCTGGAGCATGTACTCATGCAAGCTTTCATTATTTTTGTCCTAATTATGACTGTTATTTATTTATTTATTTATTTATTTTTAATCTGCAGAGATTATTACAATTGTGGTGACATTCTTTATCTCCTTAGTGCATACTTATCCTTTGATGATCTATGCATAGTATTAACTACCTCTGCTCTAATTACATCTGCCCAATTCTTCAGCAAATCTTTTAAGGCAACATTAATCAAGTGAATTTGGAACAGAGAGCACCTGATGTGTCTCATGCAAAGCCTCAGACTGAATTTAAATTGTGCTCTTAGAAATGAAAGGCAATTTCCCAAAGATTTTTTAAAATTTAAGTTCAAAGCCTCTCAAGTATATTTTATTTTGATAGCTCTCAAAAAAAAAAAAAAAAAAAAGAAGAACATTTTTTATTGTCAATATATTCTGCTCTTAGATATATTCAGTTTACACCAGTAAGGCAGAAAAGAATCACTACTCTATCAAACAACATTTAAGGAGTTTTCAGTGGCTGCCTGGGAACAGTAAATAATCTGCAAGCTTGTTGCAGGACCATGTATTTTATATAGCCATAAAGAAAAGGTCTTTCCTGGCTAGAGGGTTTTGTGTTTCAGTTTGGTTTTTTTAGGGGGCCAAGTCAGGCACTTTTCTTGCACAACCCAAGTTGTTTTACACTGGAAAAGAGGCAGTGTAAAGATTCACTTTAGAGTTTGACAGCTGTTTCTTAGAAAGTTTGAAGGAAAGAAGACATTACAAATTCCACACAGTAAAAAATTGCAGTCAGGTGTTTCTGAGCCATTGCAAAATTCAAGAGAAGCTGCCCTTTAAGTGTAATATCAGACCTGGCATATATCTTGGGTTTTTTTATGAATTAGAAATGGTGAGTTCATGACTTTTCTACATCAGGTTCACATAAACTGTCTCAGTGAAGCACTGATTCTTCTGCACTTTCAGTATCTGTGTGCCAATGGATCCACAAATGAGTGGCAGAGCAAACCATGTGCATCTTTCTGACAGAGCTTTTTGCTCCCTCTTCTTTCTCTATTTTCTTTGGTTTATTTTCTTCACTCAAGAATGCATTAAAGGTCTAAATATAAACAAAAAGAAACACTTTCATAATGACTTCCTGAGCTTTGGTGTTTACTCTTTACTATATACTTTTCTAAGGAGTGCTTATCCTCTGCTTTCAGCACCCTTGGTAGTGTTTTGGAAGTGCAGCAATAAAACTGCAGTTTAGATCGTGAGCTGTGTCTGCTCCAGTTCCTTTGGTCCATAAGTGACACAGAAAAAGAGAGTGTTCGGGAGCTGAGCCATGATCCGGACTCAGGGAGTGTGCACCCAAAAATCAGGAAAACTTTGCCTATGGTATTAGAAACGTATTGACGTTTCAGAAATAAGTCATAGTGCCATTTGTGCTATTTAATGGTCCATGAAACCAATGGAAATGTTGGAGCTGGCACAGCTTCTGTGTGCTTCAGTGGCTTTAGATTAGAGTAGGTTCTATTTGGTTTTGGAAAAATAGATTTTCACGTTTTGATAACACTATTACAATAATTTGTGTTTGTTACGCCTTTGCTGCTTTGCCTCAAGATGATGTGGATTGTCTGAAAACATGGCATGGATGAACTGTGCTAAATGCTGAAGGCTTCTTAGATCTAAACCACAGCTTCTTGTTAGACATCACATGAGGGAGTAAAAAATGCTCTCAGCATTCTCTGTGCACCTTTGCAGAGAAGGAATATGTGAGAGATGTGGGTGAGGTTTCCCTCACATTCACATTAACACTTTGGCTAAAGCCCACTTGAACTGTTGTGTGAATGAGACCTGGGAGTAGTCATGTGTGATTCAGGGGTGACATTCAGCTCTTTGCAAGCTCATGGAATACTGGGCTGTTGGTGAGTTCCAGTCCTGCAGACAGAATGTGCACATCCATGTGTGTTCTGGATGTCAGCTTTATTTGTAAGGATGCCTCCCTAAGCCCTGTGTAGGATCCTGACCTGAAAAGAAAGACCTTTAGTATAAGAAAAACTGAAGTGTTTCTGTGCATTGGGTACTCCCAGCTGGCACCACTAGGTATTAGTGCAGGAAATAATCAAACAGGAACAGATGTGTAAACATCAGTTTTTAACTGTGAAACTCTTTGCCCCTTAGAACTGGGGAGCTCCTTTAAGAGCCTGGCCTTGCGTTGTCCCACATGTGAGGGAGGCACTGAGCCCTGCGGTGCCCATGCTGAAGAGCAGCCTGCTCTCCTTCCAGGGCTGCACTTTGTCAGCTTCAAATGTGTTTACTCCAAATTCACATGTTTGTGCAGAGATGTTTCATGACTTTTGCATGCCTGGTCACACATATATGCCCATCCCCATTGTAAAATGTGCTAGTTGGTGGAGGGAATTGGGTTTTTTTTAGGACTAAGTCCAAGATTGTTTATTTCCATATTTTTCCTTTTTTTTTTCCATTTCTTTTGTGAAAACCAGGAATGAAGCCAATTTAAGCTATGCTCATATTGTGTATCTGGCACCAGAGAAATAAATCAGTAGCATTTTGCTGAGACAATATGTAAATACAGCTCAACCTTCCTCACACTGTTCACTTGATTGCCAATTTGGCTCTGTGCAAATACAGTGTGGCTGAAATACTTCTTTGAAACTCATATGCCACCACCATCCAGCTCTCCATATATTGAGCATTTTTCCATTTTTAATTAGTGACTTTGATATGAAGCCAACTGGCAAATATTTATTTGATGAAGATTCTCCATTCATTAGCAAAATGAGAAAAAATGAATGTATAATAACATATAACTGCCCCATTAAGCAGCATTAGCTATCCATTTGAGAGATAATAATGTAAAATACAGTTTTCCGACCACCAGATGTTGATGAATAAACTGCTGATAAATTGGTGGCACTAAAGCAATAAACAGGTCAGAGGTCAATTAGTTCCAGCAGAAAGAAGCAACCCACTGGGAAAAAGGCAGCAATGCCCTGGTGGATGCTTAAGGGGTGACTGACTGGTGTTTTATCCAGAATTATGAGCATGAAGTTGAGAGAGACTGAGATTCAGGCCAAATGGATGTTTACCCTTCTGGGTCAGTGTTCTCTCTGACTGGAGCAAAGCCAGTGGCAATGCTGGCCCCTCCCCAGGGAGCTGGCAGTGCTGAAGGGGGATTTTGGCCCCGCTGGAAGCGATGGCCAAACAGAATCCCATCTGCCTCATTGAGGGTCTTCTTGTGCCTCATCCTGTGCAGATATCTGGGTATTATTCAACTCTTACATGCTCAAGTGAAAGCCACTGTGCCTCTCCTTCAGGGCCAATCTGAGAAAAAAAAAGAGATTTATTCTAACATGTAATTCCATCCTTTGAGAGGAAGACACCTCAGCACATGCTGAGCTTTGATTTTGGGTGACTTGAACAAAGGAAGATGAGAGCTAAAGGATGAGACAGCTGAGCTGGAGGACCCAGCAAGGGTGTGTAGGATGAGAGCTGAAATGTAGCCCCACATCACAAAAATCACTGATTGTTCCATTAACTTTGTCTGAGTAATGCCTGGGCATGCAGGGAGGATCACAGCTTCAGCATGTCTCCTTTCATTGTGCATAATTAAGATATTCAGAAGGAATGAGTCAAGTTTTCTGTTCCAATACATCTTTTTGAAATAGTGTTACAGAAATTAATCAACTTTTTTTTCTAATCATCCATTTTATTTTGACCTCTCACCTTCCCTCACAGCACTAGCATGTAAATCTTATGCACACTGTGTTAAACTATGTTAATATATTCCACAAATCACTCCCAAGGTTTGCTGCATTATGTTGAGCAGAAATGTGATGTGACAGATAATAGAGAGGAGAGAACACATGCACCTTTCCAGAGACACACTCCAGCTCTAATTAAATATAAGTCTTGGAAAATAGTCTCTACAAAAAGGACACTAGTCCTTATGCTGGTCATTATTTCCATTTCTTCTTACAAAGTCCTGTCATCTTAGGACAGAGCTGGAAAGCAGATTTAAGGGATGAGAAGCAGTAAATATCCATCACAGAGGGCACACTGTAATTGGTGAGCTGGAAGTGTTCCGTGCCTGTCACGTGGCAGAGGTGCCAGTGATCCACTGTGCTTTCTGTGCCGCTGATCAGCTTTGTTATGGGTAGAGTTTGCATTCTCTGAAATAACAGATCACTTTTTCTGTCTGAATAGCTATTTCCTCCTCCTTGTACACAACACAAAGGCCATCTCTTAAGTATAAAAGCTTCTCATCAAATAGCGGGAGGATGTTCTTTGGTCAAATCTGCACTTTAAAGACACTTTTTGCAGTGCAATATCTGAATTACATCAGGTATATGGCAGTTTTTTGTTGCCTTTTATTTTTTTTTCTTTCCTGAAAATAGTAGCACTGAGCGAAATTTGGAGTTGGAATGGACAAAAAGCCTTGGAAGAGGCAAAGTAGAAAAACTTGTGAAGTTTTCTAAGTAAAACTGTTTTGTTTGTTGTTTTTAAATTCCAATGTCTAAAAAGTCTACGAAATGTATTTTTCTCCCCTCCTAAATAAAGCTGTACTTACAGAAAATTCCACTGGGTGCAATTCGTAGGGATGGCAGAAATGCTCGCAGTGAAAACTGAAGCTGTATAAAACCCAAAGGGGTTTAATTCTGAATTAGTGCCATGATCCTGCATGCCTTGATACCTTTGCTTAGCTTTAAACACAACGAGATCAATTCAACCCGACTGAAAAAAAACCAAACTGTCTATGACTGTGCTGGTCTAAATTATAGATGTGTACCGTGTAGGTGGTGCCAGTAAGCCTCTCCTCCAGCTATGCCCCGAGGTGCAGGCAGGCAGCATCCCAGGAGCTCTGGGGTGGCATTTCCACAGGCTGGGGCTGCCCCTGGGGCTCAGCTGCAGCCCCTGGTGCCCAGCACAGGGCAAGGAGGGGCTTTGATGTGCCGTGGCACATCACCCTGCGTGGAGGGATGGGTGAGGAGCACACAAGGCGTGCTGGACTGGGTGGCAGGAGGAGGAGGAGGCTGTTGGAGTCTTTCAGCTCTTGGTTTGCTGCTGTGTGTGCTGGGGGTGGTGAGTTTCTCACGGGAGGTGCTCAGAGAGCCTGGCACACAAACTGCCCGTGTGTGCCAGGGCTGTGTTTGCCCCCTGAGCAGCTCTGCGTGCTGGGGTAGGGATGGGCTGAGAATGAGCCAAAGGCTGAAGCACCTGCCGAGGGAAGGTCACCACGGGGCCCAGGGGTGGAGACTGCCGTGCTGTGCCTCTGGAGATGCCTGATGTCACCTGCAGCCTCTGATGGCAAGGGGGTAGGGCTGGGTGTGCAGTCAGGGCTCATTAACATGCGTGGAACAAAACACATTCGAATGATATGTGGCGGCTCAGTCTTTCTCTTTTTATTTTTTTTTCCCTCTCTTTCTAACTTTACTGAAGAAAATCACTTTCAGAATCTTGGTTTGAACATCATCTTCCTTTTCTGTCCTATTATTTTCTCTCTACTGTGATTTACAGAAGAAAACCATGTAAATATTTTATGATAGAGCAAATTTCATTCTCACTTCTCTTCCCTTAAAGAAAGGACCGATAAATGTTGTTTTGTTTTTGATTCATCCTCTGTAATAGCTTTCTCCCAAGCCTAGAAAAATCCTATACAGACAGATACACACTTTATTTCTTTCACAGAAGAGATATATTGATTTCTTAGTGTAGAGAATAGTTGGTTTGTTGTTTGATTTTTTTTTTATTTTTTTTTTTAGTATCATGGTCTTGTATTGTTCTGATATTAGCATCTGTATATATCTTTTTCAGATAGATAGGCTTGTGTACCGTGAGTCAAACCCAAAGTAAATATCACAAAATTAATTTAAAATAAGGAATGACTATTAATACAATGAGTAATTTCCAGTTCCATTATCTTTCTTTCCATTTTAAATGTGTGTCAGTATGCTAATGCATATATATGCATGTATATGTATACATACACAGAAAAAGTACTTACTCTGGTTTTAGCCTGTGAGTCTCATCACATGCAAATACAGGAAAAAATAAATGAACAATTTGCTGCTGCAGAGTTACAAGTGGAGGTTTGTTTCTGAGAGCCTGAGAACCTGTAAATGTCAACCCAGACCCTGTGGCTTCGTCTCCTGTCAGCTTTCACACTCAGCTAAGCTGGGACACGCAACAAGCAAACCTTTTAGAACATTCAGCCTCCAGGCAGGCTGCATCTTTTAAACAAATCGCAAGACTCTGCCTTCGCTGTGCTCTGCTTTGCCAGGGGAGTGCACTGACAGAGGGCCAGCCGTGCTGGGCTCTGCCTCTTGGCATTGCCCTCGGAGCTTTGGGCTGCCAGCAGGCACCGAGTGCGCCGGCAGCTCACTGGGGCTGTCCTGTCAGCTCGCGTATGTCAGGGAGCTGTTCCAAGGAGACGCCTGGTGAGAGCTCTCTCCTGGCCACGCCACCCTTTGCAATCTCCTTGAACTCCCGTGCAGGGAACTCAGGCGGTTCACCTGCCTGTGGCCAAAGGCTTTTTGCACAGACACGGTTTGAGTGTCTTGGTATGAAGCTTATAAGCCTGGGCTGTTAATAAGACAATCTGACTGCATCAAAAACAAAAATGAGAGTTTATTCCTCTTTGTCTAAAGTTACAGTTCTACTCAGGAATGGCAGAAAGGCAGAAAAGGCACTAAATTTTTACATTCTTGCATTTTTATGTTCCCCTGTGTAGGAACGTCAAGAGTACAAGAAAGGACTATCTTAACACACTAAAACCAAATCACTCCATCAAAACTATCTAACAACACACAATTATAGCCAAGTATCAACCAAGATATATTTTGCGTTTTTTCTAAATTCACATAGCACTTCTCTATCTCAATTCTAACTTTATTAATAGAACCTTTCACATGTATCATTCCCCGGAATGTCAGCAGATTCTCCTCTCAGGCCACTGTTGGCCAAGGTCGTCCTGCAGATCCCACTGTTACCATTGAGGCCTCTGTCCTGGAGACTCCTTCTGACTCCTTGGCCTGAAAACCTGCCCGGGTTCCAACACCTGCCCCTCTGAGGCGGTACCAGCAGAGGCAAGGGGGAGAAGTCGTAAAAAGTATGTGCTTATTCTTCTCTGTCATTTCCCCCCCCACCTTGTTTCAAATTTCTGAAATGCAAGTTCAAAGAAAGGGTAATTACTTTCTGCAAGGGGCATTCATCTAATGGGAGAGTCATTTGCAATGAAAATATTTTAAGACCGAGGTGAAATGTTGCTAATGATGTGCTTTGTCAGGTCGTTAGGTAGCTTTCAGGCTTCACTGGAGGTAGCTGGAGTTTGTTCTCAGCATGGGCACCAAGGAAGCATTGCATTAATTTGTTATCACATCACACTTGCCTATTATAGCACCAATTTATGATCATAATCTCATCTCTTTGTGGGGAACAGTGGCGGGGGAGAAGGGCTGGGTTGCTGGATTTGAAGGCAGGCCTGGGATGTGGCACGGCAAGTGCACCCGGAGCAGGCGCTCGCTGCCTGGAGCTGCTCAGGCATTCTGCTTGTTACATTAATGGGTTGAATTCGTAGTCCAGAAATGTTTTGGGGTTTTTCTATTCCTTTTTCTTTTCCAGTGTTTTCATTTGTTTGTTTGAACTGTTGTAACTCGGCAGGCTCTGGCTGCGGGTGTGCCAGGGGGCTCTTTGTACCAGAGCCGCTTCCCACAGGGTGTAATTCTGCGTCAGGCTGACATTCTCAGCGAGCACTGCTGAGGCCTCTGACAGACAATTGATTTCAAGGAACACATTCTAGTGTAAGAATCTCAGATTTGGAACATCTGAAAAGACTCTCTGTGCCTTATGAAAGATTTGGCTGCAAGGAGAAAGACTCTGGGCACTTGGGAGTGATGCCCCTGTTTGCACCTCTGCAGTTGCACACGCAGCTCAAACCCACGGCACGCAGGGGCAGAGGGCAGAGCAACAGGACCCATCCGACCCACTGGCAATGTAAGAAATCTTTCTTTCATTTATCTTCTTTTTTAACATGTTTCTTCTAAAGAACAGTGAAATCAGGTTTCCAAACACAGATTAAAATAGAAAAATTACTTGTCACTCAACACTAGCCACAGCTTTGGCCAGTCTCCTCAGGATCTGTGATAGGATGCTCAACTTCACCTTGATATTTGTCTAGAACAAGTAGAAATTAAAAATACTTCATTAACACTGAACCATTTTGATAATAAACTTGTTTTTTACCCATGGGAACCTGAACATCTCTCACAATTTTTTCCTGGGAGGAGAAGGAAAATCTTTCTTCTCCTCCAACCCACTTAATCTTTCTCACTGTCCCTCCCTCACCACCACCCCCCCACTCCCCACCTTTCATTTGTTATTCAGGTATTTCAGTCTTTTTAGGATAATGGACTAAGGAAGTAACAGAAGTGGAAATATTACAGGTAAATTATAGTATCAGTGTAGGTACAGGATGATACTAATATTTTACAATTATTTTCTATAGAAACATCCTTCAGACTGTTCTGAAACTGCTGTATTTAGGTGTTTCAGACACTGGGTTCAAAAATATTCTTAAAAATATTGTGAACTTTCACTTTATCTTATTTAATCCAGCAAGACACCTTTTCCTGTCATCAGTAGATTCTGTTTATTTATGTTTGGATCGGGTTTCACTGTGAAGAAATTAGCAAGTTTTTACAAGAGAAAATTCTCACAAAAAAAGAGCATTTGGGGCAATGTAAGGAAACACCAGATTTCCTGGCCTGTTTTCTTTTGCTTCCTCCTGTTTCCAAATGTCCTCATAGATCAGGGTGGGTTTAATGTAATTTAACTCCTAAACTCACTTATTTAATCTGTTGTCAAAGTTGCACCTTAATGTCTATCCCCAACACTGGCAGAATTAAAAATAAAGAGTGTTGTCAGGTCTGGAAATGTAGCTATTTCACTTGTCATTTCTTGTTAGTCCTTTGCTTCCCCCATGATCACAGAGTGGATAAAATATTTAAAAGAATGTGCTGTGTTCTATCCAGCTGGTAGAGATGAGCAACAGGGGCTGTCAGCAGGAGAGGTCATCAGGCAATTTCACTCTCTGCTTTCTGCTGGGGCCTTTGTAAGCCAAGTGTTATGAAAATAGGCCACTCACTCAGAAGGATCTGTGGCTTAATACTCAGTATGTGTTTTCAATAAGAAAATTTGGCTTTTGTCCCAGGGACCATAATGACTTATTTCTGATTTGTAGCACTTCAGGTCTCTGGGAAATTGGTAGAGCATAAAAGTTCATTTGTGTGTGACCCTGTATAAGTGGTAATTTGAAAATGGATTTGGCTCTTTTGTGATACAGGTCTATAGTGCACCAACACTAACTAGGGGATCTGTATCTACAGACTGGTGACTGTGGGAGCCAATGGTCTAAAAGGCTCTGGCTGGATAGAACCAGTTTAGGATGGCTTAGGTCTGATGCATAGAGATCCTGAGGACTTTTGTTATTTCAGTGTTCAGTCAAAGATGTTTAAAGCTGAGCACCTCACGAGGAAAAGCTCTCAATAACCAGGTTCCTGGAGGTAACATTAGATTCTTTACCAGCTGTTGTACATCAGTGGAGCTTTGTTGTGCCAGGCCCTACATCTCATGCACCTCTTCTTGACCTTTCTTTGAACAAAATTATGGCCCTTCTTAGTGAGCTGCACGATTTTTGCATATCTGACTGAACCTGTACCTCTCACCTGTGAAAAGAATTTACATATACAAGAGGGTCTGCTACTCATCACAGGCACAGAAGGGTGCAGTGTTCTCTGGTCTGCAAGCAAAATAGGTGTGGATGAACTTTTCACCTGAAGGACCACTGATAGTAATCCCACCGAGGTCAAGTCCAATGATCTTGGCTTGTGTCAGAATTGGCAGAAGTCCACAGTACTAATAACAGGTCAGGATGCTGAGTTGCACTTTATTTCCACCTGTCTCCCATTGCCTGGAAAAGAAATGCTTTCATTGGCATCATCATTATTTTAATATGTGTTGAAACTTGAATGTTCTGAGAGCTCCCGGTAGTTCTGCAGTTGTTGACAGCATCATTTCCATTCATTCACTTCTGAAGCCTTGGGATTTTTTATTTCTCTTCTTTCTTTTTTTTTTTTTTTTTTTTTTTTTTTTTTTTTTTTCCATTTCTTTTAATCAACGGGAAACTCATCCCAGCTGAATCCTGTCATTTTCTAAAGACAAACGTAAATCCCATTTCCCTCTCTTCTCTTCCCTCCCAAATTGCCTCTCCCGAAGGTCATGTCTACTTTGATCAGACAAATACCAACTTCTGGTTTTAATGCTGTGAGAATGAAACTCAGGACAGCACTTGCACACCCAGGTGACTACAACATCCTGGTCTCTAAATGCTTGATGGCAGATGTCAATCTAAGTCCAGAGGGAGTAAAAGAAATAAAGGATGTGAGGTAATTAATCCAACATCACACCTCAATTTACGGGCAGAAAGGAAATTTGCACCTTCCCTCAGGTTTCTTTGCCCATTTCTCTCTTCAAAATAAAATAAAAAAAAAAAAAAAAAAAAAAAAAAAAAAAGGCACAAAAAAAAGGCAGCATAATGGGGAGAGTGTTGTGTCCCTCTTTGTACTTGAGTACAATCTTTGTTTCATTTTTCCTAATAGATCTTCCCCACAAGTAATTGCTGGAAATATTTTGCATTTCCAAGCACTCTTCTGCAGCTTTCACAAGTTCAGTAAGCGGACCTTTTGTCTCTCAGTTGAAGCTTTCAGTTGTCCTGCTTCCAGCATACAGGTGATAGCACTGGACAAAGCTACTCTGCCATTGTTAAAGGTACTTCTTTAACTTCCATTCTCGTGGCAGAGCGCTCACTGTCCAGCCCATGAGTGGAAGGGCCACCTGGATGGCAGATAAATTACATTCTGCTTTATCTCTAAATAGTAATGATGGAAATAAGAGGAGTACCTAGCTCTGTGTGTCCTGCCAGCCCTAAGAACATTCTCTGTTTGTCAGGGTTGATTTGAATGTTGCAATTACACAATTAGCATATTTACCCTATGCACATAATTATACATACTTACTGTAATCATGATAGAGAAAGAAAAACCCTGTGTTTAATAAGTCCCAGTGAAATTTAGATGAGAAATTCAGCATTAAAAGAACATTAAGTACTTGATGCAATACCAAAATGATTCATATTCAAATGTCACAGAAGAATATGAGATTGCCAGAGCACTGCTGGTTTTAAGTATTCAGATATTCATCTTCCAGTGTGAATTTCCTTGGATGAGGGAGGTTCATGGCAAGCTTTTCTGGTTAAATGAAACCAAGGGCAGTGACTAACAAATCTGTATACATATTATACAAACACACAAAGGAGGGAGTTAACACTTGAGCCTTGAAATGGTGTAAATAAGTAGCTTAAGATGCCATTTAATAATGTAATTTTTTTCCTAAGCTCGAAACTGGCATTGACATTGCATTGTTCTTCCAAGTTTCTGATAGTAGGAATTGTTCTTCCAAACTCCTTCATATTAGGAAGAGTACTATTGTAACAAAGGTCAGATATAATTTCTGCAAGGTACAGCAGTGGGAGAGTCATTTAACTGGAAAAGCTGAGTGAGCCTCTGGGGTCTTCATGGGATGGAAACCAGGAAGGAAGGTCTTGCCAACATTCACCTTTCCTTTCTCTGTTCAGAGATCAGGTATGGTTTTGAGTCTTTCCGCATCCTGAGGAGCCCTCATGGTCTGCTGGGAAGACAGTAGATACAACAAAGTTGTTCCTGAAAGAACAATTACACAAAAGAATTTCTGCTGAAGTTGTGGTTTGCAGCTGAAATGCTGTATTTGGAGGTTGTAGTTAAATTTCTTCTTCAGTGGATAATAGGGCAGGAGGGAACATCGAGGGGTCACATAGCCCATGTCTCAGCCCCAGGGCAGACTCAACTACAGCTCAGTGGTGCATGACAGGGAGTTTCCAGCCTGTTCTTAAAAGGTTTCAGTGATGTAGAGCCCCCAGTTTCTGTAAGTAACCCAATTCCAGACTTCATTAGACTTAGTATTAGAAAGACACTTACCATCTCACTTCCTGCCTGTTCCCTTTTGTAACTACCTTGAAGAGCTTTGTCACATCTCCCTTGACGCCACAAGGTACAAAGTCAGCAGCAGCTGGAGGAAGCTGGAAACCACTGCCTGCTTCTCTTTTTCCCTCCCTCCCCTCCCCTTTCAATTGCCTTTTTCAAGTGTCTGCTCCTATAGCATGCTGTGAGTCAACAGGCTTTATGGAGAGGGTAAAAAGGGCCTGTTTTGGGTACTTAAGACACTTTCTCCAGCTCTGAATTAGTAGAAATACAAGTGGAAGTTCAAAATACTTGTTCTTCAATATTTCCTACTGGAGGTGGGCAAGGCAAGCTCCTCTATCACTGAGGAAGGGCAGGGAGAAGAGGAAAGGGCTCTGTAAGTGATTCCTGGCAGAGGGACTGAATCTCAGTGCTGTAGTCTAATCACTGTCACTCAGATCTGTGGGAATATAGCCAAGGTGAAGGTGGATATGAGAATTTCCCTTTGAAATACCTCCCAAGGGTGACTTGCATCAACATACATATGCCAAATGGAAGGTGACTGCACCCTCCTCTAAACTTTAATCTCCCAGAATTCACATATGTCTACAGGTTTCAGATTCCCCTCAAATGTAGGGCACAGCTGTAAGTAACTTCCAAGAGATGGACATGCTTTGCATGGGCCATACCTGAGCCAGACTGCTGACAGATCCCTTGGGTGCCAAGAGCAGCGGGTGGGACGCTCTGGGCAGACCAAGGGAGTTTCCTGGTGACTGCTTTTTGTGGATGCTCTGAAGGGTAGGAAGCAGCCGGCTCTTTCCAAGTCTTCTTTTAGGGATTTGTATTCTTACTGTTGAATCTGAATTCCATGTTGAGTGTCCAAAACAAGCTGGCTCATATGTAAATGTGTACTGTGCCAGCTCTATTTTTCTTTTTTAACCACAGAGCAGACTCCCACTGGGAGAGACTATTCCAAAATAATGTAAAGTCCTGGCTACCACTGTTAGTAGCTTATGACTTGTCTCCAAAGCACAGCAGACAGAGAAAGCATAGTAGTATCTAGAGGCTATTCCCAAAGAAGATGTTACAGCCTGGTAGCAGCCCCTGGTTCACCACACAGGAATATAGCCATTAAATGAGAAACAGTAGCTTTTTAACTTTAATTGCTAATTAAAAGTGTACTTTGTGTTCTGTGACCTTGAGGCTTGGCAGTGAAGTGCTAAAATGTGACTATTTGACAAATACTGTTCTGATGTCACCTATACTTCACAGATATAATTTTAATTGGTGGCTAGTGCTTGCAGTAGTATAAAATAATTTTTTTCTGACTCTCATTCATTGACTAATGTCTATTGTCTATTGTTAGTAATTTGTATGGAACTGTCTTGTCTTATTTGTGGTGGAGAGATTCAGGTGGCCAGAATTAGTTTTTATCTGGTTGCACAGCACATTTTCCAACTATGTCCACATTCCAGTGTTTCATTGATGAGAAAAATGCTAAGTCTGTTTCAAGTGATATAAAAGGGACTTTATGACTTCAGAGGGGAACCCAGCACTTTAGAGAAGAGGATGTCTTGTAGCTTCCCTTGATGATCAGCTCTAATTTGGACTGGAGTTTAAAACACCAAAAGATGGTACCCCGGAATCTCAATGAATGTGTGAAAAAATGGGAGCAGGATCTTCAGCTTTTTTAGATTTGTACATCTCTGTAATTGTTTGCAGTTCTTCCTTCTGTCAGCTGAAGAGCAGAATACTACCTGGTAAAAAAGGAGAGGAGAAGTTCTCCAGGAGCTGCTGAGGAGCAGGTGGATATTTTTCAGCAGGCTGCCCAGCGCTCTGAGCGTGAACAGCAGCCGCTCAGGGAGGAGCTCTACAAACGTACTCCTGCAAGTCTCCAGGAAGACTTTGAGCAGAGAGTGCATGTGGTTCAGCAGCCAAGCATAAAAATGTATTTAAAAATCACTATTCTCTTTACTGATTACCTTTGGGAACCCAGGAAAAGTGATGCTTTTACAGAGTAATCAGCAAAAAAGTTCTGTGGTCTCATGCAGTTTTGCTGAGTTGATGCAATCCTAGATAAGGTGTTTTTCAGTGCAGGTTTTTTAGGTTCCCTGTAGGAAGAGAGAGGAAGAAAAAGTCAGAAATCCCTACTGAACTGAATTTGTGATTTTTAGTATTTCCCCATCATCCCCAGATTTGGGACCAACTGAGTCAGCTTCTATCTGAATCAGCTGTCTTGTCAGGAGGGAAGCTGAACTTGGAGCATGTGTAACTGGATGTTTCTGTACAAGCCTTAAAAATAAATTTAAAAATGGCTTAGATAAAATTTGTGCTTTGCTTGAATTTTAAGGGAGCAAAGCTCACAACAGAGTTGAATGGAGAGCTTTTTCTCTGAGAGCCAGGTTACTTCAGTCCTCAAGAGATCGTTTCTGTGATTGTGAGATGAAAGGTCAAAATGAGGGGAAAAAAGTCAATTTGTTAAGAAGTGGTTTCTTGGGGAGATAAGTCTCTCTCCCTCCCTGTATGCTTATCATGTAGTTTAGTGTCTACATGAAGTATCCATAAAATATTTTCATTGAGTTATCTGTTTCTAGGGAATGTTACAGAAAGCCAGATCAGGATTTGGGATTCCTCAGGGAAAGGAGGTGCACCATTCTCCTCTCAGTAGCTCACGCTCCCCATATGTAAAGTTAACAATGTTTATTTGACCAAGAGCCTAGGGGCGATGTTACTGTCTCAAATGCTTTGTAACTAAAAACACCTTACCTAGTTATATTTTGCTTTTTGCTGCTAGTTATGCTGAAACAGAAAGGGAGCAGTAATAAGGCAGCCCCCATTCACCTTCGGCAGTGCTCGATGCCTGACCCTGAGAGCCTTCTCGTTCACAGGCACACGGAATGAGGCATCTCGTGTGCAGCGACTCTGCCAGGGATCCTCAACTTTGTGGCTTTGCACTCCGGCTGCCAAGAGGGCTCAGTGGCAGCACATGATCAAGAGATGAGAACTCACCTGTTGAGTTTAAAAAAAGAAAAAAAGTTTTGTAGAAAGGGAGAAAACTGTTGTTTTCTTTCCTCCTGACTCTGAGTGACAGGGATTTGAGGGGAGGTGGGAACTAGGGCTCCAGCAGGAGAGAAAGCAATGGCTTCCATGTTCCGGGCAAATTAAAGTGGAAGCTGAAGAGCTCTTAAAGTGTTTCTATTCTAGGAGCACATTTTGGGTGTTTTATGTCAAAATCATTCTGAAATAGTGTAAGAGACTCCCATATGCATGAGGAAAGCTCTTCTGAGGAACACTGATACGTGGTTTATCCATTTTCACCAAGAGTTGAATTCACTGGGCACTAAAGTCTCTTTAGCCAGTTTATCTACTGAGCTGAGGTGTTACATGTGTTCCAAGTCCAGCATGAGAGCAGCTGAGGTACTTTCAGGAAGTATCCTTCTGAAAGAGGTAGTCCTCTGAATATTTGTTTATGCTCTGTTGCTGATGATACCCTTTTCTATTTGTGTGAGGAGCACTGGGAAAACAAATGAGAGGTTTGGAACTGCTTTTTCAATTACAAAACAATTTTCTCCAATATTTGGAAAATCAATTTTTATTACATTTCTTTTTATTAAAAAAATCCCAAGTGATTAAATACTTTGATTGTGCCAAAAGCCTATTTCAATTTCCATGGCAGGAGCACTTTTAAAATCCCAAATAAACATTTTGGAAATGAAGTACAAACATAAGTATGTCCTTATGAGCTTAAAAAGCTGAAAACCATTCCCCGAGATACTGACAGATCTCAAGCCAAAGTTAAAAAAACAAACAAACAAACAAAATGAAACACAAAAAACCCAAAACAAACCAGAAAATGAATTACTGACATTGTCATCATCACCACTAATAAATATATGGTGCTGGTTTTCAAGGACTAAAAATCTTTTGTTTTGAACTTGCTGTCATTGACTGATCCAACATAAATCCTGAGCCCACAGAAGGGCTGCTGCTGTCAGACACAGCCTTAGGCTGCTGCGTGGCTTATAAGCATGAGGGATATATCAGACATACTCATTTTGAACGTGTCTCCTTCCCTGTTTCTTTTCACCAAATGCATTTTAGATGCACACCAAGAACAAATTCAGTAATTCACTGTGCTGAATTCTGGAGGCAGGGATTCTGCTGTAGCATCCCTTGTACTGAGGTTACTGCAGGGGGAAATGGCACCTCGGTGTCCTGTGGCATGAAGAGAAGAGAGAGTGTGCTCTGTTTCTGCCTGCCTCTGGTGTTTCCCTGCTGCCCACTGCCCTGTTCCCTGTAGCCCAGGGCTGGGCTGTTGGACCCCATGGTTGGCAGGGCTTTGCCACAGCCCTGACTCCCACTGTGCCCAGCACTCCCTCTTGCCTGTGCTGCTGGATTCTCCATGCTGGGACTTTTCCTCCCAGTGCTGCAACCTGCTGATTATTGCAAATGACAGACTGTGCCTCAGTCCTCATCCTTCCCCTCCCCATGGCACTTTGGCCTGGGGAAGCAGACCCAGCTGGAGCCGCAGTGTGGCTTTGTCCGTTCCTCCATGTCCTGGGAGGTTTCACCTGAAGCAGTGTGAACCTCTTGCATCTGCCTGCAGCTCTGATAACTTTGCTGTGTATTTTCTGGATGAAGCCTTTCTGCTATGCATTCATTTGAGAAAGAGAATCTGCAGCTTTCACAGGATGAAAATCTTGTTCCTGCAAAACCTTTCTGAAGGCATCAGCAGGGGGTGGCTGTGTAGCAGGTGCACGTGGGTGCAGAGAAGATGAGCACTTGTCTGTGAGATCTACCAACAACTCTGTGGGTCTCCCAGCTGTGTCCTTCGCTCCTACAGATGAGGTTTGCATGTCATGGGCTACGGCAACTGATGACTGAACATTTCAGCAGCAAGTGGTCTTGTCTACAATGACTGCTTAAGCAATTAGGGCTCTGATAATTATCTCAGAGTCCTGCAGATGGTTCTTGGGACATTTGTAAGAGAAGACCAAAAGTGCCTTATGAATTTAAGCGTCACTGATATGACCTGCACCAGGAAACATGACATTTCCATGTTACCCCAACGCTGTGTCCATGCTGTTCCAGAGCCCATGACCTTTACTCTTTTGGTGTCTTCATGAGCAAAGATACCTACCCAAAAGTAAAAGAAATTTAATTTCTCCATGGATTTGCTCTGGAAAAAAATCATGTCAGTTAATTGTCCCAAATGCCTGATTTGTGGCAAAAAGTTCAAATATTTCTAAATGCAAATATTTGTAAATGCTTTAGAAAAATCTCACTCTATTTTCTGGATCATACTGACTTAGTTGGAAACCTTTGCCTCAGTAAACAGCTGAGGACAGAGTTAGGAAGTTGCCTGAGTTTGTACTTTTCTGCCCTGTACTTAGAAGGTAGGAAATCAGACCCACTGCTCAGTCTAATCTGATCTGCACCAAGTCATTGACCACTTGAGTCTCTTCCCCTCAGTTTAAATGTGAGTGGCTGCTTATTCATTTTTAAGATAGTTTTGCTCTTAAATGATTAATATTCTATTTTCTCATTTTCATTTCACCTTCTAGAGACTTGGGGGAGGCCTGGGGAACCTTTACTCTCTCCAGCTTGTCACTGCAGATGGCTTTGCACTTCCACAGCAGATGAGATGCTCTGGCCATGGCAGTGCAGCTGAGTGTGCTCACTAATCTGCTTTGCCAACCTCCCTGCCCTGGTAGGATGCTTCTGTGCACCACATCCGAGGGGTTTGCATTTAAATTGGCTTTTGAAATTCATATTTCATGTTCTTATTTTAATTACTGTCCCTGCTGCTCTCAGACTAAGTTATTACACTCTGCTGGAATACTTAGGGGCTATTCAGGTTTCTTCTGATTTTGGTAATACATTTAAATCTGATATTATTGCTGTTATACCAGGATCTAAATACCTAATTAGTGAATCCATAGTGTTTTCAGTAACACAAAGCATCTATAGTAAAAATAAGCAAAAGAACAGTATCTTTCCTGACGGTGAACTGAATCTCTGAGAGATTAACTAATTTTCTTCAATGTGCTGAAGAGACTGTGGCAGAATCTGGGACCTCCATTCTTTGTGCCTCAGAAATTCATGAAACCTTGTGGGATCAGACCCACAGCAGCTTGGAGAACTGATCTTATGTCTGAGAGTCAGTAAAATGAGATTCCTCACAAGTGCAGTTTCACTTCCATAGTGGGAAAATGTTTCTGACTATTAATTTACATTTCATCTCCATGAATATATTTGAGTTAAAAGTGGTGCCATTTGCAACTGAATCAGAGTTTGAACAGGGTCTGGGTCAGGCAGGAAAGTTGTACTCAGCACATTGAGCCTGTGTATTTCAGGAACTTCCTTCAAGGCTGTTGCTGGGTGGCAAACATGATTTATATTCATAAAGTGTTATTTTTTTCTGAAAAACACACCTCTTACTCTGAAAAATACTTAAAGCTGTGGTCCTATTGTGCTTCTGCAAGTCTGTCTCTGCGTGATCCTCCAGCTCTGCCTCAGGTCTTGCTGTATGACATGTAAACCCTGCTGTGTCACTGGTGACTTCAGTCTACTATCCCTGTTTTGTGGTGCTCCAAGTGAAGACAGCAAACGGATTCATGCTCTTCTCAGTGGTTCTGAAGTGCTCCTGTGCCTCGGCAGATTGCAGCTCTTGCCACTTTGAGGACCAGACACTTCTCCCCATTAGCCCCGTCCCTAGAAAGGGTTGAACATCTCATGCAGGGATGTGACGTTGAAGATGCTCTGCTTTGACCTCTCTGAGGTGGCTCAATACATTCCTCAAGCCTGTGGAAAGCTCTCCAGAATTTGTACTTTCACAGGAAAAGTCTCACATAATCAGTATCAGCGGCTTGTGAAAGAACAAAGACCTGGTGTGTGGCATCAGCAGATCTAGTATCTTCTGTCTGTCTGTCTGTCTGTCTGAGCCCCACAGCTCCTGGCAGCAGCACCAGAGGCAGAACTGAGCAAGGGGACATTGCTGAGAAGTAATTAAGAAGAGACTTCAGTGGTTGAAGCTCTCAGTTATACAAAGGCTGAGTTCAGGCTGTTGTGATGTTTGGAAGGGGGAAATGTGGGGTGCTGGGTTTTTATCCTGCTTGTGCAAAGCTGTATGGGACCAGTTGGGACCAGCTGTTGTGCTTTGCAGTGATTCACATGGTAAAAAATGAATGTTTAGAAATCAGAATGTGAGTAAGGAGGCACAGTCTTTAGCAGAGCTGAGCAACTGCTTGGCCACTTGATTTTGTCTTTTTGTAGGTCCTTACTGATGCACTCTGAGTTTAAATTTAATGCTAGAATGAATTATTAACTACTGAAGTTAAAAGAAGAATTCTCAGCTCCAAGTTTCAGGCTGTTTTCTCTAGCACTGATAGAGGGAGCATTAGTTAGATAGTTAGAGTTGTTCTAGGTGGTTTTGGTTGAATTAAATTATAGTTAATCTGGGAGCAAAAAAAATTGGAATTCTGAATATCTCTGAGGAAGGATAAACGTGGGGATCTCTGACCACTTTCTCAATCCTCTGTTTTTGTAGCATGGAACTGCTGGTTTGTCTGTCAGGTGTTTCCAAGCAGACATTATTTATTGGTGCCGTTGCAACTTTTTAGGCATATTTCCTTGATAACAGACCCATTCAAGCCGGCAAACTCCAAAATCCTCCTTCCTCCTTCCCTGTGACACGTGGAGCTGCCAGAATATGACAGGTGCATCAGATTGAGTGCCTGTGGAAAGGAGAAGAGTTTTAGCCAAGTAGTCCCCAGTTTCCCTGGTTGTGATCTCCCCCAATGCCAGTGCTGTCAGATCTAAGATCGTGGCTCAGCCTAACCCTGCAGTTCTGCACGCAGAAATCACAGCCTGTCAGAAGAACATCAGTGTCAATCCCAGCACCTCTCCTGCCCACTGCCACCTCAGATCAGGCCTGAAATATGAACTCCTGTGCTCCCTTGGACTGATGAAGGGAGCATGATCAGCTGCTTGTCAATCAGCCTTTCAATACAAGCTTCTTGCTTGCTTATACATAGTGCTGCCATTAGCTAAAACAAAGTGGGTGTTTTTTCTCATGTTTCTCATCTCTTTTCCCATTGGAGAGAAATCCAAGATGACATATCCATGCTCTGAGCTTAGAGATGCTGCAGAGTGGATTGCAGGAGACCTTCAGGTTTGAGTGGGTGGCTGCTCACCAGGCTCTGCTGTGGCCCTCAACTTTCACTTGTGCACGTTTCGGAATGACATCCTCAGTGTTGCCATTCTTAGAAAAGCATGTAACTACACTCTAATTAGTTCTCAGTATTCCAGCTAATTACTAATGACAGGGACTTTGGAAGTCTCTGGAAGATCACAGTATTTTAATCTGCTTTTTTTCTCACAGGAGGAGATTTGACAATGAGCTCTCTCCAGGCACTTACTGTCAGAACAGCAAGTTTTCACAACTCCACTAAAATATACAAAGCACTCCCATTTCAGTCAAGATACTGCTTATTGTATACTTTATGTCTGAGATAAAAGAAAGTAAGCTAATTTTAAAATTATATCCCTGGGGGAAGATAAGGATAACTCACTGGTTACAAGGAAATCTCTCAGCTCCTTGGGCAGTTAAAGGAGCCTGAGAGTTACTGTAAAACCAAGTCTCTCTCAGGTGCCTCTGTATAACTTCTTAGCTAAAACATTGAAATCTTTTAAGCAGTGCAGACAATAACACACCATTAAAGCCTGAAAAAGTGAGGAAATATGTAGCTTTGTCAGGGTTTGTGCTTTTGTAAGTATTATCTGGATTAAATCACATGCCACTGCACTGGGAGCCAGGATGTCAGAGCATCTCATGCTCTGTCTCCTGCCAGCAGGGCAGGAGCACCTCTAAAGGGTCCTGCTAATGGACTGGGCTCTGGGGGGTGGTCACTGTGGTTCATAAGCTGGTTGTAATGTTCTTGATTAGTTTGGTATCTTATTAGCTAGTGATTGTTTTTTAGACAAACCTAGGATTTGGCTCATTTGGAGTAAGTTTATACAGCTGTACTTTAATTTGCATGATCTGTTAGGAAAACACTAAACAAAATTCTTTTGGTCAACTTTTCATCAGATTAATTAGAGTTCCTGTTTAGTCTGAGACAGTGGTGGTTGGTACCACCTCAGAGCCTGGCCTACTTAGAAATAAAAAGAGAGGGGAAAAAAGGTAAGAATCACAAATTGTGAATCCTTAGTCCCAGCGTGTTCTCATGTGAAAGAAAGAAAATAGTCTGCTCTGACAGAGCCAGTCAAGAGATTTCCAATAAAACTGGAGCTCTTTCACCCTCATCACTTCTGTCTTCACAATACTAAACCTTTTTTGAAATCAACTGTAGACATTATTTTGACTTACCTTCCTTTGCTTTAGAAATTACCACCTCGGTGAAAATGGTAGTGCTCCTGATTGTTCCAGCCTAATTTGCAGTGTGATTATGGAATCAATTAAGGGATATTAATGAGAGATATCTCCTGTGCTATCTGCTTCATTTTATGGTTATTTGCAAGCAACTTATGGAACAGTTACCATAGTCACAACCTAGAAAGATAGGGGTAGTCTCAAAGCTTGTGAGCTGAAATCCAGTATTGCTACATGCATGAAATCATAGATAAGTGTGACAGGAGTTGACATCCAAGATACAGTTTGACTTACCAATGAGGGACAAAGCTATGATAAGACATTCTGCTCTGGAGGGGAAAAAGGATTCACTGTAGGAATAATTTTGTTTCCTGAAAGAAATCACAATGCTTCAAAATGATTGTGCTGTAATGGTTGTATCAATAGCAAGGATAAACTCCTGGAAAACTATATTTGCAGTATTTCCATGTAACCATTTAATAGAATCATGGAATTAGTGAGTGGTTAAAATATAGGTACTGTCCACAGCAATGACTCCCCTTTCTATACCCACAGTTTACTCATGTTCTCTGTCTGGTTTATAGGGCTGGGTGGACACAGCCCCAGCTTTCACCCTCTGAGACCTACTGTCTCCCAAGAACCCTAAGTGCTGTAATTGAGGCCATTGTTGATACCGTTTTCTCTTCCTCTCAACCTCACTGCAGTAAATGCCATGTTAAAAAACACACTGCATAAAGCAGGCAGAGAAATATGTGCCTAAGAGAGTGTGGGACTGTTGGGCTTTTTGTGCAATGGCAGCAGGGTTTGCAGTATCACTTGTGTTCACGTCCCCTCTGCACAGCCTCGGTGACCTCTGAGAGCAGGGTGTCTCTGATCTTGCCTTTCTGATTTGGCATATCAAGTATTCGTTCATTGTAAACCTGCTAAATGTTGTAGTACCATGTTCATGTGTATAGGCTACAGAGCAAACAAAAATCCAGGGAACAGGCAGCTTACCAGATGATTGAAATTTTGGTGCTAAAACTGGTGGGTGACTGGTATATATAGAAATAATTTGACTTTACTGCAACCAGCCAGAGGCCCTGGTGACCTTGCTGCAGCCTCTGGGGCAGGGCCAGTCTGATACCTGTGAATACTGCTCAGAAAGCCAAATTAGCCAGGGCTTTTGCATGATCTGCCTTTTGCTGCCTGGGCATCTTCCCCCAGTGCTTGGAGCTCCGATTAAGGCAGTCAACCATAAATCACTAAGGCACATGTCAATGAAGCCCTTACTATGCCACTGGGGATAGAGGAATCATATCCTCTTATTGCTTTAATCGTGAGGCTGGAGTCCATTAAAAATCCATTTAAATCTATGAACTGGTGCTAGTTTTAAACTGGTAATTTATGTCCAGTGGATATTAGCAGCATTTTCCCCCCTGTATCTGAACTGTTGCCAACAGCTGCTCTAACTAACCAGTGCTATTTGTGTTCGGGCTTATACAATATAATCTCCTTCACTTTCTGTATCAGCAGGCAGCAGTAACGGGTATTGTCTGAATCAAAGCCTCTTAGAGAAATGGTGCAAACCGAAATGAAAAGACTGGGATAGCACACCATCAGGACATGGAAAGTATTCCAAACTGGGAATTGATCAGTGGATTTTCTGCCATCATCTTTCAATCTGCATTTTGGAAGGACTCAGAACAAGCTTAGTAGAATGTACCTGATACCAAACATCCACCTACCAGGATGAGCTGTACAATAATAATGAAACAGATGCTTTTGGCAAACAAGATCAAATTCAGTCTAGTTAATTACTTTGTTGGTTTTGGAGTTTGAGTATTTCAGAGGTGCTCTGTCCTTTTATTCATCTGATTTTCAAAACAGGGTGTTTTTCAGGGGAAGAACTAGCACACAGAGTATTAGCTCTTCCCTTCCATGCCAGTGCTGTTGCCTGGTGACCTTCAAAGTTAGGTAGACAGCCAGCTTCAAATTTCTGACCAAAATCAGATTCTACAAAGGAGTTCAGTCGAAACTGCAGAATCAGTGGATATTACACTGTTAATACAATAGAAAACTCTGCAGAAGAAAAGTAGCTGCAATGGCACAGTTGGTGCCTACATTACCGTGTGTACAACCAAACAACAGGGAAGCAAAGACTACTTGGGCAGAGGTTATCCTCGGGCTGGGGTGGTTCTGGCAGCATTTGGACAGGGTCATGACCCATTTAAAGTAATCTGACTTCTCTCCTGAGTGCTGTTAAAAACCACTAACCACTCGATGGCAGTTTCCCTTTCAGTTTTCTTGCAGAAATGGGCTTTGAGTCGCAGAGGTCAATGTTTTCTCATTTACTCACAGAATTAAAGAATTCTGAAATTAAAACAAAGGGTTGCAAAATCTTTTGTGCCCATTGCCCATTTTCCACTCTTTAATGATGTTCCAAAGTCCTAAGGGGAAGTTCAGCTATCACATCCATCTGTCAATGCAGGGCCTTTTCATCCCCCCATCTCCACTCATTACACTTCCTCTGCCTCCTGCCCCTGTGCTCTGAGGTCTGCTGCCCACCTGCCCACGGTGCAACCCTCTGAGCTGCCGGAAAAGCCCAGGTGCGCCCCCAGCCAGTGGCACAGGACACAGTGGGGCAGAGAGGATGGTTACATATGCTGTTTGTCCATCTGTTACAGTGGCAGGTGAGCACCTGCTGCAGGAGCCACAGGAGCAGGGAGGAAACTGGCACCTGGAGGGGGCTGAGATAAACATAATGTTGGACGCAAATGTGTGGATCACAGTTGGAGCTCCATAAAGGGGTGTAGAAGCAAATGTTGAAAGTTGTGGGAAGGGAGTTTTGCTCTGTGTGTAGAAATGGTCCCCAGAGTGCAGTGAGGTTGGCCTGAGCAGCCAAAGGCAGGCAGAAAGGAACCAACAGAAAACAGGCAAAGGCTCAAACATTTCTAAGCCAAAGTGCTGGTCTTTATTTTTTAAAGTGAAACTAATTAATTCCTACTGGAAATCTACCAAACTATTTATTCTTACTTCTGGTAGCAGCAACCACAGAGGTAACCAGAAATCTCTAGGTAGTGCAGGTGTTTGCTAGCAAGAGCAGCTGTTACTATTAGAAAAAACCTAAAAGGTTCCCTTCAGTTTCAGCTTCATAACCCAGATGACAAGTTCTGAAATGAATTAAAAAAAAATTAAAAATCTCCAGCAGACACCTCATCAAAAGCTGGCTCAGGGCTTGGCTTTGCTTGCAGCTGTTTTGCTCCTTCTGGGCCTTGGCACAGGATAGCTGCTGTGGGAGCTCTGCTCACCCTTCTGCATGTCCTTTTTCTGACTCACCTTCCAGTCAGAACCCAGTGTCTTTTTTTCCTTCATTTTTTGCTCATTAGTGCAAAAGAAGCCACTGTGCTGCTGCCTCAGCTGGACATAACCCAGCTTCTTTAGGCAGGTGGGAGGTGTTTGTTTTGTACTAGGCGCTCACTTGGGACAAAGAGTAAACAACTAAAGTAACTTGTTCCACCTCCCAACACGATTGTTAATTTTCTCATGTGAAGGTTCTCCTTTGAAGTGGAAAGGCTCATTGAATGGACTTGGAGGCATCCAAACAGTGCCCCAAAAGGCAAAGTTATACTGATGTCAGCAGCGTCAGGGCAAGTTAAACTTGTGGATATAAGCAATCCAAAGTAAACCAGGAAGCTTCTCTTTGATTCAGGGAGCTCATAGTCTGCTATTACTGAAGTTTGTAGCTGAGAGCTGCAGAACTATGTCCTTTTGATTTTTCCTGTACAAAGTCCTGCAGTAGTTCAGAAGAGAGGAGCAGGGTTTCATACAGGCAACTGAGTGGAGACAGCCAGAAGCATTTGGAGATTATTCAGTGCAAGTTATGTTTTGTTCTTAGTGCTTTTCTTTTTAGCACCAGAAATCAGTGCTGATGTCATTCTCTTGTTAGTTGCTTAGTTTAGTGAGAATAAAGAATAGCTAAATTGGGACCCTGCAAAATGCAACACCCAGATGGTTGAAAAGACAAGTGAACAAGGTGCTGAAATGAGAGGCTTTTGTCTTGGAGTTGAAAAAGGAATTAAAAAAAATCAAGCAGCATACAAGTAATACACATGACCATGAATGGAAGTGAGGTTCATTTGGAGCCTGAATTTTGCCTTCCCTTGCATCAAATCAGGCAGCCAGTATTGCTGCACTCCTTCTGGGTTGGGAACAGAAGTAAAACCAGCAGGAAAGCAAGGCAAAGAGAATCAGACCTCAGACAAATCTATTCTGTACTTAGGGCTGGTGAGGTGCATTTCACAGCCCTCATGCAGGCTCAGTGTTGTAAGGGACACCCACCCTCAGGGTGCTGCTGCAGTGACCCCCCAGCCAAACACTCCAGGAGCAGCCCCAGTTTTGTTTCTGTCCCAGATCCTGGAGATCTCACTAAACACATTTCAGTCCCCCGCCATCACAGTGCTATCTCTGCAGAATGGCAGCAAGCTAAGCCAGTAAGTTAAGTTGCTGCAGGAGATGTCACAACAGAGGCCAGAGCAGCACCTACAAATTGGAGGACCAATAATCTAATGATTATCAGGCAATTAGGCAGCCCCCACAAGCCAGGTATGGCTGCTTTAGAAATGCCCCAGGAGGAAATGAAATGGAGAGAGAATTATTCTAACATATGGCAGTTTATCAGTTGCTAACACCAGCACAATTTTGTTAAGGATTCCCTTAGGGTTCCCTATGACAATGTCATGGATTTATGATTGGTGATGAACATCTCTCTGGGTAGTGCGAAACCAAGTGAAGGATTACAGCCTCCTGGATATTCTGTGATCTGGAATACAGGTGAAACAATTTCCACCACAGTGGGTATCTTATGACAGAAAGTAAAATGTTGCTGGTAGTCTGGATGATTGGTAAAGTATAGTATTATTTGCTTAGGTTGTTTCACACAGGAGCTAGAGAGAGACTTGGTAGCCCAAGAACCCAGAAGAAACTTGCATAGTTTATCTTAGAAGATGCTTTTTTGTCTCATTTTCCCCATTTTTCAAGCAGCATTGGCTATATTAGACATAGCAGCATAACACATAAGTGCTAAAATTAACAATGCTGTGTTGTAAAATCCACTTTTAAAAAATGGTGACGGGTGGGAACTGCTCATGAATAAAACTGGAAAGGAAGGAGGAGTGAAGCATCATGGAAATGTTGGCAGAACGTGCTTTCAAAATTTAAAATGTGAAAATTTGTTGACAAGCAGGATAGATTGCTTTGGGTAGGGCAGAGGTCACACACAGATTATGTGCTTCTTTTCTTGTGTAAAGAAGAAGAAACAAGGTCCTACAAGTGCTTTCAGCTTGGTGGGTTTCCATGGTGGGACGGCTTCTTCTCCGTTTTGGTCAGGGGTTACACTGCAGGGCAGGGAAGGAAGAGGACCCAGCTCCTTGTCTTTTCCTCAAGAGGCCCATGGCAGTGTGGGCAAGGAAGGAGTCTGTGATACTCTCCGATGTGCTGGGAGAGCAAGGTTGCTGCTCCCTCTGTGACTGGAGGGATTCTCCTTGCCTGCTGCACAGAGAGCCTCACTTCTCTTTTTCTCACCACTTTAGAAAACAATTTCTTTGTTAGGTTTCTCTTTGCGTGCTCTGCAGTTGGTGAACTGATTTGAGATGACAGTATAGCTACAATTGCAGAAAAACAGGAAGAATCGCACATTTTTTTCAGGATATTCCATCTTGTTCTATGATTTATTTGGCATATTGAGGTATTAATGCTTCATGTGCAGCAGTAACTGACTTTTTGATATAGAAGTTTTGCTAGAGAAAGCATTATAGAGTATACAGTGCCAGCAGGATTTGGGAAAAGCAGTAAATTCCATCCTGGGAACTTGTACACCAGTTGAGGCATCACAGTGAAGGTAAAAATTAGTTTCCAGATACCACCTGATGGTGATGAAAGCACTGAGAGTGTGACATTTGTGTCCTGAACAGTCACCTTGAAGAAGAAAGCATAAGCTCAGGATTGGTGCATCATCTTCCAGCAGGTTTCTTAGCAGCAGTAACAGGATGTTTCACACACTTTTTGTAAGGGTGGATTTTTCCAGCCTTTCAGAGTCTGTTACCATTAGTGGGTCAAAGGCTTTTGGTCTCTGGTTGCTCATGTGCAAACAGGCACAGGAAGAAGGGTAGGGGAAATTAATATAGGCCAGTGTTTCTAAGCCTTTGGTTGTGCTCCTGGTTCTTGATTAGACTTTTCCTGTTTTGTATTTAGTCTTCACAATGAATGAAGCTAATTAGACTTGGTTAAGCTGATAACACCACTGCAAGAACCCAAAGCTGAGTCCTCCTTGTCTTTGTCAAGAAAATCAATATTTTCATTCTTCCATAACCTCACTGCTCTGTTTAGCAACACCAAGCCTGCATTATGCTGAAACTTATGCACATAATTAGACCTTTGGGAATTTGGAAGTATTTTATCCATAATTGAAATGAAAGTGTTCAAGAATAGGGATTTACTTTCTCTGGTTTTCTTCATTCTTAATAAAAAAACTCCAAGTCCCAAAAACATAGGTAAAAAGAATCAACTCCAGATCTAGAAAGACTTCCCTGGAATCTGGCCCTGCCCTATGGCAGTCAGGCTCTTGTGCTGCCATTTCTGACCTTTCTTTATATGGAAAGCTACAAAAGTTCTTCAGTTTCACTGACAAAAAGGAGGCACCAACAGGGAAAGATTCCAGATGAAACCAGGATAGCACTTGCAGTAAATATTTCACTCCACAGACACTCATAGTGGGATCAGGGCCATGTCTCCTGCAGAAGAGTAACATTAAAAGGGAATTATAAGCTGCACTTCTACTTGTTTAGCTGTGTTTAATCACTGACAGACTTGAGTAAACTGCTTTTGGGGGTAATAGTTACGTGGTGTTCTCTGGCTTGGGAGAGATTGAGGGAGATGTTGGGAAAGGGTTTTTTCTCACACAGTGCAGCATCATCTCCCGCTGTCTTTGGGACAGCAACTGGCTGCAGTTTTTTAGGACTTTGGCAGCAATAGAAATCCTTCCCTGGCTTTGGGTAATGCCATTGAACATGGCAAATCACGTCCCTCCCTGGACAGACAGCCCTCTACCATCCCCTGCCTTTCCTTGCAGCAGGAGTGGAGAGAAGAGATGAGAGTGCTCAGAGCAGCACGAAAACATCCCTGTAGCTGAGTTTTCAGTAGAAATACTGGTGATAGCTGGAGCTAAGCAATGTGATTTGGCCAAATGAAATATTTCTAATGCTAGTCAGAACTGTGCAGGACCTCCAGTAACAGTTGTGTTGTAAATCCAAATCTCTTGCTGTTTAGTAGAAACTGTGTTGTCTGAATGGTGCTCAAATAGTGACAGTGAAAAAATTATTTGGAAAAACAGTAAGAAGACCTGGTGTAACTTAATAGCTTTTACTACAGGTGGAGCACAGTGCAGAGAATGGAATAATGAACATAGTCCCCAGTTTAAGAAGCCACCTTCTGTGCTGATACTGTGAACAAATGTATTATAAACAGCTTAGGGGAGAACTGAAGGGAACTGCAAAGGAAAGTACCAAAGGCAAAACTCCCATCAACAGCAGCAGTAGGTAGAAGTATTCCTAAGTGTTCAGGATTGAAGGAGTTCTTAGGGAAAGCTTCAAGGAAGGAGAGTTTACATCTTGTCTGTATTCATCCTTGGTTCCACTTGCTTGCAGTATTCTCTGTCTTACAAAGGAGATCAGCTTTTGTGGGGACAGCTGGGACTGGGATGGCTTATTGTCAAGTCTCAAATGTCACTGACTAATGCTGATTTACATGCAGATTGCCTCTCAGCTTTAGTTTATTTGGTTATTTATTTATTTCTCAGAAATGCTGGCATTTGTTTCTGAGGAACAAATCAATGAGAGGGCAATAAAGATGTAATCTTATTGCCAATTCAGGAAAAAAATACAAAAGAGGATGAGAGAAGCATTTCTGCAAACATGGAGCTGCTGATAGGCTTTCCATTCAGGTGTTTGCCAGATGTCAGTCTGTGTGGGAAGAATGCAGGTTGCTGCTCATCTAGAGCTGCTGTTGAGCCCAGGCTCTGCTGTGTGAGTTAGCCTGGGCTCTTCACTGTTGATATGAAACAGGTACCATACCATTAGGCCTGTTCTCTGACAGCCAAAAATGTGGAATCCTGTACTTCTCACCATCTGGCTATGAGCAGAAAAGGTGTGGGGTTTTTTTATTTTCAATGGGAATCTCTTCTTTCCAGCATGTTCCAAATTATAGCTCCGTGCCTTATTGACAAAATGACTCTCTTGTAGGCTGCACGTTGCTGGATTCAGTGCTGGAACTGGGTTTGTTGTTTCCCTCTTCTCTCCAGTCTGTCCCCATCATCTGCTCCCTGACACTGGATGCTCTGGGAGGGAGGAATCTGCTCTTTGCTCTTTATCTTCACAGTGACTTTGCAATTCTTTCTTCCACCCTGAAAAATGTTTGCTGATAATTATTATTTATAATGGGAAATAAATTGGCTTAATATTTTTACAGATTTCTTGTTGAACTTGGTAAGTCAGCATTTTGGAAGTTACAGACCCATTAGTGATGAGAAAGCTTGAGGTACAGCCATTGGAAATGAAATGTTATGCACTACCAGATTTATTTCGCTTAAAAGCTTCCAAAATGCAATTGCAATGTCATCAGTTCATGCGCATGTTTAACTTCCACTGACCTCAAGGGGAATTGGGTCCCCAAACTGTTCAAAGGCGGGAAACTGCAGAGCAGAAGTGAATGGGTTTGCAGGAATAGGGCACTGGGTTTGGTGTGGAGAGCTCTGGGCTCAGTTTGGAATGCTGGTGAGGCTCCAGCCCTCCCTGATGCTCTGAGGATGGGCACACGTGTCCCAGCCCCAGTGCTGAGCTCAGCCCTGGGAGGGTGTGAGCTGTGGATGCTGCCAACAACAACAGTCACACTGCAGTTACCCAGTCATAAAAACCTGAGCAGAGGAGGTCTGCTTAGGCTGGGTTCAATGCTTATCTCTGAAGAGTTATTGCAGGCCCTTATTCTATGCACAGCCCTCCTGAGGACTCAGGAGAGTTGGAAGATGTATAAATTAAGGAGTTGGGACTAACAGATAAAGCCACTATGTCACAGCCCAGCTCTTGGGGATTTATAGCCAAACTGCATTGNTGGTTAAGGACATAAGAAATTATCACAAATTGATGGTGACCCTGAAAATCACTTTCCAATGGTGGTGAAAATCTCTCATTAAAGATTAATGTGGAGTGAGGAACCAGGTGACAACTATTTCTGGTGCTGAGTGAATGAATGTGCCTCAGAATAAGTAAACATTAATGATGGGATGAATGTTCTTTCTTGAGAATTTTTAATGATTAGAGAATTTTCTTAATTATAGTCAGATATCTAACCACTAATTACTCTGCTAAACTGTGCTCTGGTAGCAGGAGAAATGCAACAACAAATTTACTTACCTATTAAAATCTTTATGTGTCTATTACTGCCACCAGTCTGTGGCTCCTCAGAAATATAGACTCTTATTGATGGGATCCCAGATGCTAACTAGAATTTAATTTAGTTAAATGGTTTGTAATACAGACTGTATTTCTCCAAGGATATGCACCAACAGAACAAGATAAAACCCTTACCAATTACTTAGGCTTTTCTTTTTTTAAACCACTCGCACCCTACATTCTTGAATTGTAAATACAAAATATTTACAACTATCTATGTAAAACACTGCTTTTTTGTGTGTGTCAGAAAATCTGCTGTCTATGCTATAAAATTGCTTTCAGTGCTGTCGTTCCTTTTGCAACTGTCCAGCAGTTTATAAGACACTACATCTGGCTCTACTTATCTTTTTAGTAGATTACACTAAAGTGAATCCTTAAGGCTAAACCCTCTAATTTACTAAAACACATGCACATAAAATTGCAGCTGTCTCACCAAGGCTCTCATTGATTTGAACAGAACTGGGATTCATTTAAATGGTCCTAAAACTTAGATAAACTAACTTCTTTCAAATCCAGAGGAGAAAAAATCCTACAAGTAAAGCACCTAGATCAAAACACACCCACACCTGCCAAACAGCCCTAATGGCTGGTTTATTGATTGGCTCACCAGGGCCTATCTCTGTGTCTGCTGACACCATCTCTCCCAGGTCGCTCTGCTCCAGTGGCATCAAGGTGTGCTTCCCTGAGGGACCAGCTTGTCAGGAAATATGTTTTCTGTAATTAAATCACAGTATCACTCTTAAAAGAAACCGTATACATTACTCTGAAACTTAGCAGTCTAAACATTAGACATCTAACTTAAAGTGAAGGCTGGGCAGTCACTGACTGTCTGTACAGTACAAAGAGGACATAGACGGATGGAGACCTTAAGGCACATAAATAGTTTTTATGCATATTAAGTTAAGGTAGGAAGTTTCTTCCTCTCTGTGAGTTCTCTGCTTTTAAAAGACCGCACTCTGACTTTCTACACACACTTTGGAATGAGGTATTTTCCCCTAAAAGTAGATGGGAGTATTTTGAAGAGGTGTGGGAGATTTAGAGCATCCATTCCAGGGACTAGTGTCCACCTACTCAACTCCTCATATCCTCACTGCGCCTAAATACCAATTATTTTACACCAGATGTGGAACCTCCTCAGCATCTCAGATTATAACTCAACAGAAGCATGGGGCTCAAGAGGAAACATGGAAAAAAAGGTATTTCAAACATTGAGCCAAGGGGAAGTGAGTTGCCTTGAAAGGCTCAATCAGAAGCTGTTCATTACCTTCCCAGAAACTAATGCCCCCATTTTCATTTGAAGTCTCATTCCCCAGTTTTGTCACCCAGCTTAGTCTTGCAAAGTGTTCAGGCATTGCTGCTGAATGTTGGGGGAAACACCAGAATCCAATTAGAAATCTCCGCAGCATTAGGTGCACTCAGCAGTTACAAACGTGCTGCAAGAACTGGTGGGAAGAAACTTTCCAGCTCGTGTGATAAACAGCCACAGATGATCCTAATCCATAACCAAACCCTTTGTTCTCTCCCTTTCCCCTTGGGAGGGTGATGTGAGAGCAGCACATGGCACATGTTCATGGCTGTGTTTAATGCAGTGTCCCCCCCTCTCACGTGCATGGCTGGCAGGTGCAGGAGTGTGCCTGGTGCTTATTGTTCCTGTGCTTCCATGGAGAGCACTGGGGAAAAAGCTGATTATTTCAATGAAAATGGTTGAGAAGACATATTTGACACTGGATGGCTGTAGCATTATGTACTGCTGTGATACTGAAAAGTGGAATTGGTCCAGGGCTTCCCAGAAGTGCAGTTTGTTCCCCAAAGCTGAATTCTCCATCACCGGCACAGCCAGGTGTGTGTTTGTCAGTCCTGTGATGGGAAGTGAAATCAGGGCTGGGAGAAAAATGAGGAGACAGGAAGCAATTTTTGTAAGCAAATGTCAATAATTTCATCTGTGTCTCTTCTGGGCAGCTTGAGGTGTTTTAAAACAGCCTTAAGTATGTTGGTTTAGCTTGCTGTCTACATCAGAAATGTTTGAGAAAATCTTAAAGAGAAAATGGACCTAATAGTTTGCTAAAGAGATGGTAAGTTGTTGGCAGAAGGTGGTGCTGTTACCTGATATTGAAGCAGATAATCCGTGTTATGTTCCCATGTCAGTGAACTTCTGCTAAACAAAGTCCCTGAGTAGCAATGAGATTTTTTTTCCTGCCCCCAGTCACAGATGTGATATGTGAATAGATACAGATGAGGTTTCCCAGTCTCTGAGATATAATAATCTTCTTAATTAGTAGGCAGATGGCCATGCCAACTTTTCCTCCAACATACAGCAGAATCTCAGGTGAACTTTGGTCTTTAGAGAAAAAAAAAAGCAGCCATATCGTGCTTTTTAGAGCAGCTGATTTCACTGAGATGTACATGTGGCTTGCACTTGACAAAAGCAAGAAATGAGAGATACAAGGGACACCTGAAAGTTTTTAACGTGCCTTTTTTTTGGTTGGTTGGTTGTTTGTTGATTTATTTTTTTTTCAAGTGAGCAGCATGCTGTCACACTTGATAATATCAGAAGTCAGGAGAGAAAATTTGGAAAAATTCAAAGGGAGGTTATGGTTGGGAAAAGCTGGTTGAAGTCCTGCCTGGTGCATTGCTGGAACAGTGGGGGGGTGTGGAGCAATCACACGTGTAACACATAAATCTCTTGGCTCCTCAGAATGGTTTGGAGCCTCCAAAAACATCTAACAGCTTTTTGCAAAGAAAGGATGAAATGTAACTAATGATATAATAGATAACAAGTCTCATTTCTGAAACTTCAGAATATACATAGATTATATTTTCAAGCTTTTCATCACAATCATAAAAGTTGGATACTTCTTTTGTCTTTAATAGAAGTTGGATTTATTTTTTTTTAAATCTAAACCTTTGCCTCTGGGACTCATGGGAGTGGTGCAAGATAGAGGAGGAAATAGAAATTGTTATTATATGTCTTCTCATAAAAGATGTTACTTGAGGGGTTAGAAATTGTGAAAATGTAGTGTTTTACTTCTGGATTAAAATGCTCAAAAATTATTGTACATTTATTTCACTTAAAATTCCTGATTTAGAAAACATTGGATTGTGAGAAAGGCTGTTCCTGAAATAGCTCACTGAAAACTGGTGGCAGAAATTGCAGTCTGTGTTCTAAATCGTTTTGATAAATTTTCATATTCAATGGATTGGGCAAATTAGATATACATCCAACTTTTTTTCCTGAAGAGAGATCAGATTTTAAACCTTTGAAAATCTCTTTGCCCATTGCTAATCCTTCAGTCATTTAAGATAATTTTAAATACAAGCCTCTATAAAAGAGAAAAAAAACAACCTTTACATGTGCTGGAAGATTAAACAGTGAAAAAGAAAGTCCAAATCACAAAATAAATCTTTCAGGACTGTTGCTATCAGCTAATCTGAGTCAGCAAGGGGAGCACTAGTGGGTTAGGAAGGGTGAGAAATATTTGTGCTCCTATGAAATAGCAGCCCTTTGGGTTGGCAACTGTAGACAGGGGCTCGTGATACCATCAGTGGCCAGAGCTCAGCAGAAGCCCCGAGGGACTGCGTGGACTCCACATGGCAGAGATGAATTAGTACACTTGCCATGTGCATTTTGGATCATATTTTCAAGGCTCTGAAAGCTTGGCTTTGATGCTTTTGTTAGAATAGCTCCACGGATGTACAAATATCTAAAAAATATCTGCTCTTTGAGGGGGGGGGGGGGGGGTGCTGGGCCTTGGAAGTCTGGCTTTTGGAGACAAGGCACTGTGCCCCACCTTCAAAGGAGAGTGACACAGCTGGGCAGATGCCATTTGAGATACAGCTGAGGCTGAAAGGCTCTTGCAGAGTTTTCAGACCCTGAGCATGAGGCTCCTTTTTTCTCCTTTTTATTTTTTTTTTTTCCAATTGGATTTCACGGTTGAAACTGGGTGAAAGAATCTTGAGACTAGGGAGCAAATAGCTTTTTATGGAGATTTGAATTACATTTTACACTTGAAAAATCAGTCTAAGCAGAGAGTGAAATGACCTGGCTTTTTGTCTCCGTGCCATCCCCTGCTGCTCTCCCTGGCCACAGCAATGCTCACTCCCAGAGCACCTGCAGTGGGGAGTGGCTGGGGCAGGGCAGGGCACTGGTACTAAATGGAAGGAAAACACTCAGAGCTCGTGCTGACCCCTCCTTTGAAGCCCTTCTTTAAATCAGTTTGAAAAGTCTGTCATGGTTTTAGCTCTCATATACCCTGGCTTGGTCAGGTGATACAGCCAAGAGGTGTGGGCTTGCCTGCAGGTTTCTGCTGCCAGGTATCACCCAGCACCTTTCCATCCACTGCAGCCTCCTCTGCTGACAAACGTCCTCACCACTTTTTGGGGCTGTTTAAAGTCTGTGTCCAGTGGTTCTTGCTGTTCATTGAATCATCATCCCACGGATCCTGTTCTCTCTGGCTGCAAACATCCAACAGTTTTCCATAGCAGGTGCTGGCTTTGGAAACATAAGTGGAGCAGAATTTCAGGTAGTGCTGATTTGTCTGCTGTGCCCAGTGCTTACATTGGAATAAATCACTCTGAACTCCCTGTGTTTTCCCGTTGTATCTTCTGAGAGATGTATCTTTCTTTGATTCCACTTTTGGTGATATTTATCTACTGCAGAGATTAGCAAGCTTATCTATCAGTCTGCTTAGGAACCGAAGAGTTCAAAAGGTTGATAGATATTTCCTATTTTTTTGGTTACTTTTAATGTCTCTCTGGGCTAATGGGTGATTTTACTGCTATTTTCTCTCAGAGCATAACTCCAGCACAGAGCTCCAGAACCTCAATTCTCACTTGCCAAAGGGGGGAAAAAGCCAGCCTGATGGTGGCACAGTGTAACTCTGTAAATAACACCTACTCAGGTGAGTTATCCTGCTCCTGTGGAGTGCAGTTATATGTCAGCTATGATCATGTTTTCCCATTTTTTCTGTGTGAGTTGCTGAAAAGCAAACCTTCCCCACAATTAATTTTATTTGCTAATTACCTGTGAAAAAGCAATTATCTGCAAGTGATGCAATTCTTTGGGAAGGCTTTTTTAATTGGTAAAGATGGGGAAAGAAGCTCTTCTGTGGATGCTGTTTTCAGAAGAATCTTCCCAAATATTGTACCTGATGTATCACATTAGACACATCAGATTGGGTTGCATCAGCAATGTTGCATTACATCACATCACCAAGGTAATGTGCTGTGACAAGCTTGCAATGCAATGTGTCAGCTGGAAAATGGGAAAAGATGTGATTTCCTGAGCAAAATGCTTCTTAAGCTTTATGGTATTTTCTCCTCCTCTAACTAAACAAATGGTTGTTTGTGTTGGGGTATTTTTAAGAGAGTCAATTGCCTGTTGAAGAATTCCAAGCATTTTCTTTGTCTCCTGGCTCTCCATTGATTATTAACAGGTCTAGAAAGAAAGGTATTTTTTGCTACTTACATTTCCATACCCAGGTTGTAATAATCTGTATGTTCAAACTCTCAGTAAACTGAGAAAGCACTTTCCAGGAGGAACGTTCTTGTCATTTTTACATGTGTGTCCAGGGCCTGATGTTTTACTTTGGCTCATAAAGCAACATGTGAGGAATGCCAAGGGGAGAATTCTGTAGCAGTGAGACTGCAGACACAGAGGAAACAGGGCAGCAGTGCATGCAGACTCAGTCAGAGATGCAATAGAAGGTGATTTTATGGTACAGAACCTGTTTATGGTGCCCAGGTTATGCAAGAATAGCACTGAAGTACCTTACTGGGCCTTCCTTCATGGCTGTGCCCTTCTGTGCAGGGGTGGCAGTGGGCAGGCAGTGCAGCCTGTCGTCTTTCAGGGATGTGTAGCAAGGCAGAAGTTGCATTGGCCAAGTGCTTCTCCATCCCTGAGCACAGATGACCTGGCTGGCTCAGGAGAGGACACTGCAGTGGTCACTGGAGTGGCACATGCCCAGCCAACCTCACAGAACCAGCACTTGCCATCCGTGCCCTGGTCTTTGAGTGATCTGCTAATCAAATTCAGGCGATGGCAATGAGGAGTCCGTGACACAGGACTTTGTTGTGGTCCTTTGTTGCTACTTGGAACAGAGCAGAGAGGGTGGAAATACATGCACTTCAGGTGGTTGGGAGGTTGGGGATGTAGAGATGACGCAATGCAGATGGAGAAAAATTTGTTCAGCTCTTTAGAAAAGGAGGAGCTATGAAATCCATGTAAAAGCAAAAATCAAAACAATTTTAGTGCCTTTTCATAATCTGCACTGTCAGCAGTAAGATACAGTATCAGTTTGCCTCCTCTTCTAGTTACTTTTTTAAAAAGTTGTCCACTTTTTAGGAGCCAGCCCATGTTGTCTGATATTGAGCATCCTTTCAGGCATACATTATCCTTCAGTGAAACATCAAAACCAACCAACAGAGAATTTCTGAAGAGGCAAGTGCTACACAGTAATGATGAGCATATTGTCCTCAAGCTGTGGAGGTTAACAACCCCAAATTGCTTTGGTATTTGTACATACTGAAGTAAGAAGAATTTATATGTTTGCTCTCATTTCAGTGGGCTCTTGTGATTCATTACACTGGCACTTCAGAGTTCAGAATAGTCACTTGTCTCCTGCAAAGCAGCACCCTTAACTGTGCTACTATTTGGTTGCTCATTATTGTCCCAATTCTTTCTTTTTTATTGCTGCACAAACACACTTTGGTTTCACAGTAACTTGCCTAATGCTGCTTCCTGTAGCATTCACTGTCAGAAGGATCAGGGTTCTGGTGTACTCAGAAAGAAATCAGCTTAAGTAAATCTATAATATCTTTGCTGTTTAAACAATGCCTTGGATCATTAAAATTAAAAAAAAAAAAAAAGGTTATTCTGCACCTATGGATACCTTTCATTTATATTCAATAGGGGTTTTAAATAAAACAGCAGCAGTCATGTAGAAAATATTTTCTTTCCTTTTTGCTTACTTTGATTTAGTCTTTAAGGACAATACAGTCATTTTACAGTCTGTCCTGGGTAAGGGAAAGAACATAATTGCTAAGGAATTAATTGTGAGTTGAAAGTCTAATCTTTCTTTCCTTACAACCTACACTCCTGCGTGCTTGAAGTAGGTATAAAAAGAGGTATTGGGGGACCTAAAGGTGAAAATGGGCTTGAAATATTTTTTGTTTGGTTTTGGTGGGAGTTTTTTTGTTTATTTGCATTTTTGTTTTTGTTTTTGTTTGTTTTGTATGTGTTTCATTGTTGTTGTTTTCTCCACTGAAATGAAAGGTAGACCCATCCAGCCCTCTGCAGAAACTACTCTGTGCCTCACTGTACTCTTAAATTCCTCCAGCAGAAACCTTCACTGAGATGGATCCTATTATTTCAGTCACCCCCTGGCTCCATAGGCAGGCAGTGTCCAGGCAGTGCAGGATATCCCATACCAGCCACCTGTGTGTTTGGGTGGGGATGCCTACGCTGGAGCCAGGCCCCCCAGAGACCTGCACTGTATGAGATGAAAGGCATCCTGAAGTGGCTCTTTGGTCTGTAGGAACTGTATGAGAATCCCTTCGGGGCAAGCACAGAAAGGGATAGTCCTGCTTTGGCAGACACATTTGCTCAGGAGAGCCATACTTGAAGCAAAGGGGCAGCCTTGGTGCTTCTAGCACTTGCTTTCATCAAAATATGTATTTTCTATCTATTATATCAATAACAAACATTCTTTGCCTTGTCTTTCAACCAAATATTAACCAGTCTTTCTATTTACAAGCCAGCATTAACTCATTCTGCATTCAGAACTCCTATTCTAAGCCTTTTCTTTAAACCTGTTATTAATTCTGCCTTTTATGTCTAAACCCACTACAGCAGCACAATTAACTGCTTCACTTAACATGCAAGTTTATAAGTGATCTCTGTGATGCCACTGACATTAAGGAAGTTAGTGAAGTTAAAGTGATTCTCATTACAAGCTGATCTTCACACAGTCTTTGCTTGCTGGAACCAAAAACCTGTGTAAAGAACTACATGGCAGCAGACATGTACTGCAGAATTAATTTTAGGAGTCATAAGAACCATTGCTATATAATGGTGAGATCAGATGAGAATGGCAGAATCCACCCAATTCTTTAATCTCCATTAACCCAAGACATTGGTCATCCTCTATTCTATAGTTTAAAATAAATCCTCAATCACACTGTCAACATCTTGTTTTATGGCCTTCATTTCCTTCTCATCATAAATAAGAATCAGCTTTTCCTTTAGTGGGACTGGCGAGTAGAGAAGTTCAAGCCCTTCTGTTCACAGCAAGAGCTACTTTTCCTACTGCAGTAGGAAGACAGTGTTTCAGCTCTTTAGCTCTGTGGACTGAGACTGCTTTGGTGGTGAGTTCATAGAGACACAGGGTGTTCAGATGTTACGTCAGATTAGCCAAAAATATTCCAATATGGGACTGAGAGAGAAGTCACCCTATGGCTTGGAAGTGCCATTAGGGAACAGACTGGTGATACTGGTTAGTAAGTGACTGAAATGGAGATTTTCCTCTGCCCAACAAAACACATCTTTGTAAAACCGGAACAGATAAACAGGTAATGGAGCTAACTGTGCTTCACTCTGTGAAGAGCAAGAATTTAACACAATTTTAATAGAAGTAACGGTGGCTGAGACTGCAAATGACTAATACATGAGTAAGGTTTCTACAGAAGCTGCACAGGGAAGGCAATGCTCAATTCTGCCTAGATTTGCAAAGGCTGTGATCAGCAGGAGGGCCAACATGGAACTACGAGTTTCAAAATACTTGAGAATAAGGCTGAATTCCAGGGTTGCAGGGCAGATACCATGTCTGAGTGAGATCTGTAATAGCAATGGCAAGGACATGACAGAAAAAAAACCCACTTGAACCACCCACTCCCCTTCAGGAAGAGTTCTGCTTTTGAATCCCTCTGCAATATGGCACCCAGGCAAGCAATGAAAGACTTCAGCACATGGCATAGCTGCTCAGGAAGCTGCAAGAACCCACCTTTAAGGAAGCAAGACTGAAAGGAACAATGAGACATCTCTGGGTGGGGAAAGGATGATGAAGAGATTAGAGAAAATGAGAAGTTTCCACCTGGTTTGTAAATATTAATGTGAAGAACTCAGCACGGCAGTGTCTTGTGAGCACCTTTTTTAGCACTCTCTTTTTGGAAGGTTGATGGAGATTTGCATTCCTAATGTGCTAGCTTGAAGGTTCTCCCAGGCTTCCAGGGAAAAGAGGCAGATGTAATCTTTCAGGGCAAGGCAATAAGGTGCTTGAGTAATTTTACCTCTGTGTTCTAAACTGTGGATGTACAGGATATGAAGCATTGGGGTTTCTGCATAGAAAACACCTGAACTTAACATTCATTAAAGAGAGCTGGTTTCTAACCACTGTACCCTTGATAAGTAGCACATCAGTAGGAGGGCAAAATAATAATTGCTCTAGGCTTGGAGAAGCTTTTGCATTACTGTTACTTCAATTATTTCCTTTTTTACACATGTTCAGCAGTCTCTCGCCTCTGTAATTACCACACTGAGCACTGCAGCTATTAGATACAGCTCCGAGACTTTTAACAAGCCATCATGACTTGCACTTGCTATCTTACAATTGAACAGCACTGTTTTTGAGACCAGTGGAGCTTATTTCTCCTTTAAAACAGACTTGTGTGTGGACATGTGCATGTAAAAGCTGATTGCAGCCACACATTTTACTAAGGAACAGAGCCACGGGTAAAGTTGCAGAACATGGAAGCTGATGCACACTGTGGTCCTCATTTGAATATTCTAATTAAAAGTTATTTGTAATATCCATATTGGGCGAATTTTTCCTTTCATTGAGAAACAGTGGCTGAGGGTGCTGTCCCAGTAAATTCAAGCCCTAATTCCAGGAACAGAATGGCCAAATTAGAAAGTCTATTGCTACCTGAAAGCCTCTGAGGTCTTATGGGGGTGTCAGATGTGAGGGCTGCTGTGTATGAGCTGTTGTCCATCACTTAAAGAAGCAGGGAAGGCAGGTTGAGAAGGTTTGCCTTTACCCAGATTTCTCTCTGTTTGGCAGTTTCTTTGCTCTATGTCTTTGTGCAGAATACTAAAAGAGGGGTAATTTTTTTGTACAGCCAGGCAAGCCAGGAGTGTGGTGGGCCAGATCACTTGAATAGCTGGTGGATTTTCTGTGCTAACCCCAGGTGGCCAGGCAGAGCTGGCATTTAAAAACTCATCCATCTCTTGTCTCACTGTCTCTGCATTTGCATAATTAAAAGTGAATTACTTGCTGTATTTTTAATATATGCAGTGAAAACGCATGAAAAGCTGCAAAATTACAGCAATCCAGTAATTCATGTCATGTCCCATTCAGAATTACAGCTTTCCAGTCCCAGCTTCAACACTGAGGGTTTCCTGCCATCATAAAGCTGTAATTGCTGAATTAATAACAGCGGGTTTTGGAGAGTGACTGCACAGACTCTCTGACCCAGGTAATAGAAATACTCATGTTAAAGTCAATTTGATCCATGTGACTTAATCTCTTTCATTTTAGGCTCAAGCAGTGAGAGTCACTGCTTCCTCTGCCATGGGATGTTATGGGAGCTGCAGAGAGGTGTTCAGCTTAAGCCAGCTGTGCTGGTCAGCCAGTGGGGATTAGAAAGGAAAGTTTCAGGGACAGGCCAGGCTAGTTTTCCTTCCACCAGAGGACTTGTAGCCCAAATCTTTTAGTCTACTCAGCATTTCTGGGAGCTGGAGCTCTCCATCCAGCTGCAAAAGCATGGAGAACAGGATGCAAAGGGAGATGGTGAAAGGCTTATGTTAATGTTTCATGACTCCAGGATATTATTAAAAACTACTGAAGAAACCAATCTTCTCACTCGCCTTCCAACTTGGAAACAAATTCTGCAGCTGCTGCTCTTTGCAAAATGTGATGCCTCACGTGCCCCACAGCTATGGCACTCACAAGGGCTGGGATGAAGTGACTGATGGATCTAAACAGGGTGATCAGAAGTGAACCAAAATGGCATGATCTGAATAAAAGGCTCCTTTTTTCTTTTTGTTTTGTTGTTGTTTGGTTTGATTATTTTTTGTTCTTTTTTTGAGGGTTTCTTATGTGTTGGAGGAAACTGATGTGACTTCCTCAGACTGAGACCCTGATGCAGTGGTCAGTTGAAAGTGTGGGACTCCACAATTATTTCAGTAGGTTTTGTGATTCCTGATCACTGCTACGAACTGATTCAAGCCAGTAGAGATGGGTTGGTCCATGTCAAAGGATTTGTTTGTACCATGGAATTGATTTAGCGAACAACTGTTCATGTTGCAAAGCTCAGCTGCAGCAGAAGTCAGGATGTGTGAGCAGTCAGACTTCTCAGCTTAGGACAATGTGCTGGGGATCTCTGCAATAGTCTTGTGGACATTGTGGATAAAGCAAACTGGCAGTTTCCAGGGCTAGCAATCTGGTTCCTTTCCTAAGAATTACCATCATTAAGTAAAATCTCTTTTTCTGTCTAATTATTTCAGCTCTAATTCTCTTGCAGGTTCATAAATAGTAACATTTCATTGCCCTGGAAAAAGTTCATTTTTCTCCATTACTTTTTCTTTGTCACTGCCCTCATTCTTTGCCTTCTCATGGCTTAAGGTAATTAAACTTCCAAAGTCTGGTCACCTCTCTAAAATATTTAAATACAATCAAAGAGATTTTCATGTTTCCTACGTTTGCAAAGAATTTTGAACAAAAAGGCTGTGCTTTTCCCTTCTGCAAATAGCTGGAGAAGAGGGGCCAGGGATGCCAGGTAAGGGAGCAGTTCTTCTCACTCTGGTTCATTATAACCCAGACCCCATGCTCCCAAGTTACAGTTCTCAGAGCAAACATTTCAAGCCTTATAGCTTGTAGACATTATGAGAGGTATTTAACCTGATCTTTGTAATTGCCTCTCTGCCATTTAACACCGAGATTGCAGCATTTACTGTTGGATGTTGATAATTTTCTCAGCTGAACTTGTACAGCCAGCAAATGACTTTTGTAGAATATTCCTGTGGAAGATAGCCACTGAAATTTGTGCATGCATGAATGCATACAGGCAGAGTAGCTTGGGCTGGCTGATATTAATGGTGAGAAAAAAAAATCTTCCTAAGGCCAGGTATGCACAGCACTGTTACCCAAAAGAGCTGAATACAAGGCCTGGGGATTTTGAGAAGGAATCAGCTGCTTAGGCAGCTTGGGGATGGAATAGGGAGCCCTTTCTTGGCTGTCAGCAAGGGCATTGTTCTTAGCAGTTCATTGAGACCTGCCTTTCCTTGCAGATCTTTGGCTTTGCCGGCTGATGGTTTCTTCAGTTTTCCTTTATGATGAGTCAAGTTTCGGTATCAAACACAGCTAAAGGTCAAAGTCAATCACGAATGAAATTCCACAAAATGATGCTCAGTGCAGGGTGAAAAGGTGTGTCAGAGGCTGGTTTACAGTGCTCATCCCGGATCAGAGGCCATCCATGCCCTCCAGAGGAGCCCCTGTGCTTCCCCCTTGGACACACAGCCTTACTGACAATGGGTTTAAAATACAGCTGGGCTGCCCACTCATTCCACCATCAAAACAGCAAGTGGTGCCTGAATCACTGCAAGCATTTGGGGAGCTCCTCTGAATGCTTTTGTTTTTAGAAAGAGCAATTCAGCTTCTTCCTCCAAAAACACAGAGAGGACAGAACAAAGATTGCTGCTCCAGTTGTTTTCTTTTTGTGTTACATGATGAGGGAAGGCAAAACCAAGGTTTGCTGCCCATTGTAAGCACAGAGGCACAAATTCCATTTATGGGGCAGCTCAAAGGGTGGAGGAGCTGTCAGATCTGCCCTTCTGGTCAGCATCTCATGCCAGTATTGCATTTCTGCTTGGTCCAGTGGGCAAAGCCTCTCTGGTTTCCACAGTCAAAGCAGGTCAGCCAAAGCTGCCATTTATGGTACTTTTACAAGCAGGACTTTCACAAGCAACACATTCAATGGCTGCAAGCGCCTGAATCAATGGTGTCTATCAAACCATCTGAATTCTGCTTAGAAACAATTAGTTCTGTGAGCCACAAGGACAGCAGAATTTCCAGTGCCCGTGCCCTGCATTTATCTCTGGATAAATGGAGAGCTCATTTGTCTAGTTACCAAGGTGCCCATTTCACAAAACTTGTAGGAGTGTTCATACCTCGACTACACAGAGTTATACTTCCTGAAAGAGGCTTTGTGATCACATAAAACTTAAGGCAGCATAAGAGGAATCAGTTTTCTTGGATATCTACAGCACTGTCTGTACCAGAAAGGAGTGGCAGAACTGGAGTGAAGGGAAAATGCATGTCCACAGATCACAGGCAGAAAAGTAGGTGTTTTGAAATCCTTTGATGGTGACAAGAACATTGTCTCCTCTCCGGTGTCGTGGTTTTTTAGAGCTCAATAGGCAGCGAAATGAAATGTTTGCTGGTTTTATCAAGCGCAGCACAGTCAGTGATATTGTATTTGCAATTTCATGACCTGGTAAACAGATACCTTTGTGCTTAAGGGTCTAAGTGTCAGCAGTGGAGAAAACTGATGATGGTGCTGCTTTGTGAAGTAGAGGCATCTTCCTAAGAAATGTCTTGTACCTGAAGCAGCACCACTTGGTATGTGCCCTCCTGCAGCGTGACCTGTGACCAGTGTCTCCAGTGAGCTGAGAAGTGAAGAGAATCAGTGGGGCAGTTCATCTGGAGGCACAGCTCTGTATTTCAGCACCACCTATATAGAATATGTATGGTTTCTTTGAATACAGTGATTCAGCATCACATGCTAGGACTGGACTTTTCTCTTGGTCCAGCGTACAAATTTTCTGTTTCTCAATCTGGAGTTTTAGCCAAAGCACCTCCCATTTTTCTATGAGAAAGACACCCAAGAACAACCCTCTTTGTGCTCTTAGGCTCTGAAATGATGGTGACTATCAAACCAATTGAAAACTTGAGTTTTCTTGATAGGTGCATCAAACCACCTACAAATCCTGTAGATCTGGTGTAGCTAATTTTATAAATTAACCAGAGATATGAGGGAGATCTAGTTGTTGAAGAAGGGACCCCCTGTCTGTGAGTTTTCACATGAATCCTTCTGCTTTCACCAGGGAATGTTAGCTTTATGTTATTCTCACTGTGTCTTATCTAATGTGTTATTGACACTATTGCATTTGCTTTCAAACACAGTCATTAGACATTTAATTTGCAGCAGCTGTAATTTATATTTGTAATTTTGTCTAAGATCAATAAAGGAAACGAAAGAGATTTATAGTCCCAGTTTCAACTAAGATAAATTGAAACAGACTCTATTTCCTTGAGAAACTTTATTTAACCAGCATTTTAAAAGAACAAAATGAATTAGATGAGATATTTGCATGCAAGCATGGGTAAATAATTCCTTGTGTCTGGAAGAAATATTGGAAAGAATGAACATGGTCAGTGTGTTCTTCTCTGAAATACAAATAAACTCCCTGGAAATGTTACCTTAGTGTAGGATCCAATCGGAGTCAAGGAACCATTTCAAAATGCTTCTTAGCAGCATCAGTCAGTAAATATCCTTGAGATCTGTTGTATTAATAGTGCATAATAAGACTGCAGCTGCATGTTTTAAATATTGTCAGGATCAGTCTGAGGGTGGAAAGCGAGGTCCTGAAAGCACAGCTCTGCCTTATTTTCCAGCAATCCTTGAACAAGGCTTGCAGAAGTGTGCTAATAATTTTTGAAAAGTCTGCATTCATTTATGAAATATTCATGTTCCAAGCAGTGCCTCATGCATGGGGAGAGGTGCCTCTCCCATACAGCAATTAGCTGAGGGATTATGCTGAGCAGAAGAGACATGAGCAGTGTCAGGCCAGCTCAGGGCTGTGGTGCAGCTTCAGGAAGAGTGTGATGGAGGGAAGGCAGAAGTGCCTGATGAACCTTTCTCTTCCTGCACAGCAGCACAACGGGCTGATGGATCAGTGTTCAAGACAGCTGGGGACTGGGGATGGAGGATACCACTGCAGCTGACCCAGGACAGGGCATGGTTTAGAAGTTGTGGCTGTGCTCATCCCCTTCAGTCTGAAGCCTTTCAAACATGTGTCCTTGGGGAAGGGAGTACATTCTTTCTTCACCCTCTGTTAATTCGACTTCTGCCTAATCCATCTGCCTTTTGCCAACAGACCTGTGGTAGTGCTGTGCCAGTTACCCTACTCTGTGGTGCAGCCAGGCTTGAAATATCTGTTGCTTTGTGTAAAGCTTCACTTTGTATTGTTGTTTGATCAAATGGAGAAGGCACATTTCATACTGAAGAAAAGATAGTGTGTACTTCTGTATGGTGTGAAGGAGAAAGTTCCACAATAAGACCTTGACCTCCTCCACTGGGCAGTTGTTTTTTGCGGTTTTTTTTAGGTTTTTCAGTATGATTGTGTTTTGACTTAGAGTGCTGCCAATCTGCTGGATCTTCACTGGGTTTCATTCACATATCCTGAACCCTCACTTGCCTCAGAGCTCCTGGATGTGTGGTGTTTGTGGAGCCACATGAGTGTGGTTGGTGTGCAACGGTGGAAGGAAGGGAAGTCTGTTCCAGCCTGAATGTAGCTCACATCCCTCTGTCAGTCTGGAGAGATGTGTGTCCAGCTGACACATTCTGCAGGTGTTTATCCCTGGGGGAACAATCCAGGCTGGAAGGTGGTGAATATAATCTGTGCTATTCACAGATTGCTGAAGTGGAGGTGGGTAGGAGAGGAACACTCCCCATTTTCTGCACTTCAGCTTGTCTCATCCCATCTGCAGAGTAAGCAGAGGAACCTGCTCCATCTCTGTGTGTGCTGCACTTCATGAGGAGGATTTGTCTCTGAATACCAATTGTAAAGGCAGCTACACACTGTCCTGGGAGACACATACTTTATCCTTTCTGTTCTTGTGGCTGGTTTTTTAAATTCAATTAATGTAATATGTTTTTAATAGTGCAGTGCTGCCATCTCTACAGCACCTTTTAAACAACAATTTTTGCTTCAAGCAGTCAACCAGCACCCTGTGTCTAATCATGGCAGGGGTTGAATGTTACCATTATGGTCTTGGACTTAATGTGACTAATGTCTGAGCTGCAACAAAGTGCTATATGGGCCATGAGATTGTCAAATACATAATTATTTCAGTTCTTATAGCTACTATTAATAATAATTGTATACGTGTTAAGAAAATTACTAGATATGCCTCCAAGGGATTATGTTGCGAGGGCCAGAACAGAGACAGAGAAGTCTATGGCAGAAGGCAGACCTTCTTCTGAGGTCCTTCTCTTGAAAATGAGTAACACAGAAGCAAATGTGTCAAGGGGAAAAAAAAGTTGAGAGTTAAGGCTCAGCATCACATAGTGAATTTAATAGAACTGAGAAGTAGCCTGTAATCTTGAACCACTGCTCGGCTTACATCATTATCCTGTTCATCCAAACAAAGCTGTGGCACTCTGGAGCCCCAGGTGCTCTGTTTATTGTGTGCAATCAGTTCAACTTGTCATTTCACCTACACTTTCTATTACCCAGTGCTTTCCTTAGAAGCTTCTAACAAACCATTCAGGGGAAAGATTTCTTGAAATGAATAGCTATTTGTGAGCCAGTGCATGGTATTGGATTTCACCTGCCGTGGTTCTGGGGAGGGAGACATTTCAGAGGAGCAATGGATAGATTTAAATGACTGGTAGGTTAGTTTGAGGACTTGCCAGTGCCATGTAAAGGCCCTGTGTCCTGTTGTCAGCCTGCTTTGTCTTCAGCTTGCAGAGCTCAGCCTGCGTGGGGACAGGATGGGCTGTTCTTTTGCCTTCACTAATGAGCCCCCAGGAGTCGACTTCCTTCCAGAACTTAATGGTTGTATATCCCTGGTTTCTGTCCTCTTCTGTTGAGTAAATTCTGTGTGGGAGTGCAAGGAGGGATGGATGACTTCAAACTGCCATGAGAGGTCTTCTGCTAAGGAGGGTGTATTTCTGCTAAGGAGGTCTGCCAGGCATCAGCAGAGAGGCTTTTCACCCACATTGCAGCACGGCCAAAGACTCTGGAGTGTCTTCTCCAGCACATTACAACTCTGATTTTGGGGGTGGATAGAGGGATGAGTATGACCATCCCCAAATTTAATAATCCCCTAAGATGGGCTGTTGTTTTCTAACCATTTTAGGGACTTTTACTGGTGGGTAAATACATGGCTGCCCACGAGTTCAGCTCCCTAAACCACCAGTATTGGGAGGCAGAGCTGCAGTCTGGAGATTGACAGCCCTCCCCCTGCCATGCACCTTGCCAGTGGGCAGGGTGGGATAGAGAATGGAGATACAGCTCTATGTCTTGGATCCCTGGGGTGAACAAATGAAAGAGAGGGATGTTTAAGAGATGTGTGCCATTAAGTCAGCATTTCAAGTCGCTAAATAATAGGCAGCATTGTGAAGCTCCTCCAGGGAGGAGGCTTCTGGTGGTAGCTCTCTCTGTGCCTCCCTGCTGTGAGTCATTGTGAACTCAAGTTCAGAGAATTGGTACCAAGGAAAAAGCATTGAGATAATAACCCTGAAAAATCAGAGGAGAGAAGGGGGAAATATAGGGGGGAAATTCAAGCACTGAAAAGAGCAGAACTGCGTCACCCTAAAAGCTTTCTGTAGATCATGGAATCCTGCTTCCCAGCTATCTGCCTTTATCAAACCCCCCATCTTCTGAGGGTGGAGAGACCCCGTGCATTGGGATGTAAGGGCTGTGCATGTTGTGCTGCCCGGCCTAAGGTCGTGCTTGGGAACCTGCCAGGCTGCAAACCAGCTCAGCAAAGCAAGGGAAACCTTTGTAAATCTTACACTTGCAATTATCAGGAACAATAGTTTGCAGTGCCTCGGGAGAAATGGTGTACTGTGATTTCCCTGCTCTAAGCATGCAGGTCTCCAATGTTAAGAACAGTGACATCTCTGTAGGCATGTTGTACCTTGTTAAGGGCCACATGTTTTGTGGGAATTTCGTGGTGTTTTGGAGCTGCTGGGCCTTCTTTTCTTGGAGATAAACATACATTGTGTTATTAAGAAAGACCCTTCAAGTTGCTGTTCTGATTTATATTCCCTTCTACACTAGTGCATACATTTAGTGTTTGTTAAAAGCTGACAGCCCTGGAGATCCAACCTCTTTATTTATCCACGGAGTGAAATTCCTCTCTCTGTAGAGGGGATGCCAAAGGCACTAATTGTCAATGATGCTGTTGCACACAGAAAGTATCCTTTTTCTATTTGCCACCCAGAATAACTTTGCCATGTGAAGGAGGACCCTGAAAAGAAGCTGATTTGGAGAATGCATCTGACAGAGGCAGTGGGGCCTCAGCTTGGGAGCCTGGAGGAGCCCAAGTGAAGGTGACAGGAAGAATGGGGTGCTGTCAAAAAGGGGAGTTTTTTTCTTACGCATTACCTGAGTTCTAAAACTGAATGTCTTTGTGGAGCAATCTTGACAACTGGATTGTGCAATCAGAAATGACCAATAGCCTTTATTTTGGTAGCAGGACACCCCTATTCTAGTGACACTGTCCTTGTAGGGTGAGTTCAGAGCAGTTTCAGGTGGCAGCTCTGGGCATGCACACACCTCCACGTTAGGGGTCATCACTGTCACAGTGTGGGACTCAAATGACAAAAATTTTAATAATTTTTTGTTAATCTCAATCTTCTTAAAATTAGCTAATACATTCCAGCTGAGCTCTTCTAGGCTTCTGCTTTTCTCTGCTCTCTATCCGTTACTCAGAGGCCTATCTGGTATCTGCTGCTCCAGGGTTGACTTGTATGTCCCATCCTTAAACAGACAAAAATGTAACTGATTCTATTCCTGTTATTCTGGGGACAGAAAAAAGGAGAGGGAGGGAGATCTTGTACCAGCACAAGTGTTTTTGTCTCCTTGCATGTTGGTTTTAAATGTGATCCTGACAAAGGACTGTATCACAACTTGCAAAAACCAGAATTGATACAAGTGACCAACTAGTTATCAACAGCCTATAAAGAGTAATGTTAGAAGGTTTTTTTATTTACTCATTTCCTTCCATAAAAAGAGGGTGATGCTAAGGAGAAAAAATAAATTTAAGAAAAAGCTGATTTTTTACCTTTTCTATTACACTGCTTTAAGAATTTTCAAGTAGGCCACATCCCCCAGCCTTACTCATCTCTGAAATCCCAGAGAGCAGGAAGCTCACATTTATATCTGAGCAAAGATAGTAGCTTTGGCCCAGTGTTTGTTTTGCTCTAGTGTTCTACAGGAATGGCTACAGGGCATCCATTTGAGAAACATGAAAAGCAAATTTATTTTAATTACATCAATTTATGTTCATTAAAAAGCCTCCTCAATAACTAACCCTGGTATTGAATTGTTTTGTATCTCTTCTTAATTCACTCACACAATGTTTATTCAATTTAATTGACAGTAAGGGTGAATTTATAGGACTATAATTCACACTTCTGGTGAAAGGAAAAAAACCAACATGGAACTATACTATTTGCTGCAAAAATGAAGTAGAGAGATTCATCAGAGCAAGCTTTATATTCAATTTTAATAGTTTCCCTCATCAAGGTCTCTTAATGGGCTTTCTTTTCACAGTCACTTGAGGGCATTGGAAGCTGCCTCTTGTGAAAACTTACCAAACAACACTGAAATAAATCCAAACATTAGCCAAGTTCTTAACAGTGTAACATGTTCACTTCCTTCACTCTGTGATACCACTTCTTCTGGGGTAAAAAAATACTGAATTTCCAACAGATCTCTGTTCTTGCCCTTTTATAAAATCAAAACCTTTGCTTGACCATTTCAGCATAAGCTGTGGTTTTGTAATGACTAATCAAACCAGTTGTATTGCCTGAAGAGCCTCTCTGGATCCCAAGAAAGATGCCTCCAGCTCAGCTGGTGGTAGTTCTGGCTCATCCACTCAGTGTCTGTGTCAAACAAAGTGGGGTCTGACCACATGGCCCCCCTGCTCCTGGGCAGGACTCTGTCCTGGAGCTCGGGCCTTTCAGGACATGGCTCTGTTGCCAGCAAGTATAGTACCTTTGAAATGACAACATTTCTTTCTGTGCTACAATAAATAAAGGTAACATGATGCTAAGGATTAATAAATGGAGTTTATTAGTCCAGGCAATCACCCTTCAGCAGAGGAATCAAAGGCATGGGAGAACTCTGGCATTTCTGTGTGAAACATTTACAATATAGTGATTATTATCAGATCTCGATAACTTCCAGTAAAGTGTAAGTGGCATCAACAACTCCTATCACACAATTTTATTGGGCTTTCAGATAAGTATCTAGAAGTAGAACCAGGTTTTAGAGGTATAAAGAGTGCAATTACCATTTTAATATCTCTGCGCAGGGAACAGGAAGATTAATTTTTGTAGGTCTATTTTTGTGAATTTTCACAGGTTGGGAAAGATATGCAAAAACCTGGCAACAATGCACTAGAAATAAATTAAGTGCTGCTGATAGCTAATTAAAGCAGCACAACTAGATAGCAGAATTACTGGAAAAATCAAAATCTCTTGTGCCTTAAAATCATGCTGTACTTGTGATTTGGTTTCCAAGAAGAGGAGAAATTTTGATGCTGTTCACTCTCTTTCTTAATGAATTCTAAACTGGCATTTTCTAAACAAGGCTATGTCTCAGAAGTCCAGAGACTAGGAAAAATAAAATCTTTTTCTTCCCCTTTAGGCCATATTTATTGTTGTGGTGCTTGTGAGTGTATTTTCAATCCCTATATTCTAATACATGGATATAATGTGTTTTATAGCTTAATTGTGAGCTTATTCCTTGCTTTTTGACCAGGCCTTTAGAGCTGGTCCAACAGAAGATGAACTCAGTTTCTAAACAGTGCTGATATGTGATACTTTATTGAGTTCCAGTTTAAGGGAAGAGGTATAAACTAGCAAAGCTACCAGAGAGCTGGACTTCTTTTGGGAACAAGCAGTTGTCTTTTGGCACAGAATCAGCAGGAGATTTGCTCCAAGTGGCTGGTGACCTTCTCTTTTCTTTTGAAACTCCATCTGAGCTGAGCATTAGTAACTGTGCTACCTCTGGGGGGGGGTGAGGAGGGATGATGTACCCTGTACAGCAGTGTGCAACATCATGTCAAAATCAAGATGGACTTGCTAACTCTCCTTAGGCTGATCTCCCTCTAACACACTGCCAGGGGTGCTGCTGAGGTGCTGGGGGGGTCGGCAGGCACTGAAACAACAACAGGTGGTCGGCGAGAAGAACAGACACAACCCTGTCAGAGGAGACACGTTCCAATCTTCTCCTGCCTCTGAAGCATTAGAGATGATGAGCTTATGTTTTAGACTGGAGAGAAAGTATGGAAAAAACATGACTTTTAGGTCCTGCTACAAATTAATCTATTCACCAGGTTTAAAGTGGGTTCAGGCTCGAGGTGTCATAATGATCTCTGCAGGCAAGAGCAGAGTCTCAGCCCGTCGCGCCTCTGGCAGCTCCGGGCAGCAGGAACGGGAGGTGCCAGACTTCAGTGCCTCGTTAGTGCAGCTGCACAGGGGGCTGTAAATGCTGGGAACTCTGGTGTCTCCTGCAGGGCATTTCTGAGGTGGCTGCGGTGTTAGTGCCAAAGGTGCTGAGATTGTTACAGGTACTGCATGGAAATTTCTGGTTTGGGGGATGTGGGGTGAGAGGAAAGAAGGGTGCAAAATACATATACTAGGGACACTAGAGTATTTAGCTGTGTTTGCCTGGACTGGACTTGTCCAGGGATAATATGGAGGCTGTAAAACTTCTTGCCACAGTAACATTAAAACTGTAAAGTCACATAGCTGAAGGAAGTCCTTTAATACATTTGTATGCAAAAACCCCCTGTGATTTTAAACCTTCCTCAACTGTCTGTCTTTGAGGAGTTACATTTATGGTCACTCCATTGACATCTGTTTTAATGACAAAAGCATAATTAAATGAAATAAAACTAATGTATACCTAGGGGGAGAAAGTAAGGAACTTTTTATCTCCATTCTCCTTGTAGTGAAGAGCAGAGCTCCAGATTCCTGTTTCTGAGTGATTATGACCTGTGATTTGAAAGATGGTATTTCTCAGCACCCTTTTCCTGCTGTTGCTTTTCCCTTAAGCATCAACATTAAATGCTCAAGCAGAAAACTATCTCAACAACCTAAAACTTTCTCAAATAAAGTGAGAAAACACGGTTTTATATTCTGCCCCTCCCCCAAAGTATTGCAGATGACGCTTGAGAAGCAAGATTTCTTTTAAAAACATGTATATCTGAGCTTTCCAGAAGTTTATTCCAGAGCAGTTGCATTCAGGGAAGCCACAGGGAGTCCCGAATTACAGCACACGTGATTTCTGAGCAGGACCCGGGCCCTGGTTGCTCACCCACCCACTCCACACCACCTCTGGGTCACCCCGGGGTCCTCCAGTGTAAAACCAACCTGTGCCTGCCTTGCTGTGCCAGCCAGGAGCATGTTTACACTCTAACCACCAGGATGACTTGTGTGGGATGCATTCCCCATGAAACGTCCTAACTCCACAGACAAAACTCTGCCTGTGGGTTGTCATCCTGCCTTGACATTTTGAAGTGTTTTAGCTCTGCAGTTTCACAGTGAATTCTTCTCTCTGCTGGTGCTGTTGACAAGCTGCCTCCTGCACAGCTCTGCGTCTCCATGAATCTTTTTAAGAGTCAGATTTAGTGATCAGTAGCAGCTCCCAGCAGGATTGACCCCACCACTGGCTCCTTGCAGAGCCCACACTTACCTTGTGCTCCGGGGTTAGAGCTGCTCCAGCCCTGCAAGACAGGGGGAGCTTGGCCAGAAGCACAGACATTGGTGTGACTTTGGATATGTCCCTTGCTAGTCCTCTCTGTCAGCTGGAAAACAGAAATAATACCGTCCTCCAGCCCCGAAGAGGGTTGTTGATAAATGCCTCTTCCTTTCAGAAAGTATTTGAATTTCACTTAATCTTATTAATACCATTAGCTAAAGTGGACAGTCCAAAGCTGATGGGTATCCCTTGCTCTAGCAGAATGATGTGGTTTGGAGATGCTGAGCACTCTGCAGCTCACTCCAGTCGCCTGCATAGCATAAGAAGAATTGGTTTTAGCTGCTTATAGCACTGCCAGAAAAACAGCTACTCAGGAGGTCTTTATTTTTTAAAAACAAATAACATAAGGTTATAAATGCGAGAGACATATGCCTGTAGTGTCTCTTGAATTGAAACAGACTTCTGAAGTATTGAGGTTTTTAATTGTGACTGGATCAGCACTGCACTCTCTGGGCATTTCCGACTGGCACCTGCCCCGTGGGCACCTCATGCCCTCTCATCTTTCCCCTGTGTGTGGTACGTGGCTGCAGTGCTGAGACAGCTGCTGGGAGCTGCAGCAGGAGTGCCAGCACAAGGTCAGTGGGAATTTATTGTCCATTTGGAAGGCAGCAATGGTCCTACTAGAGGGATAGAAAAAGGAAGGGTTTCTGCCTTGAGGATTTTTTTGAAGGATGAGAATTAGGAGAAGAGGAATAGATCCTTCTGTTTCTGTGTGTTTCTGTATGGAAGGGGAAGTGTTGGCATGCAAGAGAGGAGACAGAATTTTATGCCACAGCCCGGTATTTTCTTTGGTTTATTTACTCAAGACAATAGCTGTACATTGCAGCTGTACACAGGTAGAAGTGTGTCTTTGGGTATCATCTCACAGGAGACATAAGAGATACAGATGAAAAATTCTTGGAGGTTGTGTTTTGAAGAGCTTTGACTTTTACTAAAATGATAAAGGTTTTGATTAAAAGCAATAAAAGAAGGGGGAGAGTAGAAAAAATGCTTAGAGAACTCCTCCAAAATAAAAAAAATTATTTTGTTTGTGCCTGTTTCTGTGGGCCTCTTTCATGGCCACGTTGTCTGGATGTTTCAGCAGAGCACAAAGCTGGGAAGAGCAGTTAATGGTTGTACCCACCTCCCCCGGAGCTGTGCTGGAAACCACGTGGGAGTGAGGCTGGGCAGGCTCATCTCTGGGCTAGTCAGATGAAAATGCCACACAGCTGAGATGAATAAACAATGCAGAGCAAATTTTAACAGTTGTGCTGAAGTAATTCGAATTAGACAAATCTATGATGTCTACAAAGCTGGACTTGACATCCCAGTGGGAGCAGATTTTCCCATTATATGTTTGTTTGGTTTTTTTTTTTTTTCACTCTGTGTGGAAATAACCAAAAAATGGCTTTTTGACAGATTTATGTGGTTGATTCTGAACAAGGAATGCGGAGATCTAGCCCAACCAAAAAAAAAAAAAAAGAGAAGGGCAAGTAACACCAAACTGACTTTTATTCCTTGCTTGCTTCTTTAACACTTAAGGTGTGGGGATGTGTGAGAAAGGTTAATTTTTGAAAAGTTATTCCAACTCCTTACTCAAGTTTCAATCTCTAATAAACACAACTTATAAAACAAGGGGCAAATCTTCAAATGATGCAAGGAATTTGTTGCACTGAGTGTGTGGGGGTTCTACCTCAGCTGTAAGTGCAGGAAGGGCAGCACAGAGGAGGCAAAGGACATTTTTAATTTACACCCCTACGTGCTCGTGGCAGGTGTTGCAACTGGCATCACCAAGGAGGGGAACACACAAAAGATATGGGAGGATGTCTGGCACGATCAGTTCTAAGCCGTGCACTTGAAAATGATCCTACGTGAAGTGCAGAGTTTTAATGTGGCGAATTTTATACTTCAGCAGGAATGCTCTGACCCCGCTGCAGAGCTGACATTTGCGGGCAGTTATTTCCCAGAGGAACTGGCAGTTTTATCATGAGGCCCTTTCTGCTCCTGCCTCACCCCACAAGGACTTGCAGCAATGGGGGTTTCAGTCGTAGGTGTGGTGTTTGACACGCATTGACCAGAAGTAAACGGAGTAAAGGAGGAGCCGGGATTAGTCCGGCTCTGTTTGTTTAGCACCGACGACTCTCGAGTCGTGTTTCTGCTTCAGTGAACTCTTCAGGGTCACGAGATGTTCATCTGATGAACGGGAATATGTCTATTTGCAAGAAGCCTTTGGTCACCCTTGGGTAAAGCATGACCATGGGGCCCGGGGACACAGCAGGAACAGCCTCCATGCCTCGCCCTGTGCTGGGAGTGCTCCCAAGGGAGCAGGGAGAGCTGCTGGCCAGGAAAGGCTCTTCTCATCATTTAGCATTTTCATAATTTCACAAATTTGCCTGAAAGCAAATGACTTGCATGGAGTGAAACCTTCCATTCCAGTGCCACGAAACAGAACTGTGTCTTGAGATCTGAAGTGCAGGTTGCTTGACACAGAGTCAGCAGTGGCCACGTAACATGGAATGGAAGTAACCTCATCAAGGTGACTTTTCCCTCTGGTCACCATCACAAATGCTGTTTCCTGCCACAGGCCCATTCTAAGCATCTTCTTCAATGAAAATATGAATATCCTGGTGAAGTTCTCTCCAGGATGTTTCTTGTTCTGCCCTATTAAGATTTTCCCCGAGCTGGAAACCTGGGCTTTGCAACCTGCAGTTGCAGAGACTGGACTTGACTGGCCACCATCAGAGGTGGGGTCTTAAATACAGGCTCAGGCAGTGCCACCTTAGTGAAGTTCATGGTAAGCAGAAAGAGGAAAAAAAAATAAAGAAGGGAATAGTGAATTATTTCCATTGTTTTCATACCACAGTAGGTTTTCAGAAATACTCAAACAAAATATGTCTTATGTTTTGTTTTATTCTCAAATGATTTGTGAAGTTATGGTAAATTATGATCATGTAGAGATAAATTATTGGAAAATTTTCCCTATGTTTGCATGTATATATATACATATACATACATATAAAAAACATTTGTAAAAATGTATTTGTGCACTTGCAAGCAAATGAATGACAAAGGTGCATGTGCTTGTGTGGATATGTATACACACACACAGAAGTATGTTCATGCATACACCCAAGAAAATAATTTTCCAGAGCCTTTCTGTTGTTTAACAGTATCGAAATACTGGCATTTAACAATATAGATCCTCAAACGTGTTGAAGAAACGTAGATTTTAATGGTGTTAAATGAACCATTTAGTGCAGAGGGCCTCTCACCTTCAGTGGCACACTCTCAAAATGAAATCCTATGTTCAGATACAATAATAAAAAGAAGAAAAACAATATTACCTGTTTAAAGAGAATATAAAAATCCAATTAAGTTCTGAATTTTAATTTGCTTGCAAGCATGGGTTTGTTGCTCTGTGAAAAGAATGAAAATGTAAATGACATTTCTATTTGTTATCTACATAATCCAGAGGCTAAAATATTCTGTCATGCTTATTTTGTCTAGTGATGATAAAACTATACAGTTTTAACTGAATTTCCTGTAAATGGGCAAATAATCAAAAGTGAACATCTTTATATTCTGATCTTTCATTAATTTATCTATAAATGCTGCTATAAAGAGATTAGCTTTTGCAAAAGAGAATGAATGAATTTTGCCTGGCAGGTGACAGCAGTGACGGGCTGGGGCACATGAAGTGTTGTGGGTGGGAAAAAGCTGGAGAGACCAGTCCCTTCTGAACTGGGAATGTGACAAAAGACAAGAGAGGCAGCTCTGCAATCCTGGGACCCACATGGTACCAGCCATGGGTGCTCAGATCATGGTGCCCAGGTGTCACCACCACCTCCTGACACCTCTTGTCTCTATGTGTGGTGGGTCAGTCCTGGCCATTCACTGAGTCGTGTCTTACACAAATTGGCAGCACACACTGGAGAGTGGCAGAATGAAAAGGGGACCTGGGGATGCAGGAGAGGAACTTTGTGGCAGGACAATGCACAAGTGAATTCCCTTCTGTTCCAGCCATGGCTCAGGCAATAACCTCAGCACAGCAAACTCTGCTTCCCATGACCTGACTACTCCTGCCACAGGTGTTCAGAAACATACTAGAAACCTGTTTTCATATATTTGTAAACTCACCTAATGTCTGCAAAGTTGTGCTGATGCAGATACACCTTTGTGTATTTTTGGGTGTTTTTGTTCCAGCATGGGCTCGATCCTCAAGACCAACCACAGCAAACCCCAGCCTGTGCATTTTCCCTGCTGTTTGTGCTCCTGGAATTTAAGAACTTCAGTGTGCCCCCGTTTAAAAGGTCAAACACTAAATGCAATCAGCAAAAGATTAAGCAGTGCAAATGCTTTCTGAGACAGCTAAAAAATAAGAAAATTCATCTGATTCATTTGTGTTTGAATATCGAATCCCAAAGGAGTGGAGGCTGTTTGTTGTAATTCTGTGGAGATGGAATGCATGGTCCTGAACAGAACAGGACTGTCTACTCAGCTCCATTCTACTCAAACCAGCTCACTTTGGCAAAAAGTCTTGTTCATGTACCCTGTTACTTCTAAACCCTAACTCAAACACTGCACAGGAACCAGCAGGTCTGGAAGGATTTCAGAGGAGCTGTTCTCTGTGTGCTGCCTCACACGCTGGTTCTGCTACAGAGACTGCAAGTCCCCCTGCATGTTTGTGACACAGTTTGTGTCACAAATGGCACCTCAGCCTGCATGCTGCTCTGCAGTCTTACTGCTCCTTTCCCAGAAAGAGCTCTAACAGTTCCCTGGAATTGTGTTTAGTCTGCAGGGCCCCTGGAGCTTATTGAGTGCACTCAAGAGCTGTGGGTCGGGACAGGAATGCGAAGGACTCTGTAGTGACCCAGTAAATCATAAAGGGCTGGCTGGGCTGATGCTCCTCCAGGAGGTTTGGTGTGTGCCACAGTCACACACTGCAGCTTTTGGTGTGACTTGAGGTCCTGCAGGAAGGACAGGCTTGAGATGTGTCTGCTGGGACAAAACCAGACTGACCTCAGCAAATGGTGCTGGAAATGGGGATTCCATTTCCCCACAAGCTGTGTAAGCATGTTGTTCTGAAAGCCATGCAGGAGCTCTGTGGGCAAAATCAGCTCATGGCACCTTGCTGGCTCTGTTCTCCTGCTGGTCTTGGTCTTGGCTTCTGGATCCAGTCTCTGCACGTAGACAGAGGTTTCTGTTGTGTCGACATGTACTTGTGGGTGCCACACAGAAGGCAAAGACCTCAGTGTGGGACACACCCCCTGCTGGGCCAGCCCTGAGCCAGTCCTGTCCAGGACCTGTCTGTAATAACTGGGCCCCTCCAGAGTGCTTTATCCTGCCCTCAGACACTCGGCACCTGCTGCTGAGGTGTGCTCCTGGAGGAGTCGCTTCACTGCCATGCATTTTGATGTCATGTTGGGCAGTAAATGCAGGGTCCTTCCCAAAATGTGATTATTCTTAGCCAGCAAAGCCTGATTTCAATCAGGTATTTTCCTGATTTTATACAATGAACATAAAGTAAATAGATAAGAAAATCTATGTTTTATCTTACAGAAGCTCTGAAGTGCCTGAGACAATTTCAGGTTCAGTGGCTGAAGTGAAGTTAAGCACTGTTTGTTGAAATACAGAGTAGGCAGAGAACAGATTCCCTTCTGCAATCCTGGCAGTGCAACTGTCAAGGAGCTGTGCAAGGGGAAATCCTTCTAATGTCAGAGCAATTATTGGCTTTGAAATCTCCGTTGCCTGTGTTATCTGTTCCTTTAATCTATCCATCCATTCCTTCAGCACTGGAACTTCAGTGCCACAGTACAGTCCTCCCAGCCCAGATCGGTTGTCAAATTTCCACTATCAGCACCTGAGCTCTCCTTTTTATTTTTCATTTTTAAAGCTACTCTTTATTTTTTTAAATGATTTATGTGCACTGCAATGTATTCACATATAGTACACAAATGGCCTGTCTTTAATCACGGTGTTGCTTTTGGTAACTGTGGTGTTGATACAGATGACCTTCAAAACAGTCTGAGGTCTTTGGTGCTTCTCAGGTTTGCACCATTTCAGGATTGTGTGCTATAAGCATCTGTTTATATGGAGATAGGGGATGATTACAGAAAAATATTTTCCACATAAATATATAGGTTTTTATGCTATTTAAATGGATTTTCACTTTAATTATATCATTCTACTATATAGGCAGAACTTCTGGAATATATTTCAAGATTCATATAACTCCCTTATGCTAATATACCCAAAAATGTGTTTGTAGCATTCAGTTTAACACTGTGCAACTTCAATCCTTGCATTAGGCTTGCCTGTCCAAGAGCTCAGCATGTCCCCAGGTGAGTGCAAGCTGACACACTTTTATGTTTTGAGAAGAACTCTTAGTTTATCTTCCCAAATACAGACTGAGAGGCAGGCTGCCCACAGAAGTTGTGATCAGAAATGGATGTGTCAGCTGCTATCACCAAACTTGCACGGTTGTAATCATAACTACTTGTATGTGTCAGAAGAAATTGAAATATTCACAGCTTTTCAGTGCAGCCAGAAGGAAACAATTACAAATGAAATACACACAGTCACATAGACAAATACATGGAAGAAGCACTAATGCTTGCACAGGTATTGTTCACACTCAGAGAGAAACAGGATGCCAGTGGGAACAAGCAGAAAATGTGTTTGCAGTAGAACACATTACCAAAGAGGCAGAATATAAAACCTGATAGAAGCAGAGGACTGGGTGAGTGTCTCCAGAGCAGAGCCATGGCAGAAACCCTTCTGTCCAGGACTGAGGACAAGTGTGTGAAGGTAAGGCCACTCCCACAGTTCTGGCCCTAGGCTGGGAGGAAGCTGCATGTGCCCTGTGTGCTTTGCACTTTTTCACTGAAACAGATCAAGCCAGGAGGAAGGTTTTGTGCTGATAGGGAAACAGTATCTGCAAAATCTAATAGGAACAGGATACTCAGAAACACTACTACGTTCAGTGAGATTGTTGCTGCGAGCAGGGTGAGTGGGTCTATAAGGAGGCAGAAATTATCTGAGGGTGTGATATCAGGTATGGGGTGATCTCTGGGGTGTGGTTCTCCCTGCCTCTATCCTTTCTGTAAGTCCCCTTCTCTCATTCCTGAAATCATGCTATTGAGTGCATCCCCACATGGTCTCACCAAGTCACGTTCCTTCATGTGCATAGTAAATTCCTGCATTTCTTCTGACATTGTGGATAGTCTGAATTGTTTAGTTTTGTTCCCGCTAGGGTTTTTTTTTGTCTGTATGGTTCTTGGGAAATCAATGCTCAAAGGAGCAACCTGTCTATCTCTGGCTTGCACACAGTTCCAGCTGAACAGCACCAGGCTTCCAGCAGAAGGATTGAAAGAACAAAGAAAAAGGTTCATTTAATTTACCTTGAGGGATAGTTCATTTTTCAAATAGAGACAATTTGAAAAACACAAAGCACTATGCCAATATCTTAGTCACTTTCAAAAACAAAATTAAGTCTTTCTCGGTAGGAAAATAAATGGCAATGCTATGTACATTTGCATCCAGCAGCAATTCTGCAGCTAATTTCATAGTAATTAATATGCTGCCATACTGCCTTATTATGAGTGTTGAAGCTTTTAACATTCAGGTATAGGCCAGACTTGGCCTGACACCGAAGTGGTCATTTGCCATGTGCCCAGCAGGCTGTACCCAGCAAGCTGACCACTACACAACAGCAATCAGAGCTGGCACAGAGCTTAAACATTGATGTCTGCTGGTGGCTTGGAATATTATGGGCCAAAAATCCTAACTTACACAAGGGCTTCTTAATGAAACCAAGAACTGACCTGGACAGTATGAAACCATACATCAGATTAGATAAGAAGCGACCCTTCAAGCAAGAGGCCATCAAGTGGCTGATAAATGGATGTTTCTATGAGTAGGATTTCAGGATGCTAAATTTAAACCAATGTATTTTTTCTGAGTGATGCTGATGAGTATCTTTATTATGTATGAAAGAGACTGTGAGAATAGCTTTCTGAGAAAGGTGCATAATGGTTTATCTATTAGAAGGACATGTCTAGGTAGGCTTCATTGAGGCACATGTGATAACTTATTTTTAAATGCAGAACCCCCCATCAGCTGGGGTGTAGTGGGTTATTCTCCTTGTCTTCTCTCCCAGTGCACACCCACTGGCACTGCTGCTGCTGGGAGGGGGCACAGCAGACTCTGTGCTCTGTCCCTGCTACCTGTGCAATGCAGTGTCTGGAGTGTTGCTCTGCCTGCTTATGACTCCTGCAAGGCAATTAATTTGTTTATTCCTGCCCTGTTGCTGGGAATGAGCACTGCTTTCTCTCAGAGGCTCTTGTTTCTCTCTCTATAGCACATCAGCTGGACATCCCAGACTCCATCACCAGTGAAACCACCTGCTGAGGAACTAATCCTTTTATGTTAATGAGGTGGCTTCAGAGTGACACTCCCACTGCAGTTACAGCCTGGGCATGTTTAGTGTTGGGATCAGTCACTTGCTGCAGGCTTTGCTCAAGAAAGCACTAAGAGAAGGACAGTAAGGTATTTTCCTTGCAGGACAATGGACACAGAAAGCAGACAGGTGCTTTGGGCACAGGGGTCTGCGGGGCTCCAGCTGAGCTCTGCAAAGGGGGTTTGCCAGATGCCACTCAAAACTCTTCCACTTGGCTCCCACTCTGAACTGACCCTTGGAAGAGACTGTTTCTACTCCCAGACTCCAGATGAGGTTTCCACACCCTGAAGTCTTTGGGAAACTTCCGATGACATGTGGCTTCAGCAACAAGGACTTTGTAGCTAAAAAATTTCATCCACGGAGCCCTCCCTGCAACCTGGGCCAGCATAAGGACGGCCCATGGGGTTTTGTTGCACTTGTGCTCTTCTCTAATTCATGTAGTTTCCCTTTGACTTGGCAGATCCTCTTCAGCTTTCTGCAGCAAGCAGGTGTTTCTCCATATTCCCAGTCTGTGAACTTAGAGAAATTCTAAAATAATTTGTCATTTTATAAATAAGTTACACAAGCTGTCACCACAAATCTGTCACTGTGCAGACAGATGCAAACATGCGCAGTATGCACTGACACTGGGAGCAGAACAAAGGCCACCTAAAAGCAATTACACTTCCAGGTATTAGGCAAACACAATTATTTAAATTGCTAGTCAAAACCAGTTGATAAAATAGATAATTAAAAAAGATTGACCTGAAAACTGATTATAAATTATTCTGTAACATGCACATAACTTATATAATTGCTCTCTGGTGACCCAGCCTCCATTAAAAGGAAATTTCACCTAGGAAAAAAATTACATATGCAGCACATGGTGATTAAAATAAATACTTATTCTATTGAATGCTGGAAATGATGTGAGGCACTGTATTAAAAAGTGGGAACGAATTAGCCCTACATTGCAAACTGTAGTGTGGTCTGTCATTTTAATAAATCACACTCAGAGGTTATTGAAATAGAAAGTATGGCAATGCATTAGCCCACAGAAATAGTAGATGACCTAAGAATTGTAGATATATAAAAATTAATCTGGAAAAAGACTATATGAGATCATAGAATCATTTAGGTTGGAAAAGACCCTTCAGAATATTAAGTCTAATCATTACCCCAGCACCACCAAAGCCATCACTAAACCATGTCACCAGATGACACATCTACACATCTATCAACCCCCTCCAGGAATGGTGACTCCGCCTGGACTGCCTGTTCCAGTGCTCAGCAACCCTTTTGGTGAAGAAGTTTTGCCTCATATCCAATCTAGACCTCCCCTGGTGTATCCAATTGCTTGTTACTTGGGAGAAGAGGCCAAAGCTCTCCTGGCTACAACCTTCTTTGAGGCAATTGTAAAGAGCACGAAGTTCCTCCTGAGCATGTTTTTCTCCAGGCTGAGCCCCACCAGCCCCACCTGCTCCTCATCAGACCTGTGCTCCAGACCTTTCCCCAGCTCCACTGTCCTTCTCTGGACAAGTTCCAGCCTCTCAATCTGTTTCTTGTTGTGAGGTGCCTAAAAGTGAGCACAGAATTCAAGGTGCCGAGTACAGGGGGACAATCACAGCCCTGGTCCTTCTGGCCACATTGTTTCTGATACAGGCCAGGTGCCATTTGCCGTCTTGGTCACCTGGACACATGCTGGTTCCTGTCGAGCCATTGTCAACCGGCATCTTCAGGTCATCTTCTGCTGTGAGATGATTCTTGAGTCAGCTTTTAATGGCTGGAGTAAAGAAATGTAACTGTTGAGACAGTGTAACTACAGCAGTTTACACCTAATTCTGTTCCTCTTTGTCTTCTCAATCGTGGTTGATGATTTTGGTACCTATGGCTAAATATAAGCACTGGCAACAATACCATCAAATGAAAAATACATGAATTTTGACCTACAGCTGCCCATACATATCCAATTCAGAGCAACTAGTTGAAGACATGGCTAGCACCAAGCACGTTTTTGGAAGGAAATCTTGTAAGACTCCAGTTTTAATAGCACATACCTCTGTCAGTCTCATTGCAGAAACACGGGAGCACCTGCCTCCAATTTAAAGTGCTCTCCTCCACAAGTCATACTTCTGCAAACCTGTCACTTCTCAGGAGGCCCTTTCTCAGGCAGTCTGCATTTTAAATCGACCAGTTATGACAGTTTTCACTGCAAAAGGGGACAAATTAGTGAAAGCAACGTATATATGATATCTGCTAAACAGTAACCAGCTCCTAAGAAATAATAGCTCGAATTTTCACAGTGACCATGCATAGGAAAAAAAGGCACGTAGGACTAAACCAGCTCACTAGCTTTGTGCCTAAAGTAATGAATTACAAAATGGCACAAGCTGAGATCATTATTCCTGAATTTATTGACAAGTTTGAAAGCCCTGGGTAGACCTTTGTTAGAAATTCAGCTGAGAGTGCAGCATCTTCCTGTGTCTATAATATTTTGAAGCCCTCTGCAATTTTAGATGTGTTTGTTTTCGCATGATGTCTTTGAGACAGAGTGATGTGGGTAGTCCCATTTTTGTGGGTGGGATACTGAAGCTCAGAGGCAGCCATGCTGAATTATGGCTTGATGTCACATTTTCACCACCTTACCTGCACCTTCCTCTTGGCAGAAAACTGCAATTGCAGAATAGACACTGCTTGTTTCATATTGCAGGTTTTTAAGAGTTCAGGCAGTCTGTGGCTTACTGAGCAGCAGTAGAATGGAGTGGTTAGGAAGGAGATTTTTTTACTAATCTGCTTTCAGAGTCCAATTTTCACATCTGAGTCTTATGATAGGAGATCAAAGTCCCTCATTAGGGGACGGAATCCAATATTTAATACATTTAATGCCACTTTATATACTCACAAGATAGGCTGGTCTCCACATAAAACAACATCCAAGCTCCTTGTGGCACTTAATGAAGGGACAGAAGGAATGTTTCTAAGCCCTCATTTTCTATGCTGTTACATGGTGGTGGAGCAGGACTAACTTCAGTATTTAGACTGTCATACAATCAGCCTGTCAAAAGCAGGATCAGCCTCCTATGCTTTACATGAGGGGATACAGAAGTATCCTTATTAACTCATCTGTCTTTCAAACACTGTGCTCTGATATCCTGCACTAATATCTTGGAAACATCTTGGACTTGGGGAGTGTCAAAATTTAGGATATGAGTGCACACTGTTACTCTGGAAGTTGTATTGGAACTGATTAACCTATCAATCTCTATTATTCAGCTACTACAAATGAGCCACGTACTTCTTCTGGGGATTTACCTGGAGTCAGATCAAAAGGAAACTGCTTTCTCCCTTTCCTGCGTGAAGGTTCCAAATTTTTTCAGACTAGTGACGTTAAAAATAAATAAATATATCAAGTGACCTGAATAACTCCAGTGCTTCCCTTGTGATTAAGGCGGGAAGCATTTGAAACATGAAAAGTTGCACCCTTGTTCAAATGAGAGGGGTCCTACTTAATTATTTAGAGCAACCGAAAGCTCATCAAAAATTTAACCAAGCTGTATTTCTCCATGATCATGTGCAGGCACCACAATATGCAGAAATGGAGGCTTTAACTCTGTTAAATGAAACCCCTGAGTTTTCACCTCTCAGCTTTCCAGTGCTGGCTTGGTGTGGGGGGGTGGCAATGCATCCTTTCTGCCACCTCCCTTCTTCCCCAGTTCCTGCAGAAAATTGCCTCCGGCCAGCAGTGATGCACATTAGTCAGATGGATTTAAATAGCATACCCTGGCAAATAAAATAGCTTACAAGATGGGAACTGCTGCTCTGGGAGGGTCGTGTTGGCCCACAGTAGATCGGAGCTGCAACTTTTCCAGGCTACAACCATCCCCTCTTGTCATGTACAAGGCAGTTTGCAGCAGAACCCCATTCCTCTCCCAGATATGGTGTGGTGTGCCTACTAGCTCTGAACTTGGCAGAGCTTGAGGAAGGGAAGGAAGGCATGGACTGCCTTCCCAGCACCCTATGGAGCAGTTAGTGTCCGTATTCCCTCCCCCTATAGCACTGGTGGGAATATAAATGTTCTTACTAAAGGTGGGGATTTTACAAGCCCAGATTAATCCTCAGAGGTGATAGCAGTTCCTTGGTTTTTCATCCATCCTATGGGATAAGTGCTGCACTAAAGGCATCTCCTTTTCTCTGTTTCTCTTCTTTGGACTCTTTTTTATTTCTTCCATTGACTCTCAATTCCCAGACCTGGGAATTCAAAGCTTTCCAGCACACAGACTGTTTCAAATTCGCCCCCCATTCGGGCTTCCCTGGTTGGGGGTGGGTGTAGCTGCAGGGCCAGCTTTGCAGCAGGTCTCTGCCATCACTGGTGTGACCACAGACCTCCAGTCTGTGCCGCCTTAAATAGCCAGTGCTGCAAACTGGAAGCTGTTTTGAAGTAACTGAGTTGAGATCTCACCAATTTTGTGCCCACTGCCTCAGAGCGAGGTCTGAGCCATTGCCCGTTTCTTTGAAGTCCGTTGCATTTGTGATTTTCTTTGATCATTGCTGTGGAAATGACTGAAATGTTTTTCTCACAGGTTTCTATGCACACAGGCCTAAGAGGGCTGAGAACTTCAGTAAAGGTGAAACATCTGACCTTATCTTGACTTGGCTAAGATTAAAGTAACATTAAATAGGCCAAAATTATGTTCTAAGTACCCTGAGAGACTAATGAGAAAGGAGCAATATTATTCTACTTCTATCAATATACTCAATACCTTAAAGAGCTTTGCCAGTAAGCTTAGTGAGTGGCAGGGATCTAAAAATGCCAGACAGTACCTTTGGATTTCTAAAGCATCTACTTACACTGAGTTTCCAGTGGTGGCACTGGATGCTTAATATTCCAAAAGGAATATAAGGTCCCTGGAAAAAAAAAAGTATTCTTTACTTCTTTTTCCACCATCTCTGAGCAGAAAGGTCACAAGAATCGGGGAAAGGTGTTTCCTGGAGATGTCCTGGCCTAGCTCTATTCTTCCATATTTCTGGAGCTTCCCAGAGCTTCTTTGTGCACTGACCCACAGGAAAAAAAGAAACAAATCTTTGTCCCATGTTCCTGTGCTGATTTGGCTGATTTCTTAATCCACACGCCTTTGTTATAAAAAGTTATTTAAAAAACAGATCTCTGAGTCATTGCAAATAATTCCTGCAAGATGCATTGAAAGTTTAGAGGTGATCAGCCAGGGGAACAGTGCTAGGAATGATACAGAAAGTGCTGGAGAAGAAAATAATGCCATTTCTTAGTTTCCATTTTTGTGGTGGACCAGCTCACAAACGCCACCTGTGGCCACCTTCTCGGGAAAAGGTGAGAAGGGAACAAGAAATGATGGAGAGCAGGAAAATAAGGTAGGTGTGGAAGGAAGAAATGGTCCATAGGAGGTGAGCTGGATGAGCATCAGAGCCTCTGGGCTTTCAAATTATGAATGATATTGAGAACATTAACAGGGAGAATGGCTAAAATAAACCTTCAGAATCAAGCAGAATATTCTGTAGATTGTAGGCGGTAACTATGGAAAGAATGTGTATGAGAGCTGGATTTTCATTTGAAGTATCACTGTGTATTTTGATTGCTTTGTCTCAGTTCATGATATAATGGAGCATAACTGATGTAACTTGGCTTGATGTGTCTCCTTGTTACACACACTGGAACAATATCTGCAGAAACATTTGAAATTACACATTTTTACAGACATCTATTTTAAGGATCAGTAACTTCAAACAAGCAGAGCACTTAGGCATATTTTAAAGGCTTATTTCCTGCAATCATGCATGGGTCATGACTTAATCCTCATCAGAAAGCACACTTTGGGATCCTGATTACAGGAGGGGGCAGTAAAGGAAGGACAGAGAAAAGGAAAATTAGCAGAGTTTTCAAAAAGAGCTCAGAGATCTTGTAAATCTTTGATGCTAATTTAGAAGAGTGCTGATTTTTTAAAATTCTGAAGGAGGGACCCCAAGAGGCAAAACAAAGTTGATGATTCAGATTATCTGTTAGGAGAATTAGTGTCACTGCTCAGCACTGTGTGACCATGTGTGACATAAAGGACAGGCTTTGGAAGAATCAGCTGTCCTGGCAGGCAACAGACAGTCTAATGGGAGGAGCAGCTAAATCTGGCATTTCTTACTAAATTTCTGAATTTCTTAGTAATTTATAAAATGGTTTTTAACAGAAAGGAAGGCCTTTGAATCGTTTTTGAGTGAGAAGTATAGTTGAGTTTCTTTGCTTGACCTTGTACTTCTATCAAAGGAGCCAGGGTGGGAAAGGATCCTAGTATTTTACCTGAGAGACGTGGGAATGCAGCATCATTCACGAATCATTGAAATGCCAATATTTCTGGAGTATAGGATTTTTGAAGATGCCCTGTTATTACAAGTTATTGTTATTTTTGTTTTTAAGAATCCTTCCAGAATGTCCTGAGACAGGTGCTCATGCTCATAATTGGAAGAGCTCCCCTCTCTCTTTCTGCGTTCCTGTTTAAAGGATTTGCCAATGGATGTGGTTTACAGAATCCTCCAGGCTGCTCTCATTTGTGCTGGCAGAGTGACCTTCAGCTGGCCAGGCAAAAAACAAAGGGAGGACAGATCATGCCTTTGTTCCTAACCTTTACACTCTAGTTATTGTCCATTACCTCTCCAGAGACTGCTCCAGAAATGAGGCTGTGGTTTTTCTCCTCCTCCACATTTTTACCTGGTGCCTGGTAATGTCCAGAGTGATTCCCAGGGGTTCCAGCTGCACAGGCATTCAGCTGCTGGCTTTGGCTCAGATATATGAAGGGTAGCAAGCACAGGCAGGATTCTAAGGTTTATTTAATAAGCCCAGTAATTCAAAATTTGATTTGTGCTTCACTTTATGTACAGGAGAGGTTTCTGCTTGCAGAGGGATCCTGGCCTCTATGCACCCTGTGCACACCAGTTATTGGAGATGCTACAGCCAAACAGTGTCCTGAGCAACAGCAGCAATTACAGTGTGAGGAGGAGAAACTTTTCCCAGTGCTGTAAAAGTAAGGGAAAACTTTAGGAGGCTTTTAGTTGTCCTGAAGGAGACTGATGAGTAACCACCCAGTTCCAGTGGCTCTGAGATGGGGACAGAAACATCCTGGCTGTGATTTGGAGGGACCACTGGCTTTAGGTGCATTTCTGCCTGTGCTGAGCTCTGTGCTGCTTTCACCTCTTCCCCAGCACTACCCAAACGATCTCAGATTAATTCCTGGCACAAGCTTTTCCATCCCACTGTGCCACAACTATGGAACAGGTATTTCTGCTGCAAATCCTGTAGGCAATACTGGAAATCATTTGTCTCAGGGCATCACTGTCTGGTTTGCCTGAATTAGGCAGTGTGAGAGGCAGGCAGGAAGTCTGGGTGCTGTTAAGGTGCTATACTCCCTGAAAGTCCAAGTGTGGTGGTTGAGTCTCACTGAGCAGCTGGTAATTGTCAAGGGTGTTTTCAAGCCTTTCAGAAGTGGAGAAAAAAAGCCTAAAAGGCCAGGCTGCATATTTTATAAAACTGATTTGTAAATTCAAAATTAAAATATTTTGATTTTTAAGATCAAGTTTAATCTTACTACTGTGAAAAGCCTGTTTCTCCCTACCTGGTACACTCAGAAGCACTTCTGCAGATGAAACCCAGTTTTCCATTCTGCAACCTCCCACAGACATATGCACACACATTATGTCCCATGTTTAATTGCCTTTCAAAACTGTCTTATCTTGGCACAAACTTGTCATTGGTTTATCTCTGCTCAGGATAAATGCATACCTAATCTTATTACTGGATGCACTCAGAGCAGACAATCTCATTAATAGCCACCCTTAAGGGATTTTTATCCATGGATCAATTTCATAATTGGAACACGGCTACATAATATATAAATATATCTCTTCAATGGCCCAGCCACTCTCACGCTGTTCAGTCTTGCACATCTCATCAAAAAAAAAAAAAAAAAAAAAAAAAGAAAAAAAAAAAAAATCCAAAAAGAAAGAATGCATTTTTAAAACAGAAATTCTTCTTGGAAGTTTGTTAGGTTTTCAGATCACACCACAGGTTTACAAGCTTGATTTGTCAGGTTCATGATTGTTACTGGATATGTGAGTTCTATCATTTTTAGCCTGGGTAGTCACTAAGAATAGTGTTCCTTATTCTTTGTGGCATTACATTGCATTCTGTGTGCTGTTTGTTGTAGCATATAGAATTCTATAATGGGAAAAACCTATCGTGTTAGCTACATATCATTTTCAAAAGCAGCAGGAGTTATACAGCTTTTAAGAATTAAATTAAGTTCATTTATTCAGTGACTGCAAAATACCCTACTAAGAGTGCAATAGCTTAAAGGCTTCCTAAGCAACTTTACTTCATTATTAAATAATTATGCTTTGTGTATCTGAACTACACTTTTGTCACATCTCATATACAGGCTAGTTAGTGAATGTGAGTCATTACCAGGGCTGAGTGAACCATTCATAATTAAACCTGTACCAAGCAGAGCTGCCTGGTTTCCAGTTGTGTGAAGCTTTCAGCATGTCTGGGCTGATCTTCCAACAAACTTTGATTCAATCATATCCAAGCCTCAGAAAGATAAAACATATATAAACATATTTGCTGCACAGACCCAAGCCACAGCAAGCATTACTCAATTTGGACTTGGGTGGATTTTGCCCTCACCCATTCCTTCTGTCAGGATCTTTACACTTCTAATCCAAAGGGATGGATTTTCCTTCTCTCTCCCACTCTGTAGGCATACAGTGAAGATGGGAATCACTGAGGCACGTGGAACACAAACACAAGGAATTAGTGAGCAAGTCTTACCTATTTGTAGCTGCAAGTCATGCAACTGTAGTCAAGGTTTTTCACAACAACACCACTGGGCATTGAGAGCCAGCTGGTCAAAATGGGAGAGAAATTACTGATATAACTCAAAAAGTGAGTAGGGATATCAGTGATAAAGATGATACATTAAAAAATAGCCAGAAGTGTACATTTATGTGTTTGATTATCAGCAGATCCCAAATCACTCAAAAAATCAAATATCCTCATCAGCTGCCCACAGTCATCTTTTGCTGTGCCAACAGCAAATCATTCTATCTCAGCTTGTGTAGTGGGAAATTGGCTGCAGTGGAGGCAGAGACATTCATGGACGTGTGTTCTTGGCTGCTGCAGGGGTGTAGGACAGGCTGTCCTGTGCTCACTCAAATTCAGTTCTCTGAGTATGTACCTCAGAAAATAAAATGGCCTCATACCAACAATGAGACCCCCAGTTTAAACTGGGATGGCAACTCACCCTAAGACTGACTTCTTTAGGGACATGATGGACTGCCTGCTGCTTGCAGTCCTCTAATCAGGTCTTTCCAACAGCCACATTTCAAGTAAGATAGCTAACTAAAACACACAGGAAAGGTGGAAGGGTTGGTAGGACAACTGATTGATAGGGAGATGTCTTTGGAGCATGCCATTCAATTGCTTCATTTATATTTCATTAAGCATGAAATGATGTTTATAATTGTATTAGACAACTGTGTGAGAGATATTAGCTCATAAGCCCAGACTTAATTAAAACAATTATTAATTATTACTGTTTTTTCATTTTTAATGAAATTATGCTCCTGAATTCAAAGCACTAGCGAAGGTGTATTGCTGCAATTCAGAAAAATATCGCTTTGACTGGATATTGTGTAACTGAGGGCAGAGGAGTAGGTGTTAATTAATGCAAACCCTGTATCACCCAAGAACGGCCTTTGTGTAACCTACATGGAGGGGGGAGATTCTGTGCTCCAAACTGGGCAAATGGACAGTGGCAGGGAGATAGATGGGGTAGCAGCCTCAGTGACAGGGCTGGACACGCAGTGTACAGACAGACCAGTGATGAGGAGGCCAAAAATCTTAGTAGGAGATCTTTTTAAAAAAGTAATCTAAAAACCCCCACAACCTTACAAAAAGCTATGGGAAGCAGCAAACAATCTGCAGGCACAGGAGGTGTAAGAAATGAGCACGAATCACACAGGGAGGCAGGGGCAGGTACCACCTGGTGGCTTAAATCTGTGCTCTGTGCCCCTTGTAGCACCTCCCTGCTTTGCTGGGGCTTCAGCCAGCACTGTCAGGCCTGGTGACCATGTGTCAGTGCCAAAAGTGACATAAAAGGCCAGCTGACAGCCATCCTTTCTTGCTGGGAGCATCCACAAAATTCTGTGTGGTGGGAGTGGTGTTTTGCAGCAAAATGGGACCTGCTCTGTAATTTGTCCATACAGAGAAATCAGAGCTGAGAGGATTTTTTTGTCTAAAATCTATCAGGACTATGGCTCCCTGTTACACTCTCTGACTTCACCCAGTGACATTAATGCGTAGGCAAAAATTCCTTGCTCACCTGGTGCAGGAGCTCAAGATGTTTCCTGAGGTGTTGCAGCTGTGGATGGCTCACATAAAACAATACTCAAATCTTGAAGCTGGTGCTGTGGCACACAAAAAGTTCTTCAGTTCACCTTCATATATTTTTCTATAGCTTCCCCTCTCTCACATTTATTCTTCTAATGATTAAGCATATCAAACACTTTAAAACAAAGCTTTTCACCTTTCGATAGTTTCTCACTCTGTATGAGAAGAACAGATTCCTTCCTGGCATTTATCTTCCAGCCTGCTCTCTGGCAACCCCGACCAAAAATATTTTGAAGCACGTTCCTTTTCATCTTGGAGCTTTGTGACTGCCAGGCAACCCACTTTTTAATTTATTTTGAAAGGCTGATTTTTTTATTATTTTTTTTTTTCTTCTCCTTTCTACTTTCTTTTCCTCTGTGTGCAGTTGACCACATGGCTTCGTTCACTGAAACAGCCGATTGCAAAATAAGACAAAGACTTTGACTTTGCCACTGGCTTTCGTGGCTGCTGTACCTCTGAAGACTCCATTCACCTCTAATTACATGTCTGTGGAAATCATGCAGAGAGGGCCCAGTGTAAGTCATTAGCCCTCCTAAATGAATGTGCAGCTGAGTAGGTAACAAAAGGATTGACACTTGACAGTGGAAGCGTTGCATGCTAAAGGAGGAGGGTCAGGGGGTGACTGCCTATTACACAGGAATAATTGCCACCCAGTGCTGAGAGAAGCTGATGTCCACAGGCTGTGTTTACTGCAGAGATACGTTTTCCCTCAGCTCTTATCCCTCTGCTTAATCTGCCTTTGCCCAAAACAAGGAGAAGGGCTGTTACTGGGCAGGGAATGGTTGAGAGCTGAGAGCTCGGCGTGGACTGGCTGGGGAGCATGGAAAGGGGTTATGGAAATGCAAGGTGATCTGAAGTCAAGGGATGGTCAGTAAGAACCTTCCTGGTGGACAGAGGGATCCCACTCCTAAAGAATACCTGCACATTTTAATTTTAAAAAATACCTCTTTGCTTAATCCTCCATTGCCAGAGTATTGCATGTGGCTTTATAGAAATGGTTCTTTTGCTGTTGGGGGTTTTTGCCTTACTGACTCTTTTCTTGCCAAAAATAACTTTATGATTCAGGACACTGTCCACACTACAGTGAGCCTTCCATAGATGAAGCTGCCCCCTGACAGCTAATATTTTACTTTTTTGAGAATACAATTCTGATTTATGGAGTTTAACAGATCTGTTAATTCTGTGGCCTCTAAGGAGAAGTACCTGTGGAGGATTTCAAAATGCAGTAACAATTACTAGATGGAATAGAAGGCTGAGTTAGGGGATTGTGGTCGTCACTGTCACTGTGGTGCTGTTGACAAATTACTGAATTGTGCTTGCTGAAAACATGCCACTACATTAGCATAATGTGGCATGGAATATCCTGTTTATCAGTAAGAGGGATCTTACAGTTAGGAAAGATTCTGGATAAGACTTCCTGCTGGAATAAATACTCATCACTCTATTGAAGTCATTGCAGCTGTTATGATTCAAATGGGCTGAGTTTTGCTCCCTTGTCTGGAACCAACCAAGGACAAAGTAAAAGCTAAAATGATTGGGGACCACTCAGCACATATTTGGAGTTGAGCAGAAGAGGACTTGATGTTGGACTTCTTATTGTAGGATAGCATTTTTCTTTTGTGTTCTACCTTGAACTGCTTGCCAACATCACACAGAGGTTTTGCAGGTGAGCAGGTTCTGAGTCTGGCATCTGTTTGGTCATTTTAACCTCACCAAAAATTTATAGTGGAAAACCTTTTAGCCTATTTTGGAATAAAAAAATGCCATTTCATAAGTTAGCTCAGTCAAAGTAATTTAACTGGACTACACATAAGTAAGCTTTGACATCTTTATCCCAATTTAAAGACAGAGGGGTTTAGTGCAGGCATTTTAAGTTATCTAATCTGCCCCAAGAGGAAATTACCTTAAAGATACATAACTAAGGCTGAGAAAAGACACAATAGCAGTAGCGTGATGTTGTACAATGTGAAAATGTTGTTTATATCCAAACATCACATGCACAGTTGAGCATGAATTCCCATTAGATCAACTTGAGCTTCAAACATATATTTATTAGATATGGGTGGAAAGAACTATTTTTCAGTTTTGGAGTCCTAATATCACAAAGGTTTTAATCTGGTGAAATATATGACTTCTGAAAACCTGAAGATGACTCATATATCCAAGGCTGGTTGAACAACATCTGAGCACAGGGATGATACCTTTTTGTTGCTGTTAATCCCTTTTGTGGCCTTATTTCTTTCTGTTTCTTTATGGTGTGTCAGCTTTGCCACAACGTGCCCTATGGAAATTTGTGCTGGGTGAAGCTGAGGACACGAGCCCGTATTTCTCCCTGTTGATGTTTAACACCTCACTGTGGTGCAGAGCACAGCAGGTGAGTGCTCAGGGTGACCACCTGTCCAGGGCCACCATCTCCTCCATGGCCACTGCCCCGCTGAGCTGCTTGTCCTTGCACAGACAGGAGCTCTCCCAGGCAGTCCTGTGGAGCTCTTCATGCTGCTCACGAGCAGAGCCTGGGGGAAAGGCCACAGAAGAAGTGATTATGGGAATAAAAGCAAATTATTGCATGAGCCAATGGGCATCCCACAGACCGTCTTCCATTCACTAAGGAATGTTCCTTCCTCTTGTCTGATAAAGTGACATCTGGTTAGGATAGTTGCCTGATTATTCAGTTCTCTGCATCACTTGGAGCAAAGTAATCTCTCTAATTGGTACACAGAATTTCTTCCAGTATGGTTAAAACAGCAGATTCTGTGTAGAGATTCCTTCATAGTTGTTTTTGCTATTAGCTTCAGAAATCATGCAGAAGGAGCCTAATTTTGTGTTTATTCACTTACAGATTTACCATATTTACAGCCTTAGAAAGAGCATATAGGTCTACTTACAAAAGAAATGGAATGCCCTAATTAATTTAATGCATCACTGAAATGGAGCTTCAGTCAAATGGGGAAGGCAAACGTTGTGGATGTCAGAGAGCTGCCCTAGAACCAAGCCTCCAGCACTGTTTGGGAGCAAAAGGTAAAATGAGACAGTAGATGAGATGAAAATGCTAATTAGCAGAGGGTTTTGGATGAGATACGCAAATCTCTTGTAATCTCAAATAAATCTGAAGTTTTCTTGCTGTATTCTCAGCCCATCCTGAGTTCCTCATGCACTTTGTATCTGAAAACAGCCCTCAGACTATTTTGATGCTTCAGGCAATAACAGTCTGGATGAAAAGACCATTCCTTTTCCTTATTTGTTAAACCCCTAAAGGTTATTTCCTAGAGATAAATAAGAGGGTACTTGCTGTCTTCACAATGGTACAGATTTTCTTTAATATAAACAGACCTGATCTATTTGGTCTGGAGTGGTTTTTAAGGCCAGATAGTAATCATCCCCTCAAAGGTGTCTGTGTCTTTCAGAGCTGGACCTGCAAGTCCATCACTTGACTGGAAAACCTCTTGGTCAGGAACATGTTCCCAGGATGAAGACTTGGAGACTGAGTAATAATGCAGACCTGCTAGAGGTAAGATAAGCAGGATGGTGTTTTGTGGGCTTTCCCTTTTTGCTGTGAGCAGCTTTATTGAAGTCTTATTATGATAGGAATGGTATTTCAGAACAGACTGTGATTGCAGTGTTAGACTTTCTCATACTCTGACTACTTAAAATTCCTCAGGAGACTTTTATCCCAGTATGTCTGAATAGTTTAGCAACATTCATTAGGCATAATGACATCCCTGTTATGGACTAAGAGAGCTCCCAGTGTCCCCTTCACAGAAACAGTCACCCTGAAATATGTTTAGCTGGTGAGAGAGGGACAGAAATGGCTAAAGTATCCCTGGTTGCAGGAGAGCAACAGGTATTATGAAGAAGTTACAAAAAAGTCCTTTTTTTCATAAGGATAAAATGGAAAAGTGATGAATTTGTAGAGCTTTGAAATAAAAAGACATGATGATGGTTTTCTAGTGTTCAAAAAGTCTGCAAAGAAGGCGCTTCTGAAATATTGTCCTGGTCACCAAAGGGGTGAGAAAGGTTCCTGGCTCCACATGGAGCAAAATTTTAAATTAGAGATTTGGAAAAGCTTCCTAATGAAGGATATTTAATCAGTGAACCTGGCTGCTAAGGGAAGCAGTAAAATCCAAGTTATAAAAGACTAATTAGACTAACACCTGTCTGGAATGGGCTCAGCAGGATTCTGCTTCCATGCAGTGAAAATGGACTTAAAGCCACGATCATGCTGTGATATTATTTTTTATCCCCCAGAACCCAACTCAGATGCTGTGATTTCACTTTTGCTATGGAATATGTCTCCCTAGACTGTGTGCAAGTCCTCCAAGCTCAGATGTGAGGACTTTCAGTCTGTCTCACTTCTGTAGCGCCAGCCTGTCTGGGAAGGAAGATCATAAAGCTGAACTATGTGAGATCAAAGTCCTCTCTCACAAAGAATTCATGAAGATTAAAATTAATGTTATTATTGTGAGTAGAGGAGCTTTTTCTAGGGAAAGAGGTGTCTTTTTGACTCTGTTGAGTTGGTACCTCAGCTGATTTCAGTCAGGAAAAAACTACCCCATAACCATCTTTTGAGGGGGTGAGGGGAGGTGGTTAAGGATGAGGATACTTGAGGAGAGGAGATATTTCCCTACAGCCTTCAGGGAGGTATACAAAGGTTCTTCTGGTTTCCCACAGACACTGTGAATATTTTAACTCTGAATGATTTCCTCATACAATGGATTTGGTTTCCTGGATGAGAAGTATCGACATGTCATTCACAATTCTGGATTCCCCTCTGAAAGCCAGGGTCCTTCATGCCAAAGTCAGTGCTGCTTCTTAGGGTTCTAAATTCTGGAATTTAATCCTAGCCAGGAGTTGCAAGAGTGATATCCAGCATTGTAAGTCAGCAGTATCCCCCAAATAAGTTGATAAAGCAGCTGTGTTGGCTCTAGAGCAGCTTAACTTTAGGCTTCTGAGTATGATGAATTATTGTTTAAGGAGATGTATTCATAATTCTGTTCCTTCGAAGCAGGTGGTTGATATTTTGAGATCCCTGCTGTATCAGCACTATGTATATTTGGCATAGAAACTGCATGAATGTTATAAATTCTATATTTAATTGAGTCTCATAAAGAAATCCTGTAAATCATAGTCATCCCATCAAACAAAACAGGAAACTGATGTGGTGAGGTATTCAATAGCATTGCTTCTTTTTGCCCCTTAGGGATAGGCAAAACTTTGTTGTTTGCTTTAGGAGAAAAGAAGTGATGATAGAGTCAGGTATCTTTGATCTAGTTCTGTTTATCTGAAAATAACAAGATCCTAATTCTTAGCACAAATATCAACTAATATGAGAAATTACTGTTATATCCAACACCAAGCCTCCCTGAGTCAGCACTCAGCCATAAAACTCTCTGTTTAGGTTTACAGCAAGACCACAATGCCACTATTTATTCAGACTCCATTCTAAGCTTTCTTGCTTCTCTGTACCTTCCTTTAAATATTTCTGGTTTTTGGAGGAAAATATCACAGCATGATTTGCTATACAGTAGATGGTGAAACTCCTTCATTTACATTTGTGAATGTTAAATGATATATGCTGTGGAGCGAGAGTTAATATTATGTCAACTTACAGGGACTGCAAAAATCCTACCAGGGACTACCAAAATCCTTCTGCTTTTCCTGAATGAGATATAGTGCAATAACTCATTCCATAAGATGGGCTTTGAGGCTTTGGTAAGTCACAATAAATTAAAGAGAGACAGTTAGAACAAACAAGGGTCTTACCTAATAATAAGGGTAAAATACACATACCAATGCAAGCAAAAGGAGATTTATATCTAGTTTCCTCAAATGGATCTGAATCTGTACAGGACTAAAACTGCTTTCATTGTTAGTGTGTTGTTTTACGTACTCCGTGCCATTGAATTACAATGAAGTGCTACTGGCACATGTTTTATCTATAGTACATCTATTGCATCAAATCAACAGGAGGTGAGGGAGGCTTGTACTAAATGAATGCAGTTCATAATGTAGCTGTATCTGGCAAACTGAATAAAGGGAGCAGGGGTTGATTTTGGCACCTGACCCGCTCTGGCATCTTTTGCGTGCAGAGCACTCATGGTGGGAGAGAATGGTTTGCTACAAGGAGCAGCGACAGGCCAGTGAGCCCTTGAAACACCCCTGAAACACATGCATGGCCACATTTTCTTGACAGGCTGCTTCAAGTGCTCTCTAGAGCTATTTGATCTGGTGCTCCAAACCCTCTTCATGCTGCTTCTCTTTACTGCTCTTACTGTGGAATTCATCTCAGGCTATTTTATCTGGGTGAGAGCTGAGCTTACACATGGGTTTGAGTCCATGCAGTGCATCTACAAATAAGGCTGCTGGACAAGGTCCCTGGTCTTGCTTATCGGAGTGGAATGACTGGCCTCCCTGATAAGCCAAGGTGGTGCTGAAGCATCACACCTCAGGCAGTTGTGAGCCCCAGCATGCAAGAGGTGATGTGTGCACTTCGTGTCACAGGTCAGGGAGAGGTCTCCTTTGAGACTGTTTGTAGATCTGTGTTGAAAAGGCTTTTTGATACGAGTGGATTGGCCAGGTATGGCAAGAACGGTACTTGTGATAACACCTGAACATGACAGCTGTGTGTTGCACAGCACAATAGTGATGCTGGAGAAAAGCCACTCATGTGAACAGCCCCTGAGAGGAGTCAGGGGAACAACAGAGTGGAGTGATCCTCACTCCACCTGCCAAGGTCAGTACTTGTCACTGCCCCAGTTCTCATCTTCTACCACAAATGAAAGCCAGTGACAAGTTGCAGTCATGTCTTTTAGAGATGTCTGCTTCGATCTTGTTCAGCAGCAAAGTGCACCCTGTATCTGTAAATCTGCAGAAGGCTCAGAGAGGAAAAAAGCAATTATGGGTGATCCAAAGGAAGCTGAGGAGAGAATAAGCAGGGGAAATAGTGTCTGCTGCTGGTTTCCAGTTTGCTCAGGGAAGTGGAAGGTAGGTAGTACAGCCTAAGAAATGAATATGATTCTATTAAGTAGTAGACTCAATCACTGTTTTTTTCCCTCCTATACAAAGTGAGCCAAGACAGAAACCTGCCAACAGATCCCTGTTGGGGGAGGAGGAGAGTTGTCATACACACTTAGGGGTTTTTTATTATTAAGTATAACTATAGAATTAAATAACTATGAATAAAATCTTTTGAGCAATTGGGATTTCATGAACATGACTTAAGGATGCCTGAAATGTATTGGAAAGTCACCATGTTCAAATGCAATTTCCACCTTTTTCTATTACACAAAATAAAAAATACTTTGTCCACCAGAAAAGGACCTGAGCTTTACTGCAATAGAAGTTGAGAAGTAACTCTGCTGAAGCCATTGGTGTGAGCTAGTGAGGTGTGAATATACTTTAATAATGAAACAACACCTGCACAAGGTTTCCTCTTGATTTCAGAGGGAATATTTGTACAGCAAGTTACTGCTCTGTATGATTAAGTCTATGATGGTGATCCAGGTTTCTGCTAAAATAAGATTACATGTCTATTAGTCTATCTAGAAGCTACAAAACTGCAATATATGGTATTACCATGCACTGAAGATAGGTCCTTGGGAAATTATTCAATAGAAATATGCAGGAGACCAATTTCCTCAGTAGCAGCAATTCTTTCTGGCACTGCAGTTTAGGTGACGATTCAGCTCTTGGAGTAGAATCCATTTAAGTTTGGATCTGGAAAGGACAGTGCTGGAAGTTAGGGAGCAGCAGATTTGTGTGTCACTGGATTATAATGCTGAGGCTATTTTGCAAATAACCTGTGCTCTGAAATTGCTGACTGTAGGATGCTTTAGGAATATTGACATTTTGCCACAAGTACAGAAATCTCAGTCAACTCTTACCATCATTTGACTTAACAACACATTTCACTTGCATAAATGAAACAATCCCTGTGTCCTCAGAACAATTATAAGAACATCTTTCAGTTATTATGCTACTCTGCAGCAAGGAGAAGGGGATGGATCCAGGCCTATGTTTCTTTTACAAAGAGAGCTTTTCTGGAGAGAAAACAGAGAATATGGAATACTCTAAAACATTAAGCAAATGGCTTCTTCTCAAAGAAGAAATATCCTTTGAAGAAAAGTAAAATGTTCAAAATGTCTTGAGAATAAAGAAAGAGAAGAACCTGGGTTTATGAACTGCTCTGGAGTAAACTATTTCATATTACAGTCCTAATAGGGGCACAAGCAAGGGGCAATCTCCCTTAACAAAACAAAACAAAATCATGGGATGTCACTCAGAGAATTTTATGTGCTTTGTGCATGGGGAAATGAATAGAGAAAGGCAGTGCTGCTTTTCCATGTGAGCCACAGGGGCCTTGCTGGCCTTGGGAACCAACTCAAGATTTCCACAGTCTCTATCCAGTCCTGACATTCTTCCTGCAAAAGCTACATCCATCAGGGGATGTGTAACAACGATAGAGTATCCAGATTAGTGCATTGGTCGTTTTTTCAGCGTTACAAAGCATTTACTCCTGGATTTGCCTCATGGAGGTACAAGAACAGCTAACAGGAGGATGTGCATATGACCTGGGGCACCATCCTCTCGGTTCTCCTTTCAGTTTTGCTCCTTCTTGTAGTTAATTCCTTTGGTACTGGACGAGAAAAACTGGCTATAAGCAGGGATAATTCTGTTGCAGGTGCATTTTCAGAAGATAAAAATTGAGTTTCAGAGCTGCAAGTGCTGCTGAGAAACCTGAGATCTCTTACTACTTACACAGAAGACATCACACCAGTGTCCTTTTGAAATACTGCCAAGTGTGGTGCCTGCAGCACCAGCTCCATCCATGGCAAGTGGCCACTCACTGACAACATGAAGTTCTGCCTTCCTCTCAAATAGTGACTTGTTTCCACTAATCCAGGATATTTCAGTATTTTTATATTTACTTTCTGTGTTGTCTTGTGTATGAACAATCTGGGCTCTTTGACATCTCAGAGATGTTTTAGTCTTATTGGCATTCTGTATATCAGTGAATTTTAAAATCAAAATTTCATTTCTTACAGCATTTATTGCATTCTGTTTTCTTCTTTTTCTGGGTTTAGGGTTGTTTGATTTCCTGAAACTCAGTAACAAAATCAACTCAGGGGGCCAGAGCTGTTTCTTTTGTTCTAAATGCATATGCAAAACCTCTCAGCTAATTAGCACTAAATTAAAATATGAAAGCAATATCCCTTCTCTTTAGGTTAGATGTATAAATCACTTACTTCTTTTACAGTTTCTGAAGAAAGATCAGCCACTGCATGCTGTTAGTGCCACTGAGAATAATAAAAAAGCTGTCACAAAATGATATCTTGATAAAACACAACGACCTTTAAAGTTGAAGCTGTGGGTGCAAACCTGACAAAAAATGTTTTCAGAATACACACAATAAGGTCTAAAATGAAAGGAAAACTGATTATTCGCACATTCTTAATTATTTCAGAAGATCGGTGCAATTAAATTAGGTGTTATTTTAAAATGCTGTGATTTCATAAAATGCTGGCTACATTATTTATTTTTGAATGAACTTTCATTTTTTTTCCCTTTGCAAAACAATACTGATTTTTTTACACACGTTTTTCATTTTTCCACATACACTGTATAGGTAGGACAAAAATTTTCACAGCAGGAATTGATTACTAACCCATCACTTTAATCCATGTGCTCTTCCTTCCTTGTAATTCCTGACTAACTCCATGTCCTTATCCATTGGAAATGTTTCTCACAGCAGACAACAGCTGAGGTCATTCCTATTGCTCCTGGGTAATCTTGTTTGGTGCACACACCTGAATTCACAGAGGAGCCAGTCACTGTCTCAAGGTTTCTGTGTGCACAATCTCTCTTGCAAGGGTAAAAAATAAAATAAATGAAACCCCAAAGATCTCTGCTAGCATCATTTCATTTTCTTCTCTTCAGATTCTTGTCCTGATTTTACAATTATATACAAGTGGACTCCAAGTGTCTGAGTCAGAGCATTTTTTTCCTATGTTTTTATATAATGCCTTAAAAATGAATTCTTAATCTCTTATTTTGACTGGATAGGTCATCTGCCCTAAATATAACAAATAATATTAAACTTCAGGCTTTGGTGATCTTGAAATTAAATGAGAGACTGTGAGGATGAATTGGGTTGAGGGGAGGGTGTGTGACCTCCTTCAGTAATCCCAGGTTGTATCTATAGATTGAATCCATGCTCTTTGAACAAAGACATTTATTTGAACAAATACATTACCACAAAACTCCCAAATCAGCCAGAAAATCCATAACATCAGCATTGCAGGGTTAACACTTGAATTAGGTTGTGGATCCAAGTCTGTTCTTAATTGAGCTGAGCTGCTGCTCACAGCTGGGAAGCCTGTGAAACACCCAGCTATGTTTTAAACGTTGCTCACATTCCACAAGGCTTTCCTGGCTCGTGTGCACTGAAAAGGCAGGGGAAGGGGAATGAGAAGACTACAACGTGAAGTTAAGCCCTGCATCTGTAGGTGACTGCAGAGCTCCTGGGGCCAACGGATGGAAGGAGGAAAAGCTTGCCCAGTGTGTGTCATGGCAGGAAACAAAAAGGAAAGGAAATGTTCTGCTCGAGGGTTATTTTTCCCTTGTTGAACAAACCGACCACTTTCAAGGTGTGTTCACAAGTCAGCGCAGGCAGTGCTTTGCAGAGGCTTGAAGGCTTTGGTCTGCCATGAGCACAGGGGAAGGCAGTGGCTGGTTGCAGCCCAGCAGCCCTCATTCAGCTGAAACTCGAAGCAGAAGGAAAGTGCATCTTTTAGAAAAGGCCCACCCAAAGTAAAACCTTTGCTATGTGTCTGTCCTTCCTTCAGTGCTTTGGAGCTCAGTGCAGTGTCAGCACTGCACTTCCCAGGACAGCCCAAGCCAAGCAGATTAGTGAGCAGTGCATGTGGATTTTAAACTCTGAACATCTCTCTCCAGCAGTAAAACTCTGCTGTTCATTGCAAGTCTTTAAATTATATGAAAAATAAATGGATACTCTGTTCCTATAAACAGGACCCATCTTTCTATCTGAGCACACTGCCTGTGTGCTGTGGTTCTCTGTGTGTTCAGAACATTAGTGGTGTGCTTTTTTTTCTGTGTTTGGACCCTATGGCTACATCTCAACCCGAATGTTCCCATGCTGCTATTGAAGGTGATTTGGAAAGGCACCCTAATTAAATGGCACAGTCGAGTAGTGAGGACTTAATGTCACAGTATGAATCAGTTTGGAGGGGTGGTTCTGTCTGGGGGAACTCAAGACATGTTTGATTTTGGTAGCTGATATAAGCAGCCAAAATGTAGAACTGATATGCATAGGACCAGGTTTAAAAATCTTACCTGCAGGGAGTAAACTTCAAATTTGTCTGCAGACCATCCACAGACATGCTCTAGAGGAAGACATTGTATGTCTGCATGCAATTACCGATGGCAAACCTGACGAGCTCACTGGTATGAATTCACACTCAACATCACCTTGCAGCACATAAACAGAAAATCCAGAAGAACAGCTTCCAGTGCAATTAGGTCCCGAATGAACTTCAGATAGCACATAAACTGGCTGAAACATGGCCAGAAGTTTAGAGAAGCTTTTTATCTTTTTTGTTCTGTTTCAGCATAGGTGGAAGAGTAATCCTGAGAGTCCCTGCAGAAAAGGACCAAACAAGGAAACTGGGACCACAACTGCTTCTCTGAGAATTGCAGTAATTAGTCTGGCCTGGGTCATGAATGAAAGCTGTAAGTCCTCTTTGGCAAATAATGGGGCATCAGGTCAAGTCCAGCAAGCATTAATGCACAGTGATTTTTTTACAGTTCCAAGCTGGTATGACACTGAGTCACAACTGTAATCCAGAGGAATAGGGAAAACAAAGCATTCCCTCACTGACAGTGAAAGAAAACAAATGGTGCAAAAACCAGAGGCACTGACTTTGTACAGATATGGTTGTTCTCACCAGCTTCATTTGACTTCTTTTGCCTTCATCTTCCCAAGGAGTGTTTAGAATCAGTTCCTCTAACATTTGGTGCTTAGTGTGGTCTTTGGGATAGCTCTTAGTGCACTCATGGAGTAATACCTTAGTTCTGTTAAATTTTCATTCTTTCAAAGGGAAAAGAAAAGCACAATAGGGGCTGTTATAGAAGTATCCTGGGGTGACATTTTATCCTCCTTCTGTCATGAACTGAGAGGCAAAAGAACCAGAGAAAGGAGAAATGAGCCATGAAAAAACTGAGCAAAAGATGACACTTGGATCATTGAATGTCAGAAATGCCATACAGGACCAGAATATTGTCTTCAGTCAGCAATGACACCAATTTTTCAGTGTCTCCACTGTTGTTTTACCAGGTCCACAAGAGCTGACTGGACACAGCACTATTCAATCATCACCTGTCATTCACATTCTAAAAATAAGTTATTCTGTCATCCAGTTATTGGAATGCTTGACTATTTTATATGCTGGCCACCCTGTCACTTTAATCCCCAGCATCCCTCTTGTGTCCTGTATGATACAAGCATTTCAGATAAGCTACAGTGTGAGATGTATGGAACCCAGGGACTGGATAACTGAGAGAGATTTGGTAACAACTATAAGAAATATACAAAGAAATAGTAGAAAGGAAGATTTAGCCAGTATCCACTAATGTGGGATTTTTCCCATACTGGTTTTCTGCTTCGACACTTCCTTTGCCAAAACCCTCTTGTGGTTTGCAAAAGATGCACTTTACATTTTTACCCCATCCTTCAAGAGCCTGAGATCACACCCCAAGGTTTTCAGTAGAGCAGTTGCATGTAAAAACTTGCAGATTCTAAAACCAGAAACAAACCCAACAAAACAGCCTGGAAAAGCTTCTTTTTGCATTTTCTGTGTTATAGGTGTTATCAGCCTGTAGTGAGAGATAAGTAGCATGAATATTGTTACAGTGACCTTGGTATCCAGCACTGGCAAGGGACTAAGGAGTTCATGGGAACCTGCCAAGAGTATCCGAGTCAGGGAAAAGAGATGGAATGTGAGAGTAGCTGAAAGGGAAAAGACTCCTTTTTGAAGCTGTAGTAGCTTCAGGAAGGAAAGACTGATGTATGACGATTTGCATTAGTTTTTAGGGAATTCCCTTGGGATTATGGTTGTATGTGACCACTTTAAAGGGTGCCAGTTTGCTTCCCTCTCTTTTCTTTCCCTTCTTACAATTCCCTAAGGAAGGAACCAGTCTCAGCTGAGTCCTGCTGGTTTGTGCAGCAGCATCTCAAATCCCACAGCAGTTTGTCTCAAACCCCAGAGCACCCACAGACACCTGCAGAAAAGGCACTTGTTACATCCAGCCAAAGGCAGATTTTGTAGATAATCTTGCCAGAAGCAAAATTCTTGTTAATTCTCCTATTTCACTCCACATGTTATTAAATACAAAATATCAGTGTAGCACAAAGCTCACAAAAGAAAAATGACACAGAGACATTCCTAAGATGCTGAGAAAACCAGGCTTTAGTTCCAATTAAGTAATTACTGAATTCCTGACGGAGATGCAATGTGTTTTCTGCCTCTCTATGTATTTATTATTTCTATCTCCTCTGCCCTTGGTGAGCTATTCAAGCAAGGTAGGAGAAGGTTCATTTAAAAGACACAGAAGTTTTTTATCCAAATTTTACTTCCATTATAATTTGTGAAACTGAGCCTTTCAACACATCCAGTCGTCTGGTTTTATTATTTTTTTTTTAAATGTTGATGTCTTCCTTTCTTCTTTATCTTCTCTGCAACAGCTGGCAGTACTACTGCCAGATGCCACCAAAGTCTACAGAGTATTAAAAACAGGCCAGCACTAACCCTGGGCTTGAAAGAGTGATGATGTCTCTGCAGCCAGGGGACACAGAGGAAATGAGTGAGACAGAAGGAGCTTGTCAGAGATCTACACCATCAAACTAACAAAATAACAAACCTGAAATTCAAAATGCAGCATGGTAGGTCCAACAACAGGCAGATGCACTCACACAAATTTTTTGTTTGTTTGTTTTGTTTTGTGTGTTGGTGGTTGTTTTTTTTTTTCATTAGTGTTCTTTGGTGGCCTTCAATTTTCTTAGCAATTCTTGGACTTCACACATGACTGCAGAATGTGTCTGAATTGTATAGGCAAGAAAATATTGGGTCTGGGGGCATTGTGCACAGAAAAATCCTTTCCTGAAGTCAGATCCAGGCACAGCTTTCTTCCTCCCTACTGGCCAAAGACAACGGGGTGTTATTTAGATGAAGAACACAGTCTGGCAAATAGCCATTTCCACACTGGATGCCTCTCGCCTGTCTGGTGAGGTTAAACTGTGCAGGTCCTACGGTAAATAACATCCAAGGCAACACAAATCCTCAGCTCTGTCCTCCCTTAGGCAAATTCAGAGGAATTACAACCTTTAGCAATACTTCAGAACAAGACTCAACCACCTCCATAACAATGCATCCCAGTGTCTGCTCTGCTCCATCAGAAACTGGTGTGGTTACACCTATTAGTTGCAGCCATATGATACAGCAAAATGATTTTGCAGCAGCTGATTTGCAGAGATGATTCATTTTCCCTCCAGAGGTTTCTGGAAGCTTCCACAGGGTAGTGGTGGAGTTGCCCCTTTTAGTCCCCTCTCTGAGTTGCATCTCATGGTGCACAGCTGAAGCCAAGCAGCCTGAAAGTCAGCAGAGGATTATTTGCAGGGTGTTGGCTATTCACTGAGAGTTAAAGCTGAGGAACTGGCTACTGAGAAGCCAACTGGAACTGGTAACGGTAAGGAGCTGAAGCCAAAGCAAACCAAGCCAGTGGGCTCACTGGAAGCCAGCAAAAGCTGTCTTTGGGGTCTGTCCTACTGCACATGTTTGGAACTCAAAAAAGAAAAGGAGGATCTCAAGGGATCAGACTAGTTAAGCAACACTGGAAATTTGAACATTGCTGCAAAGTCAAAACTTCTTTGTCTTATCATATCCAAAATTTATTAAAGCAAAATACTGCAAAAAAAGGCAGAGGAACAAGGTGTAATCCCAATCAATATTTGGAAGAAACTGTTGACAAAGAGCACAATCTATATGCCAAGTATCCTCTTAGGACCAGACTAATTTTGTACAGGCATTCCTGAATAGGAGATACATTCATAAAAACATCTTGTCATGGGGTTTCAGAACAGCATGGAAACTCCTTACTGAATTAGTTTCCAGCCACGACTCAAATCCTGTCCTATCTCTCCCACCCCCCTATGACCAGCTAAGAGCAGCCACCCCCTCTTGGTGCCTCCAGAGGGGTTGATTCATTCATCTGTGTTATGCAGCCTCTGGGATTGCCCTGGGAGTTTCCAAGGCAGAATGAGAAAGTGGAAATAAAAAGCAGATCCCTGCACGATTTGTGAAACATGCAAAATACAATAGCAATAAAAATAGTAATGAGCTCATTATAATAGAAATGGTCTCATTAGCAGTGCAAATGCCAATCATATACGTGGCCAGGTTCCTGATGGTGCAGGGAGTCCTTTAAATACTGTCCTTCCCTCTTCCAGCAGTACAAATCCTATTGAAAAACAAGCGGTTTGTCCAGTCCTTGGGCTGCTGTCCCTCCCCTTGCTCCCCAAAAGGTCACTGCAGTATATAATGCCTGGACATGTAGGATATGGGGAGTCAGATGCACATCCCTGTGCACTGCTATGGGCAGAGGATCAGTCCTTTCCCTCCAGGCTGTCTCTGCCACAAGAGGAGGGTGAAGAGAACTCCATTTGCTGGCAAGAAATGTCTTGAGCATACAGTGGGAAAATGTTTGTGGAAATACTTAAGTGGGAGGAAAATAGTTTCCATCAACAGGAATTTTGGGCATTTGCAGATGAACAGTAAGAAGGGCGATTATAACACAGTTTCAGACTTTTTAGGCCAGTTGGAGGGCAGCACCCATGTCCTGCTGCTCAAGACATAACTCAGGAAAATGCAATGGAGCAGGATGGCATCTGCCTGAGTCTGCAGTGTGGCTTCATCTCTTCGCTCCAGCCAGGTGGTGCCATTCCTTTGCTTTCGAAGTATCAGGCAGAAATGTCACCTTGGCTCAAGACATACTGGTCAATGGTACTGCTGGGTGAGGAAGAGCAGCCAGTGGATGGGAGAAGATAAGGGCCAAACATGCTGTGTGGATGGTAATTGAAAAGAATATGTCTATTTTACTCTTTTTCTACCAGATATGTGCACATACACCACTGGAAAGCTAGATCTGAGCTCCCAGGTTCAACATGTTTTCCTAGGTCCATGAGAAGATATTTATCATCTGGATTTTTACTATAGGAAGCGCAGATCTAAACTAACTGCACTTAGTGAGCTTTTGGCTGGAGGTCTCAGAAGTTCAGCACCTTTCTCTGGGCAGTGACGGAGCTGATGTGTATCCTTTTCTGCTGGCTAACATCCATAATTCTGTGTCTCCATGGGCCTCTCATGGGCCACTTTATCTTATTACAAATTTATATGCCTTATGGATCAGCTTTCACCGGACCTGGAGTTCAGGTGGACTAAAATGGCAGGCTCTGCAGCACCACAGTCGTGTGTCTCCCCTCCCCCCGCAAATGTCTCCATGACTTTTCCACAGTCACAGGAAAGCCCACAGCAGAGCAGGGAGTGAAGCTGTGCTGTAATTGCCAATCAGTACACCCTGTATACAAAATTCTCTTTTCATTTGTGATCGAGGCTATGAGAAATGCAGAACTCCATCAAGATCTGCCAGGTAATAATGAGCCACGCTCTTCAAAAATGTACTTAAAATTGAAAGTGATTAAAGATGCTCCAGCCTGCAATTACCTATTACTCACTCGTGCTTTAAACAGTTCGTTTTTCACATCATTCCAGGAAGCTGTAACTTCTTAGAGCAATGTTTCTGGTAATTAGGGGAGAGCAGCAACAGCAGCCACTGAGCATTATCTGTGCTGCAACAGAACTGGGAATGCTGCCTTCTGCAGGTGACACAGCAAGTGTGGGACTGTGGCAAAGGGAGGCAGCACCTGCTCTGACTGCTCAGCATCTCACTGCTCAGGACACTGGCCACTCACCAGGACTTGGTTCACAGAAATGCTGCACTGGGAAGGCTCAGCCCAGGCTGGTCTGTGCTTCTGAGAATGAAGGAGCTCTTGAACAATTCAGAAACATGGCACTCCCTTTGGCTGGGTGGAATAAAATTACTGCCTCGCTGGAGTTGGCCTAGGAATAAGAAAAGGCTTTTAGCAATCTATTTTTAGGCTCTTTCCTTTTTGCCTTTGAAGTGCAGTTGAAGTAGCTACAACAGATACATCCTACCACTAAACCTCAGCATTCTGCTTTTGCCTTCATGGCCTTTACACTGTACACAGTTTTGATTTACCAGTTTTACTTTTCAGACAAAGTTACATGAGACTTGATTTTCTTGCTGCAAGGGTAGTGCCACTTTAGTCAATAATTGTACTGGAGAGATACCACAATGCTTAAATAAAGTAGGAATATAAATAATTAAAAAAAACAGGCACTTGAGACAACCATTCCTTACCAGACACTGTAATTGCAGGACCAAGCATTGTGGTTGTCCTGGCTGTCTCCACAGAGAACCCTGGGCATGGAATGAACCTTAATGATGGCTCAACACTTTGTGACAATGAAAAATATAACTTTTACGTATGTGGGCTCCTCTGGCTGAAAGCTGCCTCCCTTTAGAGACTTACCTATGATACCCAGAGAGCATTAGTTTAATGCGTGCTGTGGTGAGTTTTTACTCCTGCTTCCCTTTTTGCTGCTCAAGTTGTCATCAGGACATCCTCACCCCAGCTTTCCTCAGGTTGCTGTCACCTATGGCTCTGCTTGATGTGGCCAAACCTCCTGAGAAGAGACAGAGGCAGAGAGAAAGGAGGAGTACTGGCAGACCAAGTTGGAATACAAAACAGTAATTTTTACCTGCTTGGAAAGAACTGTGCACACAAGACAGTATATAAAGAGTAAATGACAATATTAGAAATAATTACAGCAATTATTAATGACAGGAACTTATCTCAGTATTAATAAGAATAATAAGCTTATCCAAGATGACTTCAGCTCATTTAATCTCAAGAATTTATCTCAGTAATAAGGAAAAACATATTCAGAGTAGAAATAGAAAAAAAAGAGTTATATAAGGATCGTGTCTTGTGTGTGACAACTGTGGTGAATGAAACATTCTTCTTCCTCAGATATGTGTTTGGAGAAACAAACCCCAAACCCTAACTTCGATGGGAAATATTTATGTAAGGAAAAAAACTAGAAAGGTGAGGATATTCTGTGGCTTTACAGGAACTCTGAGCTCCCCAGCTGGTGGCACAGCAGCAAAGGGTACTTTTCTGCACGTTTGGGCAAGTGACAAGTGTGGAGTTCTGAGATGGCAGTTCTGAAAAAGTCCTGGGCTGCAGAAACCGATTTACTGGTGAGAAGTTCGTGGTTGCTGGAGCTGCCCCACATTGCAGGCACAGCCAAAGCCACCACAGGGCTGGCACAGCAGATCTCCCTTCCCATGCACAGTGTGAAGCTGCCTCTGACTCCTGCCCATACAGGTCAGTGAGAGAGATCTCTGCCTCAAAGAGGAGCACAGCTGGCAACACAAGTTAGCAAAAGGAATTGAAAGAACAGCAACTACCAGATGATTAATGGCAGCGATATGAACCCTGCTGACAGCCCAGAGCCTGGGCACCTCTGCTGAGACAGATTAACTTTGTCTCTTGAAGCATGGGAACAAAGGGAAAAGGAGCTACTCACCGGGAAATGTCTAAATCTATAGAAGAGTGATGAGCACGTTTGGGCTAAAGGAATTGGCTGGAGAAAATTCCTGGCAACCTCTGCCACTCTGTATCTGGGTGCTTATCATCCACCCAGCTCAGCATACAGATTTTGGGCTACCACTGTCACGTCTCTTGGCTGCGGAGTCAAAAGGAATTGATTGTCATTCTTTCTGAAGCAGTTTGAAAACATTCCTGAGTTGTACTTTTCCACCTCAACCTTTATTTCTGTGATGATTCATTTTTCTGTTCCTTTTTGGAAGGACAGCAGACAGCAAAAGCTTTGCCCCAGCTGGGTTTTGCCACCCTCACTGCCCATCGATGTGAGGCAGAACCATGGTCACACCTGGGGGCAAATCCCTCCTGGGCCACCAGACTCCCATTCACTTACAGGCTCAGGGGATGCTCTGGATACTTCAAAGGCATAAAGGAAAGTCAAATACACATTGAAATATTTGTGAGACATGACACGTTTACTGTTAGGGATTTATGTTTTCATGGAATTATAGAATCATAGAATCGATTGGGTTGGAAAAGACCTCTGAGATCATTGAGTCCAACCCTTGATCCAACTCCAGGTCCTTTACCAGATCATGGCATTAAGTGTCACATCCAATCTCAGTTTAAAAACCTCCTGGGACAGTGAATCCACCCCCTCTCTGGGCAGGCCATTCCAATGCCTGGTCACTCTCTTTGTAAAGAATTTCTTTCTAATATCCAACCTAAACCTCCCCTGGCAGAGCTCAAACCCGTGCCCCCTTGGCCTGTTGCTGGTTGCTGGGAGAAGAGACCGACCCCACCTGGCTACACCCTCCTTTCAGGCAGTCGTAGAGGGCTTTTTTATTTATTCATGTCCAAAAAAGAGCTACTGAGTGGCAAGCAGAGTTACACCTGTGGGTTAGTCCTGGCAGGAAACTTCCACAAAAAGTAAATAAGAGCCTTCCCCAGGCCTGGGGGTTATGAGTGGGATCTGTGTCCTCCTCTGCCTGAGAGTGCTGAACTTGGATTTTCAAGTGACCTGAAATCCAGGTCTGTACTCTGCTGCCACACAGCATTGCCTGTCCCGGCCCCAGCACTTTGTAAGCAAGGCACTGGGTTCATTTTCTGAGGCCAAAGCACACGTACCCAGGCAAAGAGGCAGAACTTGTATTTCTTACCTTGTCCTCCCCACATTACACTCCAGCTTCACTCTCCAGAAGGAGTTACGAAACTCCAGTATTGCGTCAAAACCCCAGAGACCAGCAGGATTTTAAGGTCTGATTCATAACTCAGAGAACATCAAAGCAGCAGCCCCAGTTTCCCAAGTTTTGCATTCGAGGTCTGGCCACAGCTAATTTTTTGCTATGCAGAATAAGTACAGCCCAAGCTGCCCCACTTCAGTGGCCTCCTGTTGGGCTGAAGCAGCAAAAGCCGTGCACAACATCTTCTAATGATTCATATTTTGGGGAGGAGGAACATCACCTCTAGGAATTCAGCCTTATTGGATACTCTAATCCAGAAGAGATAAAAGCACTTACTAATTACTGCTGGGTTTTGTTTCTTTGAAGAATTGGGTTAAATTTCTTTTGAAAGTAGATGTCTGTTTGTGCTTGTTAGATGTATAATTTAATTTGTTTAGGACTTTTTCCTCTTCTAGGGTTTTGTTTTAATGATATCTCTGCACTTCTTTCTCTTCTTTCCCTCTCTTTTCTCCCCAAAGATATGAACTTTTGATACACTTCAGATTTACTTTCTTAATATAACAATGATTATCCCCAAGTTGAATGCATCTTCTTTGGGGCCTTATTTTTTCCTTTCTCCCTGTTGAAAATTCATTCCCTTAAAAAAGAAAAAAAAAAGAAAAAAAAAAATAAGATAAAATTGTTCTGGTCTTGCTTGCCAGTTTAATAATTCTGAGCTTTATTTGCTTATGGACCTTTCCTGACTGAAACCTGTATTCATACTACACTGTAGAGAGTACTCGAAATATCTCCTTGAGAAAAGAAAAATAAATTGCAGTATTATAATTTATCTGTCAATCACTACTAAGCAACATTGCAGAAGGAGAGAAAATTGGGCTGAAAGGGAACCTGGGGGGTCATTAATTCATACTTCTTCCCAAGTGAGGACCAACTCTGCCTACATCATTCCTGACAGATGTTTTTCTAACCTGTTCTTAGCAGCCTCCAGTGGCAGTACGTACACAACCTCCCACGGCAATTCCTATTAATATTCGACTGTTCTCACTGAGCAAAAGTTTTTCCTAATGTTTAACCTGAATTTCCTGAGCAGCAGTTTAAACCTGTGACTCCTCATCCTGTTCACATGGATTTGATCTTGTTGAGTCAATCCAGCTGAGGGAAGTGGTTTAGCTGTGCTCCCAGGAGCTTTCTGCACTTGTGTTCCTTTGCAATTATAGACACGTTTGGAAAAACCCACCCACTGAGAGGCATGTCCAAACTGCAAATAGAGATGAGCTGTTTGTCCTGCCCAGGGCTGACATCTCCTGAGATTTTGCTGGGTTGGGGGGAAGGAGAAAAAAGAAAAACCCCTATACATCCCACACTGCACTTCACTGCACAACTCCCTTCCCTGTCTGCCCACCATGGCATACTTTACTCCTGCTTCAGGTTGCACACCGAGGTGGTTGATTGTTGGCCAGTTACTTCTGCACTGACCACGTCAGCATTTAGGTGATGAATTATAAATGAACTCTTCTCCTCGCCCCCCACCCTGAAAACAACATCCCAAAATAAGTCACACCCAAAACTAACTAATAACTAACTAATACCTCTAGTTTGCTGTACAAATAAAGAAACAGTTTGATGGACTACCCTGTTTCTTATCTCTAGGATGGGAACATGTACACTGCTGCTGACTCATGGGTGCTCTCATGGCTCTATAAATGAAGACTAATGTTGCAGTCAGCTTTGCCACTGGCCTGGTCTTATTTGGGTCAGCCAAATAACCCTTCCTTTACCTGACTTCCTATGTTAAAGGGAATTATTAAAAAAAATACCCAATACATTTTCAAGGTACTCTGAGACATAAGCCTGAAGGGTGCTCTGTTTCATTGTTCTCAGATTTAGGGATTATTGTGGGAATTTATAAAACTCCTGTGTGCCAAACACTGCACAAGGCGGAGCAGCTCAAGGCTTCATGAGCAAGCAACCACAACCATTTCTCATCTCCCTAAGGTGAGAGGGATTTTATTTCTGGCAGCCACGGGTGCCCCTCAGCCTTTTCTCTTTCTCTCTGAAGTAGCAGCATGAGCTTCCCAGGGCTTTTCCACAGGCAAAGGAGGCATCTGCTAACCAGGACAGAGAACAGCTGGCTCACAGCTATTCTGCTGCTCCCAGCAGTTGCAGTGATTTTGCCTGCCCCCAGCACTGGCCCCGTCTGGTTATTAACTTTTGTTTTCATAATTATTGCTTTTACTACTACTATTCTAAATAACAATGGAATAAATTCCTTCTCAAAAGTGATTTTTGTTGTTTGTTTATTTGTTTGGGGTTTTGTTTGGTTAAAAGTTGCCACACCCTGCAGCAGTGAAAAATATTCTTAGTCTTGGGGGTGAGATTCCTTCCTGGATGGGGGAGGCATGGGGAGCTATGGCCAGAACAAACTGGGTATTGGAATCAGGCCAGGCAGGGAGTGCCTCAGGCATTTGGAAGGGCTGGCTTCTCTAATCCTGGAGCAGTTGTAACCTTGAAGGCACAAACCCTGAAAGTGTGGAGGTCCCACAGTATGACAGAACAAATTGGTAGGAAGGCAGGGAGGATCTGTCAGACCACAAATGAGCAAAGAAAAAAAAGCTTTTCTGGTTTTTTGTGGTTTTGTTTTTTTTTTTTGGTTGATGCCAAATGATTGTATTGCTAACCTCAGGAAGATGAAATGCTGAGCAACAAAACACCATCATTTGGGGCTAATCAAAGATTTGCCGCTCAGCCTCAAGCTTGGTTTGTTTGAGTTGGAAAAAAATAATAAAAATATCATGGACACATTTAAAAATGTGGTATTTTAGACTGGGAAAAAAAAAGACTAAATTACTTTGTTTTCTTTTCCAAGTTTTGACCAGTTTTCTTGTGTGAAACTGGTTCACTAATTTGCCAAAAAAAANNNNAAAAAAAAAAAAGAAAAAAGAAAAAACAAAAGACAATCTCTTGCTTTAACTCCATCTTTTTTCCCTTTGGCATCACACAATAAATACATCATCAGGAACTGCATTCCCATCAACCACTTCATTTGTGGAGAAGCAGGTGCTGATCTCAAAAAGCTGCTGAGTTTGGTCAGCGTTCCCTGCCCTGGCACGGGGTGGCATTCCCTGGCTGAGGGGCCGTCAGTGGAGGGTGTTTCTGAGGACAGCCAAGAGGAGCAACAGTCAGGAGCAGTGTAGGTGCACCAATCTGACCTGTAGGTCTGGCTCTGCTGGCCTCTGGGGGAGTCCCTTGGTTATTTGGGTGATGCATCAGGTCCCTCAGAGCAGATCAAGGTCCTCTTGTGCCCAGAGTCACAGACGAGTCACAAAGTAAATCCCAGACCTACAGAGCTCACATTTTGTTTTCACTGTCTGTTGAAAAGAGCTAAGAGATTTAGCCTGTAAACCCTGAGACTCTTCTCCAAAAAGACATTCAACTTTCTCCTCTCTGCAGGAGCCGTGGCTGCAGCAGCTGCTGGACTGAGACTAGAGAGAAAGATCTCAACTGGCAAGAAGGATGGCTTATCACTTCCCTCCTAAGTGCCAAATCAATACAGACTCTTCAAAATCAAGCCCTGTAGGTCATACTGCATCAACAAGTCTGTAAGCACAGTCATGGCTCAGTCTCACAAGTGGGACCAAGGGCCCAGTGCTGCCATACAAAACCTCTGAAGTGTCAGGCCAAGAGAAAGCAGCATAAAACCAAAAAATGCACAGCAATTGTCCCAGAAATATTTTTTAAATGATAATTTTTTGGTGCCTTAGCTCGTTCTCCAGCAGTACACAGAGCAGAGTCTGTAACAAATAACCCCAAATGCACTGGTGTATCTCTCTTACCTTACACACCTTCACACTTCACAACCTCCACCAGCCCTCAGTTTGCAGCACATCCCTGAAGCAGGAAGGTGCGGGGACTCCTAATTCAGAGGCGGAAAACAAAGAACAAATTCTAGAAGATACCACCAGACCCTGACCCTGCACTGCACAGCTGAGAGCAGCTGCTCTGCTCTCCTCCAGGCTGGCTGACAAACACAGTGATGGGCTGAAGGGCAGTTTCAGAGATAAGATGCTTTTGGAGAAACAAAATGCAAATTGAGAACCTCAGGCTGGAACTGAGCTTTGAGCAGTCAGAATAACACTTAAAAACCTGATTTGCTGCCTTTAAGAAGGCTAAGAAAGTCCCTGGTACAGCCCAGAGTCAGGCTTCTCATTCCCACCCAAGGGGCTACACTCCACTTATGGCATCACCCCAAGCTGGCTCTCCTGGCTCTCTTGAAATTGTAGTGTTTAGCAATCTCTCATAAATACTGAAAGAGGTCTAATTATTCATTTAATCAGGGGAGAGAGTTCTCCTGCTGTTTCCCCCAGGCCAGGCAAAACAGCCCATTGCAACAATGGTGAGAAAAGTGTGTGCCAGCCCCATCCCCTCTGGGATTTGTGCAGGAAGACTCACTCTCCATGCTCTGCCAGCCCTGCACCTCTCACCAGAAATGCTGGTACAGCACAGCAGAAGAATAAAGGTTATTATTTTTTTTTCCTTCTCAGTAACAAGCCCAAAAGAGTGAATTCTCCAAATCCAAATGGTACTGATGCAGAACAACCCAGCCATAACCTCTTCCATCAGCTGCCTTAGAGGAGTTGTGATGAGGTGTCCAAGCATCCTGGTTCTCCTATTCTCCTCTTGTGTTGCTTCACTTCTTTGTGGCTCATGGAGCAGAAAATAGGAGTGACAGCAGCATGAGTGGCACTGCTTTGTGCTCTGTGGCTTCCCAGCAGCTCACTTAGGCAATAATGAATGGGAAGTGAAAGTTGCTTGGGCTGACAGCCCCAAACAGCAGCTGTGGAGTTGCAGGTTTCACAGACACCTATTAGAGGACAGAGGACAGAGTGCTAAGACAATGCTTTTAACCATCTTGCATGTGTTATCAGATCCCCTCCTGCTTGGATGTCTTTGGGTTGCTGGCTCCTGACAGTGGTGCCATCATTTCTCCCTCTCTGAACTTGATTTCTCAGTTTTGTTTTTCCATATTTGACTTTCTTTCTCCTCTCTCTTGCCCTAGTGTGCCCCACTCCCAGCAGGCAGGGGCAAGTTCTCTGCTCCATGGAACCCAGTTCTTTCCCAGTGAGCAGCATGTCTGTGCCCACAGGAAATCCCTTCCAGTCTGCTGAGGGGGATTTGGAGAGCCAAAGTATTTTTTTTTCCTTTTCCCCTCCTTAGTGAATTATCTTTTCCACCCTTGGATGTCCCAGGCCATTGAACACCCCTTGTTTTGCTCTGCCCTTCCCTGTGTGTGGCTGAGTGCCCACAGATGCCCCATACCATCCATGCCCACGGATCCCAGGCTGCTCCCTGGGTCAAACAGAACAGAACACAAAGCCCCAAACCTGCCATCCACCAGGATCGTGAGGCAGAAGGAAATTCCCTGAGCAGCTTATGGGAGTTAAACTGAAGTGGGAGGGAATGCAGGTGGGAAACTCTCCTTTTCCAGATTGCAGCATTAGTCAGCTCAGTCCCATCGAGGGACAGTGGAGTGGTTCCAGCAGCACTGAGCACAGACAGTGGAGTCACCTCTGCAGCAGTTGCATTAACTCCTTTAAAGCTTGTTTTCAAGCCCAGAAATAATCAATAGAAGCTAGAGAACATACTAAATTATGATTTGCTTATTTTTCTAAAATTATGTGCAACTTTATGAGCTTCTTGTCAACACCAACTGCCAGAAAGACAAATTAGCAAAGTCAGTAAACTCTGCTTTAAGAATCTGGCCATTTCCAAATTTCTATCAAATTCATGAATTTTTAAAAATGAGCATAGCCTGTGGTTCCTTTAATTTCATTTCTTTCTTATTATTTCTCAATTTCTCAACCATCCATATACCTCTGCGTCACGTTTTAAGACTTTTCTCTGCAACCACAAGCTGTTTTATAATTACAGCTTTTATTGTGTTCCAGAAATGGGTGCTGTCAGTCAATATTTGAAAGTTCACAATAGGTTTGTGTCAGAGCAATCCTGAATCATCTCAGTTTATGCAGGAATTCAGACTGTGTTTAGCTTACTCCCATCCAGTAAAGCAGATGTTGTTATGAGTGTGGCCAATGAAAGTCACAGCTGACAGGTCAGGTAGAGCTCAGTTCTTGAGTCAGGGCTTGATGTGTTTGTGGTCACCAGGCTGGGCTGGCGTTTCAGGACCACCCTCAGGTCAGCTCTGTGCTGTTGCAGTTAACAGGTGGACACTTATTTGTCATGGGTTGGGTCAGATTGGAGGCTCAGCCAAGATCAGCTGCAGGGAGGCAAAAGCCTTTTTGTGTTGCATGAGGAGACAAGCATGGGAAGAGAAGGTGGTGCTGTGGCCCAGCCTAAATCAGCCCTGGGAACTTGAAATTAACACTTTGCTCTGGTGATGACTAACCTCTACATAATTCCCCTCTGATGTTTTGGATACAACAACATGTTGTTTCTCCTGTAGCACCAGATTTTGGAGGGTCTTTCTTACTAATTCATATCAAGTCTAGTGGGGCTGCAAGTCTGTCTCAATAAAGGAAAAAAAATTGCTCATATTTGGAGACTTAGATAAACATACAAATGTTTTCAGAAGAACAAGTCTCCCATTTAAAAACATATGTTTCCTCCTTTGTATCTGTTTTGTCTTTGGGGTTTTTTGCAGACTTCTTAGGAAATGTGTTGGCATGAACAATATGTTTCAAGAAAAGAGAGAAAATACTTTCAGAAAACAAAGGTTTTAGAAGTCATAATGTTTGATTCATCATGGTAAATATTTGATTTATTTATTTTCCCTCCAGAAAGGGCATCATGACTGCCCAATAAACCCAGTTATAATCTTGAACAGCAAATGCTGTAAATGATCTACGTAGCATCTACTACAGCCCAAAAGCTACTCACAGAAGGGTTGATTGTGATGACTCATTTCCAGGGAAGCTGTCTCATGCTCCATAGAATTTTAGGTGGCCAGAGGGAAGAAAACATGCAAAATGAATCAAATAGAAATTACTAAGTGTTCACCCCCTTCTACATCTGCAGAGGTGACACAGTTGGCTGGATTCACCATGCTGATTCCCTGTGGGGAGAAAGAAGAGAGGCAAAATTGGAATAAGACTTCTCTGTTTCATTGGAGCAACATTTATTTGCACTTTCCAAAACCATCCACGTGCCAGCATGATGTCACTCATTTCCCAGACTTTGCACCTAAAAGCAGGTCCACTTCAGGAAATGGGGACTGAACAAAACAATTCACAAGCACAGAAGTGAGCAGTCCACAGAATGGTTGAGGTTGGAAGGCACCTGTGGAGGTCATCTGGTCCAACATTCCTGCTCAAGAGGTCGCCTAGAGTCAAGTGGCCCAGAACTGTGTCCAGATGGCTTTTGGATATTATCAAGGATGGGGAGTCCACACCCTCCCTGGACAACCCATAGCAGTGCTCATCATCACTCTGCCTCTAGATCAGATGTGCATCAGCCATGGAAAGCCTGAGACAGAGACAGAATTGTCAGAGAAATTAAGTTCACACCTTCACCTTCCCAGGGTAAAGCTGGAGCCGAAACAGCCCATGGCCCGTGGTCAATAAATAATCAGCCATGAATTTGGGGGATTTAGTCAATTCCTCTTCTGCAGATACAAGCCCACTTGAGAGATTTGTTGTTATCCTGGAAATGCCTCCAGGGATCTTTCCTTTAAAATCCTAAAAGATAATATCTGACATGGTTGAATAGGCTAACACGTGGTCTCTGCTGTCAAAATTCACTAAAAAAATTGAAAAATAAGGTTTATGTTGTGTTCCAGCTCATCTTTAAAAAACTTTCCCTACAAACTCATCTTTTGTATCAGAGGAAGTTTCCCTCTGCAGTAATTTGTACCAGGTCCAACCCAACACGTGTCACCTTTCCCAGCTGATGTCCCTGCTCTCTGTGCTCTGGAGTGCACAGCTGGTTACAGGCTCAGTGGGTTGCAGAGACATTCTCTGCACGCCATTCCCTTCTGAAGAACATCTCAGCCCCCTTAGGGACAGCTCTGCCATCATTTGGTTTCTTTCCACTGCCTGCTCCTGAGCACCTTCACTAGGGGCTTCGAGATGAGAGTTAATTAAACTGACAGCACTTCTTGGATGCAATTCAGTGCGAAACAATTGAACTTCTCTTTAATCCAGTTTCTCAGAAGTGAAACTGGACAGTGCTGGTGAAGGGAGGGAGATCTGGAAAACACAGTCAGGTGTGGGGGAGTTGTGCTCACATCATCAGCACATCATCAACAGCTGGAGAGTTGGCTGTGTGTGCTGGGAGAGAGCTGGATGTTGGGCAGAGCTGGAGCATTTTGACATGGAGGTGCTGGTGCCTTCCAGGTGAAGCAGCACCACCCTCTGCAAAGGGTCAGTAAGAGTGAGGAGGTATAAACAGGGGAATTCACTTGAGGCTTGACCTGGGAAAATCCTGTTCTAGAGAGTTATTTGAGCTCTTAATTGGAATCAGGAAGAAATGCCAGTTCAAATGTTTGTGAGAACTCAAAATTCCTGTTTAATACTTTTTGCCTATAAAAAAGTAATTTATTGAATTACATAGCAAGAGCTCTTAGACAGAGCCACAGCTCAGATGCTCAAGAACCTCTGGGCTGGGACAGAGGAGAGTTCACAGATCTTGTCAGAGTTGGTGCTAATAACATCAAGGTGTGGGTTCAATCTCTGTATGGGCCATTCACTTTGGAGTTAGACTCGGTGATCCTTGTGAGTCCCTTCCAACACAGAGGGTTCTGTGATATTCTGCTGTCCATCAACATGGTCCTGTCACTGCTGTTGTGGAATCACAGAGTGACTGAGCATGGTGGGGTCACTGTTCAGCTCGTGGCCTCTGTGTCTGGGGCCCTGTGCACACTGATGTTTTGACTCAGTGATGAGTCAAAGTGAGCTGACAGTTGTTTCTCAAAGAAAGGAATGACATGAAAACCTTATCATCATATTGAGATAACAGCCAGGTTTGGGCAGGAGACACTTCTTCTGTCGAAGTCAAGATGGAGTTTTTTAATGTCAACTCACTTTTGGAAATAAGAAAATAATGTAAAAAACAGTAAAGGAAATCTTGACTCATATCAAGATGTTGAATTTGGTACATAAAAAGTTGCCTGACTTGAAATTAATCTTTAAGAAAACCACAAACAAATAAATCACTGTCCCTTTTGCTTATATTTGTCTTACTCATCTGAAATTTGACTTAAAATACTTAAAAATACTTTGAAAGACTAGAGGCCTTTTCAGGTCAAGAGATCTAGTGGAGAAGAGCCTTGTTTTTCAACAATTTGTATGAGGCAAGAGAAGTTTTGCAAACAATCCCAGAAACTAAGAATGATTGCTAATACCAATGACTATTAAAGCACCAACTATCAGCATGATCAAACCACAGCTCTAACACAGTCTTGGGAAACAAGTCTCTGTAATTTTCCTCAAACAAAGCAGTAACAGCAATCATAGATTTTAACTCCATTGTGTAAACAACCTCGCTCCTTCTCACATGCTTGGCCACAAACAATGGGAACCTTTGGACAACAAGTGCCAGGTTTTTATGGGCACCTGGCAAGACCAGAAGTGCCCCAGTTCTGCTCACTTAGCTCTCGGATTGGGCTTACCCAGAGCCAGCACTGCTGTGGGTATTTACTGTGGCTGTGTGGGATGCACCTCACACTCTCAGATTAGAAACTCAGAGAAGAAACACACAGTGTATTAATGTGTTAACACTTTCTAGTGTTGTTTAACCACTGTCCCTGTTGAAAGAACATCTGGTCCTGAGCACTTTAACAGCCTTTGCTTGTAGCAGTTCTCACCTCTCACTGGCCTTGCAGCTTACAGACCCTTAGAGCCATGTGTGGCATCAGGCAGAGCACTGTCCTGCCTGTTCCTCTGACTCCTGAGACACTGCTTTGGGTGTTTAAGGGAGGGTTTTTCTCTTGCTTCTTTATGGCAGTGCTTCAGCTTAATGGCTTCAACCTCTTCTTCCACCTCTTTAGCAGTTGTAAAAACAAACTATTTACAAGGTACTTAAGGATTCCAACTTTTGTTTTATTCAGGTCACATTTTTTTCCATCATTTCCTCATACCAACGTTCCACTGTGCTGTTCATTGCTTCTGACTAATTATTGTTTTTTCATAGTTAAAGATGAAGAAGTGGGGCAAAAAAGTTTATGCTTCAGCATACTGATATAACATAGCATGAATAGATAAAACTCAGTTTTTACTCTCTACTGGATCCATGCCTAACAATCCATAAAGGTTAAGGTACCTTTACCACTACAGTTACTAATACATAGTTACTAAACAAATGTCTGGAGTCCAAGACAACAGGTGAATAAATAACCACTGGGAAGGAAATAGGATAAAAGAATGGTAAATGTCTATGTTTACATTACCATTTTTACATCACTAGCTCATCCAACACTATAAATGCTATGTTAGTTTCTTACTACAAAAGGATTTTCAACCATATTGCTCTGTAAACTATATGATTTTTTAATCAATAAAGCATTGACTATCTGTACAATCAAGTAATAAATCACTAAAATAACAAACTTCTCAAAAAATGCAGGAATAGAGGCAAACCAGGGTTTTCAACCTGACCTCTAGAACATTGCAATAAAGGCTCTACCACGGCCATAATGTGGCAACACAGCCCGTTCTCTGAGATGAGACTCTTAAAACACATTGCTGTTTGGTTGCAGTGTTTCCCTACAAGAAATTCACCATATAAAAATGCCTTTGAAGTTATTTTAAGATGCAGTCAAAGGGATCAGGGTATTTTCTCTAATTGTGCCAGCAAATGAAGGCATGTGTTAGCACTGTGTTGGAACTGGGATGGTGAGGCTGCTGGGAGAGAATGATTCCAGCTGTCCTGCTTTGTTAAATCAGGGCCTTAGGACTGACTGGTGGAAATGAGTAATTTCAAAAGTACAGGCTCAGTTTGTACTTCTGCTGATGGACACAACACTCTTCTTGCTTAATATGGAAACTCACGAGCTGGAGCGTGTCTTTCCTCCTCCATCTCAAACCCAACAGGGATGGCTATTCTTGTGTGACCTCCATGAACCAGTTACATGGATTTAGACAATCATTTCCAGGCCTTTTTTGTACTTCCTCACACAAACTTTTCCTACTGATGACCTTTGGGAGATGGAAACTCTGAATGTTGGGGAGAAAACATGATTTCCTGACTGCTGCTCTAAGTGAACATTTAAGTGGCAATTCTGCACAATAGCTCAGAAAATAGAACATGTGAATAGTAAGACTGAACAAGGAATTATGGTGAAACCAATAAAGTAACAATGATCAAGGGAAGCTGAAGAGTCTGATCCTTCAGGACAGGAGGAACTGTTGCTCATTTTCTAACTCCATTTTTATCTTCTGCTGTTGAAAGCAGAATTTCAAATCAAGATCAGCAAAAGAGGGGAGACATTGTCTCAGGCAAGGGGAAAACAAAGTGAAACTGCAGAAGTCTTTACCATTGCAATAGAACAGATAATTTGTAATTTGTAAGGTATCTCTTAATACTCATCACAAAGCACTTGGGTCCAGATGAGAGAGATTCCAGCACTTTATACAGCATTTATGCAGGAAATGGGAGAAATAGGAAGGCCTATGGGGAAAACTTTAATATTTCAGTTGAAAGAGGTAGAAAAAACTGGAAGACAGCATGCCACTTCCCATAACTGTGACACTCAGCTGCAAAGATGCAAGCAGAAAGCACAGGGAGGGGAAGGAACTCCCACGAAGGATAGGATTAGAATGCTGAGGAGAGGATGATTTCAATGAAGGACACTGCTGATCCAGGCATGCCTGAAAATATCTATAGCAGAGAGTAAAATTCTTGGACATTTCCCCACACAATTACTGCCCAGGCACAGCTTCTGGTGCAAGTAGGAGCAGAAAGACTGATGCTTTGGCAGCACTGCACAGCCCAAGTCATCTTACTCTTGGTCTCCGAGATTGGTGATGGCACCAAGAATAGAAGAAGCTGAGCTACAAAGCTTTGAAGGACAAAGGAGGCAAAAGGGTAGAAAAATCAGCCACTGTCTTTGTACTAATGGCTTTTTGCCACTGTACTAAAGAGAAAGTACAGTCTGTCTTCAGAAGCATAATTAGCATAACAGGGCAGCAATATGCAAGCACGAAGGAGGGAGAAATGCTGATGTGTGCTGAGATGTTGGGTTGCAGTGGGAGGGCTTTTACTCCCTCTGCCTTGAAGCCTCCCGTCTTTGAGCACCACAGTGGGAATTTCTGCCCTTTGAAAGACTGCTTTGAAGAGCTGTACTCGAACAAAGTAAAGATCTTGGATATGTACCACAGATAACTTGCTACAAATACATCTTCCCCAAACCCCCAGTGTACTCTCCTAATGAGATGAATGTATTTTTTCCGTGTGTGCATTTCCAGAGATGCACATCAGGAGTATCCAAACACATGAAATTCTGAGCACAGCATGTCAGTTGGGAGTCCTGGCACAGAGCAGTAGGTGGTGTGCTCTGCTCACCAGCACTGGCACCAGCAGCTTTCTGCTTCACCCAAGGGACCTCTCTATACTTCAGGGAGAAGAGGAAAAAAGGGTGACCAAAAAGAAAATAAACCTGCTTGTCACCACTGGGGTAAAACAGAGGTAGACAAATTCATCCATCTCACAAGGTTCCTGTCATCATCTTCTCTACAGTTTTTATTTTTTTTCCCTTTTCCAGTACATGTGCATAGAGAAGAACTGCAGAATGATGATAGATGAAATAAGAATGAGTTGAATGACAAATCCAGTAAATATTACATAATGAACATGTTCTTCAGAATTGTTTAGCAGCAAGATTTATCTTGTATAAACAAGATGGAGGTTTTCAGCATGGCATGAAACCATTTGTCCATCTGGCTTTGCAAGTAAATTATGTGAGGAAAGTAAAATTACACCAAAAACAGGAAGAAAAAAAGAATCACTGAAATTATATCAGTAAGAGTAAAACAAACAAACTAAAGAGAATCCTGAGTAACACTATTTCAAAATGTGGATCTGTTCTAGGAATTTAAACAGAAGTGAGAACTGATGGAAACGAAGAACTCAGCTTTGGATTTAGTAAACGATGCTTAGTTGATTACACCCATATGCAGTCACTGATGAGCTCTTGAGCAGAACTGATGAAAAATTGGATTGTTTACATGTATTAAACCAAGCAAATGGGAATCTGAACTCAATGTGCCAAAAAACCTTGAGAATAAAAATGCTAGCAATAATTGCTACATTTTATGTGTCAATGGCATGCCAGCAGGGATTCTGCATCGGACTCTGACCAATGGAAAAAGGTTGGGTATGTGAAACTGTAATATCACTTATCTACCAAGCAGGCCACCTGATGACTGACAACTTTAATTTTAGCGTGAAATTGGGTGACTAGCTGTGGAAACATCCGTCCCTTCTGACAGGAATAGTAGTCCCTGGATATTTACTACTAGAACCTTCCAGAGTCGTCCTCAGCTCGACTCATCTTCATTTCAAGCAACAAAGAGAGCAGCCTTATCTGAAATTACAGCTCTCCATCGATGAGTGGAGTCTTACAGTCTCCCAGTCTTGTTGGCACAGTTTGTTCCTGTATCCGTGGTGCTCCTGAGAAAATGTGCTGGGGGATTATGTACCCAGAGAACAAAGTGAGGTCTTTAAGGCAGGTGTGTGAGTTAAAATCAAAGAGATTTCCTTTTATATGGAACAAATATGTGGATGAGGAACACAGATTTTGACCAGAGTTCTTTTGGAGTTCTTTACAGGCAAAAGTAGGTCTGCCAAAAGAAAAATGATTGGCTTTACTCTTGGGGTGTAGCTACATGATCTTGCATAAGAAAGCAAATATAATCTCATCTTAGGTAACAGCAAACATTACCTTACAGCACCTGCACAAAACACCTGTCTTTTCAAAATAAATACTAATTGGGAGAGACAATAGTAAAAATAAACATGATTATTGTACATGTACTAGATACCAAATATTGCAGTGCTCTTCTGCCTGAACAGAAGAAATATTTAGTCTTACAATATCTGTGTTTTGGTGAGGTAGGAGAAAAGTGTATCTCATTTTTAAGCTGCAGTCTCATGAAGACCTAGTGTGGCTCTGAAGCCTATTGAATCTTTGAATGTCTTTGCTTATATAGAAATGTCATTAGCGCTTGCAATCATTTAATTATTCTGATTTTGACATTTGCCATCCACTCTGGACTAGGGGAATGTTTGCAGCTAAACAACAATTAAAACAGAAGCCAGAGAGCAAATTCCCCAATCCCTCCAAATCAGCCTTGAATTGTGAACTCTTTCCTCCAGGACTGTTTTCTACCACGGGAGAATTCCAGGGACTTGGCCACAGCACCATGTGCAGATTTTTTTTCCCCCGTCCAATTCTGTATTTGATCATACTAAGAGTTCTTCAGAGCTGCCCAGGCTCTTCTAAAACATTTGTTTTCACAGTGGAAAAGATCCATGGAGGACATCCATCCACTAACTGCGACAAGGGACTTTCAATCAGCCTATCCCTGAGAGACCAAGACAGCCATTCCTTAGGGAAAAAAGTGACATTTAAAAAAGCCAAACCAAAAGACAACCCCTCAAATCTACAAAACCCCAAAATGTATCTGCCAAAATAAAAATCTTTCTGGCTATTAGGATCCTATTTACTATTGTGCTGCTGCTGGTTTTGCTGCCTGGTGCCCCAAAGTAATTGTAAACCTTCCCCATAACAGCTCTGAAGTGACTTTGCCCGTGCCAAAGCAGGACACAGGATACTGATGGTGTTTAACTTTCTCCACAATGCCATCTAAACAATGGCCTAAGGGAATGGGAATGTACATATGAAGCCTGAATGCTGCATTGACTTTTGGATTGCAACAGAAGGCTTCCACAGAATTGAAGGATTACTGCTAATTTTTATTCAAAAAGGAAAAAATAGAAGTGATGAGAAGAGCTGGTACACACAGAGTATGCTGAACGCTCAGCCCAGAGACTATTAGCACATAATTAATTGAAATGGCTTGGCACTTAGGCTTATGCTACTGATACTGTGAGAGCTAATGTTGGCCCACTTTCCACTCTCATTATAATCCATGTCGGTAGCATGGACACATTTGAAACCATTTCCTTCTCTTTGTTACAATATATGCCAACAGGAGGAGAAATTGATGCAGCTCCAGCGTTGCAATGAAGGAATAAATTATTCTCTGGTGCAGAATATGACTGCAGCATAATTTGGTCAGAAAAAATTAGCTCCTTCTCCTGATATAGTCCAGGGAATTGTTTTGTGGTGTTATGAAATGATGCTTTGATTTGTGGTGCTCAGTAATGAGGGATTCCCACAAACGGACTTGAGCATCATAAAGACACCCTTGGGTGAGCTTGAGGTGCTCTCTGTCCCCACAGTTATAAGTTTACAAGTTTGCCTGTCCTAGGACATGTGAAGTCATCTCTCAGCAAGAAATTGTTCCCTTTTTCCCAGATTCAGACCTTCAGAGCAGAACTTCCATTTAATTATTCTAATTTTTCTTTTTTTTTTTCATTTTTTCATTGAATTTTTTCTTCAAGAAAATGGGTTCTTTCTTAAGGATGAATCTTCAAATTCTTTTCTTAAGGACCTATTCCTAGAGTGAGCACTCCAGACAACTGACAGAACTTTTTGTCAGAGCATCCCACTAAGTTTAGCCTTGTACAGAGCTGAAGGTCTCCTGCTATGGAAAACAAAGCAGGAAAGGTAGATGTATGTAATAAGGGAAGAGGAAATGAAATAAAAATATAGTCAGATTTTTCTAAGTTTCACAACAAAAAGTTTTGAACTGTATTCTGCAGTGAAAATTCATCCCCTTTCAAAATCTGCTGTATCAGAATGGGCTTTCTTTGCCAGAAAATATTTTCTTCCCCACTATTGTAGTCTAAGGCTGTAGGAAAGCCAAAGGGCTCTTGCTTTCTGAGGTTTAAGGACAAGGACTTGCTCTGACATTGCACACAAAGGCAGACTGTCAGTGTGGGGACGTCCCCTGAGCTCCTCCAACCTCGGGGGGCTGTGCTGCTCCCCCAGCTCAGGCTCCATCTGCAGCACAACCATCCTGGCAATACTGAGCCTTGTGTGTCTGCACATCACATTAAATGCAACTCTTGAGGATTTCTTTGAGTTGCAGTGTCACCAAGAACTTATTAATCATCAAGGATTTCTGCACGTCACCTCAAGGGAGAGAAGTTCTGAAGAACAGCACCGTCCATGCCAGTGGTGCAGCAGAGTGCTAATTCTGCCTGTGTCATCCCTGCTGCCATCAGAGGGGACAGGTAGCATTTCTCCAGCCTCCAGTACTCCTGGTAATAATGAAGGGTGTCTCAGCACGTTGCATGTTAGAAGGAGATTTAATGTGTTTGCTGAATATTGTACTGAGTTCCTGATTTGCATCAGCAAGACTTGCTGAATTCCTAAGAAATGGCATTGGAGCTTACTCTACATACATTTAGACACAGGTAAATTACACTGGAGAAACGCTGGCTGCAGCCGTTAGTACTTCCTGCAGGTCTTGTCTGAGCTGACAGGTTGCTGAGGGACGCACTGAGGTGCAGCCAGAGCTGAGAGTGCAGCAGCCTTGCTCAAACACACTCCTCGAGGGTACCTGCTGTTGTTGTCGAGGAAAGCTCATGTGTCTTATTCCTGCTGCCCCTGTCTTTGCAGAGAAACCTCTTAAGATTCTATCCCTACCAGCCTGTGCTTCCCATTCCTGTGGTCTTGGCACATACTTCTGTTCCTCCAGCATTCCCTGGGCTGCCCAGCAGCTTTGCTGATCCCCTGCTGCTGCTGGGAGCAGTCTCCAATGGCTTTGCAACACCACTTGTTTCTCTGGGCGTGTTTATAAAACACACCCCACATTCTCCATCTAAAAGTCATTCTCAAAAACATGGAGGAACTCCACTGATACAAAAGACTGTGTTCCTAATTACCACCACACAGGAAAACTCCTGGTAGCTGATGTGAGGTGAGGTGAGGTGAAGCAGTTGGGTTCCTTGGGCAACACGGGGTTCCTCCTGCAGTGGGGGGTGGAGGGACCCCCCTGCTCTCCCCTGCAGCTGTGATGGGCACAGCAGGTCTGATGGAGGGGAGGGGGTGACTCATGAGGCTCCTTGCTGCAGTCTCCAAGGCTGCAACATGTATTTTGAAACCACAAAATCCCAGAACCCTTCATAAAATATTCATCCCTTTTTTAATGCCACATTTTCTAATTTTAAAATTCAACCCCTAAATAATTTAGCAGACTTACGGAAAAAAAAATAAAAAATAAACAAGTCTCCAAGAAACAAACCCCCTGTCGAGGTGGTGGCACAGTTACTGAACTTGCCAAAGATTCCCAACACGTTATTTATTCCTTCTGAGAGACTTGTTGCTGTGCCCTCTACCTCCAGGCACTGAGCCTTTGTGCTGTCCCAAGCCCAGCACTGAGGACCCATGGCCTGGTCCTGCTCATGCCATGTGCAACCGCACGTTTGCAGGTTTATGACGAGGCAGCTGGTGATACCCGGCCATCAGCTGTGCCCCACAGCCACCTTCTCAAGTTGCTGCCAAACTGGAGCTTTGTGCCATAAATCCTGAAATACTATTCCCCACATCCCTCCCAGAAATGCTGTCCCACAAAACAATCCCAAGTGGCTTTCTCATGCTTATTTATCAGTACACAAAAAGACTGACTGGTCTTAAAGACGAAATTATTTTATAGACCTCCCAAGCCATGTAGCTGTTTTTCACCAACCAGATTTTGCCTCTGTGGTTGCTGATGAGGGCTGACTTTGCATAGGTTACTCTTCTGAATGCAAACTCAATTCACCTCTTACTGCAAAAACACAGTATGTTCCCTGAAATGGTAAATATACCAGCTAACTTTCCCAATTTAATTAACTTTTCCCCAATGGCATTGCTTAAATAGACTTTAAAGTTCAAAAGACAAAAAAAATATAAAAATGAAGAATTACATTTTAATAATACACTCGATAAAAATGGGGAAAAAACCAAGTTTTCATTATTTGGTGTTGAAGTCATGGAGACTCCTCTGCCTAGAGGCTGGTTTGCCTTTTATAACATCAATAATTTAATGCTTAATTGTTGTGCATTATTTGTTTAAAGCAGATTATGACTCTAACATTTGCATTTATTTGTCAGTAATGGTGAGATAGCTCTTCCTCAGTAAAAATATATTTGGACATTCATTTACACTGCAAACAAAATCACAGAGTAGCTCATCTCTAATGCAACTATTTAACCATGGGGAAATGAAGCCTCTCTGTTCTGCTGAATGATGAGAAATGTCTGTTTATTACCAAGCCATTTTGATGACTTTTCTCCAGTGCACTTTCAAACCATTTAAAAGCCATATTTTTAGGGTAATCTTTGGGAATAACAACTCCATTATATTGTGCTTAAGCTAAGTGAAATTTCTTGGTGTATCTTCAAAGGGCAGGAGAGATTTCTTATTGCCTTTCATTTATCAGAAGAAATTAAACCCCTCTGGAGCAGCCTGATGTAAAGGACAGTGCTGTCATCGTTCAGGACAGCAGTGCACCCCGTGGCACCCTGTCACTTGTCTCATCCTAGAGGACTTTACACACTGCAAGGCTGTGGTGCTGCTTTCCCTTGGAATTAAGGACCACACGGAGCCCACAGGCTTCATTTGAGACTGATGGAGGGCAGGGCAAAAAACGACTGAGTACTTTGAGATTGTCCCAGGACTGAGAACATCCACCATGAAGCTGCAAACCCCAGGGGAGGTTCCCTGGTGCTTCCCAAATGCCCTGCTCCAGGTTTGTTCTGGAAACTTTTGCTTTCCCCTCTTCCCATCACATTGACCTGTTTTGTGCCAACCTCTGGAAGAAGGGACTGCCCAGCTCGTGGACTCTCCTGCACCAGGACAGTCCTCCCTGATCCTCTCAGCTCTTAAGATTATAGTTGAAAATACCATCTACCATTAATCCTGAGAGATTTCAAAGTTTCCACCTTGGAAAGAAGGAAGGCTTAACTTAACTTTGCAAGAATATAACCAGCCATCCCGTGAAGTCCTGCAAAGGTGGGAAGTACCGAATTCTCACTCACTGCTTAGCTCACCATCACAGCAGCAGGAATGACAGCAGAGATCCGAGAGGCAAAAAGGGTCTTTCAGGATTAGAAAGCAAAATGTGAACTCTGCTGGGATTAAGTGGCACAGAAAATTTACCTGCTGTTTTAAATCCAACAATCAGGTAACATAGAGCACTCTTGAGAGCCTAATCAGAGCAATCCTTTTCAACTGCTGATTTTTTTTTTTTTTAAAGGACTGTTATACCCGTACACTTCTTTTACCAAGATGTACAAAAACCTCAGAGAAGGTGGGAGGTAGAGATTTTAAAATAAGTAATTTTGCTGCTCAAATCTTATGGTCCGTTTCTAAACTTATGCCCTTTTGAACATAACCTGATGCAGAAAGGCAAGAACTAAGGACCATGAAGCTGGTGTTTGGATATTTAAATTAGAAAAAGTTATTAGTGTTGAAAAGTTTACAGGTTCAAGAGGAGCAGCAGTTCTGGGACACTTTTGATAAGGTTTGAATCTGTGAGTACTTGCACACAGAGCACAACATTTCCATGGCCACACGACACACAAATCTGTGTTTTGCAGAACTCCAGGGAATTCAACTCTGACAGCAATTAGTCTCACCATCTTATCATCTATACAAAAAGTCAAGTCACACTGAATACAAAACTAAAGGTTGGATTTTCTGAGGTTCCTGCTGCTTGTTCAGGCATCTGTGCAGATTTTAAAAATGTGCATTAATGAGACTCCACGGAACACTGAAGTTACTGCAGAAAAATTGACTCCCTGAACTGCAGGTTATGATCTTCCTGGGAAGGAGTTTGTGTATTTTGGGTGGTAGGCACACTGCCTGCTCTCTGGAAATAAGCAGCCTGAGCAAACTCTGCTGTTCACTGAGCTAGAAGATAACATGCAGGTTGATTACAAGCATCCCTAATGAAAACTAGAAATCCTCAGGAACAATAAATGTCTATAATACAATTTGAGTCCCCTTAAGGGAGCAATGACCTTCTGAACACCTCATGCTGGAAATATGTGGAAGGTGGCAATCTGTCTGCATGTAGCTGGGTGAGATGTGATTAGCAGCATTCTGTGTCAATCTGCAAACTCCATTTTGGATGAGGCTCTCTCCTGCTGTCTTTTACCTCTGCACAGCAGAGGCGTCAGGAGACAATCTTGCCCCTGGCACAGAGCTAACAAGGATCATTAAACCCTGATGAACATCCATTTAAATTGATCTTTCTTAGTCAAAAAGTTGGCTTCTGTCCAAGGCAGCCAAGTGGCTGCACTGGTTGGAGAAGGCTGGGACGGCAAGGCAAGACAAGCTAAAAACAGACAGGAGGCAAAAATAACGAGGGAATTCGTGCCCAAGAGATATTCCAAGGAAAAGGAAGTGCCATGACCATTGCAACCAATGCAGGAATGGTGGTCCCCACACACAGCATGGCAAGACTAAGACTTAAACCATATGGATGTCCCTCTTCAAGGAAGAGGCTGCTGCTCTGCAACACTCAGAGAGGAGAAACTGCTAAGTAGAGAGATACAGACTATTAACAGGAGCTGTTGTGTTAGAGATGGAGGACCTGGCAGGCATCCAGAGCTTTGACCTCAAAAGCATACAGAGAAGGAGTGATTCCATCTGTGTTAAGTCCACAGAAGGTGTTGCTGAGGGCCTTGTGGTGATCAAGGCCACATTTTTCTCAATGATTGCTGTGCTTTTCACATGTCTGCTTGGTACTGACACTGTGGTCCTGAACATTGGCATTCAACAGACCTCAAGGAAGTGCAACAAAACAGCTCTGTTCAGACACTTCAGCCAAGAAAACAGGAAACACTAAATAAGAATCCAGTAAGTCAGTTGGCATTCCTCTGCATGTTTGGTGTCAATAAAAATACTTGCATGCATTTAGCAAATCATTTAATTAAGTGGAGCTCGGTGGTAATATTTACTCAGCTAATGCCTCTTTATTGGGAATTGCTTTCATTTCTACAATGGTCCTGTCTTTTTTTTTTCTTTCTTTTTTTTACAGGCCTGTGTCTTTATCATCACAACTTGATCACAGAAAGAACCCAAAGTCTTTTGAAAATGACTGATATTTCAAAACCTAGGGCAAAATTACCTGCTTTCTAGATAACCAGTGCTATTTTCCTGCTTGCAAAGAACAGACTACCCAAGATCACAGCCAGTCTCTAACCTCTTGTACTTTTAAATGCCATATTTTCACATCATTCTCACCTGGTCATTCATGAAAGAACACTTAACTGTTCATTACTGCCAGCACAAATTACAACTGCAAGTAGAACATTATCTAATTATTGTTTTAGGGAGACCAAACCAGTAGAAAAATACCCCTGAAATCCCAAAAGGTGATTTGTGAGCAGATTTAAAGGGAGAGAATGCTTCAAGCTATCTATTATTTATGCTCAGCTCTGCTGACCTTCGGCAAATAATCTTAAATCAGACACAAAGAGCACAGAAAGACCAGACCCAAATGTCATTGAAAGAGCTTACACTGGGTTTTAGTGGGATCTGGATCAAACTCAACACTAAATTAATTTCTGGGTTATTATAATCTTTATACTTGACTATCTTTCATGTTGTACCATATGGTTATCAAAACACATTGCCTTTCCATCTGGGTGTATGCAGGAGCTGCACATTAACTCTCAGAACTGAGCCTTCATTATGATAGAAAGAGGGTGATTTAGTAGCTGAGAAGGTCTAAAGGTCCAGATTCACCACACGGTGATGTGTTCACTCTGCCCTGTTTTATAAAGGCTTGTGTTTCTTGATTTTTCTCCTGATTTGATTTCATCTGCAACTACTGGATAATATTTGTTCTGTGCCACTTCATCCCCTGTAAGATGGAAGGATAGTTCAGCTGACAGAAAAAGAAAAGAACCCCCCCCCCCCCCATCAGCCCAAACCAGCCTCGTGGCCGTGGCGCACACACTTGGTGTGTCTGGCTGAGGCTGCAGAGCTCAGGGACGGGGATCAGCACTTCCTCTTCTGCAGGTACTCATTTGGGAAACACTTGTTTTCCCTTTGCAGTTTCCTGCTCAGATGACACGCTCCTTTGAGAGGGAGGATCTAAGCTCACAAGCAAGATCTTGTTATGCTCTGGCTTCATGAACGGGAGCTTAGAAAACCAACAGAGCCTCATTATACATGGACTAAACAGAAGTGCCAGAAAGGAGCTCACTGTCTGCTGCAGATTCATGAAGTGAGAATGGACAGGATTTTCCAGCAGATAGGAAGTAATTCACTGCCTTCAAAGTTTCTGGCTCCACAAAGATCGGAGGTCCAGATGCCTGGTACCATTGCCTGCAAATACAAACTGGGAATTGTGGACATGCAGGAAATCTTTCTGTGCAGAAGTCTAGTCCTACTCTGACAAACTCTGGAGCAGAGTCCTCAGTGCTTTAGATTTTTCTGACTAAGGGCTGGAAGGGAAGAGAGAGGGGGTAAGATGTGCAGTAAATGACATTTATTTACAATTCTCCTTTAGTTTAGAACCCACTCCATTTATACCAAAAGCCCTTGGCTCAGAAACACTGTGTATTTTGCATAATACACAAGTACTCATAGAAAAATGTAGTATACAAAAAGTAGCCAAGATTTTTTAAAGTGACTAATGATTTTTGAGGGCTGAAATATAAATAATTTTAAAGGGAGCATAATTTTCATAACCTTTGAATAAACTTTTTAGCTCTTCTTAAAGTAAATGGTACATGGCACTGTGGAGATACTCCTAGAAATCTGGGCTAGCTTCTCATTTTTAAATTAATTCTTTTAAAGTTTTGAGGTTTTTTCCTCCTCCATGACAACTGTCAAGGTGTTCTTATACAACATAAGTCCCTCTGAGATTTCTCCAAATACCCTTAAAAGACCATGGGAATTCGTAACACAATGTCCCAATTACTCTATTAAACAGGTTCATCTTCTTTTGGTAAAATCTCCTATTGTATCTTCCAGGTTTCATCCTCCATTGTCTACATTCCACATTTTTAGGCCAATTCAAGCATTTATCATTTTTCCTTCTTCTGTTATTCAGCCCATTACTGGTTTTACTCCCAAATACTCTTATTCTCTTGGTTGTTCGACTGTGCTGTTCCCATGTCTCTGATACCTTCCTCTCACCCCACCTCTTTCCAACCCTTTTCCTTCCCAGTCCTACTAATTTAATTTCTACTCCTCCTGCTCGGGTGGGTTCCGACATTCGGCATCTTCCATTGCAATTCTTCCTCTTCTCCAGCCCCATTAATCAGTTATCTTCCCATGGCCTATCACCTTCCCTCACAATTTCTAATTATAATACATGGACTGATAAATATTTCCACACTCCTCTGTTTGTGACAATCCCAAAATAAGTCACCTTGCTCGGCCATTAGTCCAGTTCCTCAGTGATCTTCCATTTTCAAGTCCCCCTGTGTCATCCTCTTTGCTGTCAACCAGCTTTTCTGAGTATGAACAGCCTGAACATCCTCTTTGGTTTCCTTTGCCCCACCCTCCTTGCACCATCACCTTGGTGCTCAGTTTTTCCCCACAGCCAAGCTCCTAACCCACCTTTCAGCTTTTCCAACATATGTGGCAACTCAAGCTGGAACTACTGTGTTTCAGGGGCAGCAAGCAGTGAGCACGAGATAAAAATAGGGCAGAAATTCAAGGGCTGGTTTGTGAAGCCACCTTTGTTTTAGCAGTCATGGGCAATGGCATTTTGAGTCTGCTCTGCTCAACCAAAGGGCTGGAGGCACCTCCCCTGGGATGGTAGTTGAGGAGACTAATGCTGTCTTGCCAACAGACTCCCTTTCCTGGTCTCTGCCCAACACACATAACTTGGTTATTATCCTTTCTCAGTGCCTTGAAATCTGAGGTTTTCATTCAACCTCCCTGACCGAACAGGTGGTGATGTTGGAATCATACACTGAAGAGGTGCCTTGCTGTTCTCACAGGACATTGTATTTGTCCTCCAGCAGCAGCTGTTTGGTAATATTTATATTTTCCCCCATTCATTTTAAGGGCACAGTTAGCAAGAGGCATTGCTCCCCTTGCAGTCTGCCATCTGCATTTGCTCAGTTTTTGGTAAATCCTGCCTTGATGGATTTGCCATTCCCCTGTGACTTACCAAACTCACACCTAAATTCTGCCAGTCATGAGAGGCAGGCATTTGTTAAAGACAAGAGCAAAGGGAATAGCAACAGTCTCTTCTGAGGTGTAACTCAAACCAGGAAAGGTAGATTAGTGATCCTCACTAGGTAGACCTGCTCCTTGAGCATCTTTTTAATATCTTGCTTATCTATTCAACCATAAAAATGGCTCTCTTACTGTTGGGTTGTTTTTTCTTGTATTTTGGTTGTGGATTTGTACAGAATTAATTTTCCTGGCTGGTTTTGTAGGGAGTGGAGAAACAACATGACTCAATTCAATACACTGTTATGAACTAAGTAACCTGCTAGGCCATGGAAAATTGAATTTGTTCTTTCTCTGCTGAAAGTCTTGAGTATATACACATATGCTGCGCACTTCCAGAGTTTAAACCTGGAACAGAATTACCTGATGTTCCTGGTGGGATGAAGGTTTTATGCCTTTTACCTCAGCCAAGTCAACACAGCAGAAAGAGAAGCAGAGGGATTTTGCAGTGCCTCTCTCCACCATGACTACCCATGTCAGGTCTATTATCTTGATTTTAAAATTTCCCAATTTGATTAGAAGTCCTGGCAGTTGAGGGAAAGTGTCCTTGGACTAATAAACAGCAAATTCAATAACAGAGCATCAGAAAAACACTTGCTGCATGGCCTCACAAACATCATTTCCAGAGACAAGGATATTGCTTGTTTCAGGCTCTGTAAAAGTATGTGAGATATGATTGATATTTAGTTCTTCATGATGATTCTGGAAACCTGGACTGTCTGGAATAGCTGAGCCTCTAAGACATGCAGAAAGATTTGCATTTGGTTGGTTGGTTCTGTTTGTTTTTTTTTGGAGAGGTGAGGGCTGTTCTGATTTGCCTTTTTTTTTTTCCCCCTAAATAAAAAGAAAAGAACCAAACCAAAAAAACCAACCCCCCCAAATTTGATAAGAACATAGCCTTGAGGACAACAATATAAATTCTGTGTCTTGGCTCAATAACTCCTGTGCCAGGAGACACACAATGAAATCAGTGGGAGACCTGAGCACGGACTGAGGGCATTATATTTAGCCCATGGATATTTGTCTTTTTGACCTCCTCTTTGCTTCTCCCTGCCTGCATGACTGCTGTTGAAATGAAAAGTGAAACCAGTCTGAAATACAAACCTTCCATTTAGGCTTTTTGAAAATGTTCCAGCACTTTGTTCCATCTGTGCAAATCAAAACCCATGGTTGGATGATACACAAAACCTTATTAAAAAATACTAAGAAGAGTTATATGCAAATTAGAGCTTCATTGTCTTTCATCTCATAAAGGGCAATAACATTATAGAGGACAACCTTCTTATCAAAACCAGTTTCTAATACAAATTGCCTTTGACTATATTTACAATGTCACTTTTAATCAAGTAAATTGTCAGGCTACTGCACTTCTGCCATCTACATGACACAAAAAAACATAATGAAGAGGGAAGTGGTTACAAGTGCTTTCAGATTTAACTGGGTGCCCGATTCATACCAATTACTACCTATTTAGTCAGCTTGCTCTTTTGCTCTTAGAAAAACACTAGAAATAAATGTATGGGTTCCTCTGAAGGAGACACCGGGCAGACAAAAGCTTATTGCACTTACCAAGAACATTTGTCTTTGTAATTATACCTACTTTTCTTGCTCCTATGCAATTAGTAAATACAACCTAAAAATAGCCACTTGAATGCCACTGTGGTCCCCGACTGTTTCTTTATTATGTCACTTTTAGGTTAGTTCAATATTCCATTTGTTTGTGAGTTAACAACTTTATTCAGAGGGGTTTATTGTTGCAGGTGCCCTTTCCCTCAGTGCACACACTGCCATCCCCACATGCCTCTCCCACGAGGGGCTCTGTGCTGTGCCCTGCTCTCAGGGTTCAGCTGCCATCCCACGCTCAGCCCCACGCTGCCCTGTGCCCCCTCCCTAGGCATGCTGTGCCACACTCTTAAATACAGATGCAACTATTTCCACTGTTTGTGCTTGCTGTTGTGGGTTCCTCTTAAGAAAATACTACTAGTCAGAGAACATCCTCCTTCTTTCTAAGGAGTGGAAAAGGGGAATTTCTTCCATGCCTTCCAAAGGCAGACTTTCAAAGCCAGGTTTGCAGAGGTCACTTCATGTGCAGAGCTCCCGTCCTCCTCCGGGCAGCTCTGGTCATAAATTCAGAGTTCCAAAATGAGGAAATAAAGGTTTTGATTATATGCACTAAATTTCTATGATACTCTTCATCTCTTTTCTATAACTGGGAGCTGTTTCCTGAAAACTACCTCATAAAAATAGTGGCCCAATAAGGCTGGTGTATTATCTCCAAGACGTGCTGATTTGGCTCAATACCTTTTAGGTGACAGGACCTGCAGTAACATCCAGTCCAAAGCCCTGCCTCTGTCCTGCCTTGGGCCACACCACTGTCACATCAAATGCCCAAGTTCTTCTCTGGCAGGTCTTGTCCTATTTATTTTGTGACCTGATCTCCTTCAGTAATGTTCCCTCTGTCGCTGGAAGTACCCACAGTGACTATTATTTCCTTTAGCAGTCACAATGGTGAAGGCATCCACAAAAAGCTCTTGGAGTCTGGCTTTAGGACATGTCACCATCTTTGTGTTCAGCCTGAAGAAGCTTTCTGTTGCTTTATTAAGATCTCCTGGTCCTTGTAAGCCCTCTACCAATGTCTTATGCCACTGCTTAACTGCCCTTCCTCATGTCTCCTCACCTTCCAAACGAAATAAAGCAGATTAGGATACTTGAGGAGAAAGGTTTCTCTATGTCCAGTTCACTGAGGAAGCAAATACAGGAATTATTTCCTTGTCATACTGCTCCTGATGGCTGCTGACCATCCCTGTGGCATAGACATCAATTCTGGCTTCAGCAAAACCAGCTTGTATCTTCATTTTTTTCTACAAATTTCTTTTGGGCCAGTCCTTTAATTTATCAGTGTTCCTGTTTGGTGACAGCTGAGTGGGGATAACAACTGCTTTTCCCATTCCCTTATAAATGCAGGCTTTGGCTCCCCAGGACCAGTGCACACAGAGGTGCCTGAGCCGGGGCTGGCAGCAGCTCAGAGGCCTCAGCAGTGAAAGCATCCCAGTTTTTCTCAGCCAAACGTTGTATTCTCATATTCTCTACATAATAAACAACAAAAGCTGCCTGAATGAAAGAGCTGAAGGATTTTAAAACCCACAGGCCTAAAATTCTCTTGTCTATTTAACTGCTCGGCACTCAAGGATCTGAACCTCCCCCCTCTTTAGAGAATAATTTTCAATTTTTATCAGCCAACAAATCTGAAAAAATGTTGGCAGATACCAATGCTAAGTAGTAGCTTAATTAGAGTGTTAAAAGATAGCTCATATACAAAAATATGCACACATGCACACCTCTGCCTATCACAGATGAGGAGGTTTTTCACACAGGTTACTTGTGTGCTCATTCTGTTGCTTTTTATAGAACAATTATTTTTATCTATAAGAAACCTGTTTTGCTTATTGAGGAAATATTCTGCAGAGTAGACAACATGCATTAAAATACTATAAAATGAGAAATAAAGTTAAAGAATTGAATAGCAGCGTTTTTCCTAAATACAAAGAATTTAGAACATTGAAGAGGAAAGGACAAAAGAATTAAGTTACTATAACTAATATTCCTTTTATTCAGGAAAAAAAATACTGCAGGACTAATTTTCTCAAATCCCAAAAGAGTGAAAACTCTTTTTCCTCCCTTCTTGTTCTCAACACAATTTTCATTCTTTTGATAAATTAGAAAGGCTTTAATTTCCTTTTTCATTATAGTTTGAATTATAAACACAGCCACAAGTTTCTGGGGATTACATGTTTAACAGAAAGGCACACAGACCATATGTGGCAGTTCCAAAGAATCCATGCCCGGTGAGAGGGGACAGCAGGGCTCTTGCTGAGTTTGGTTGGCCAGTGGTCCCACCACAGCTGCTGCTCCTCCTGCCCTGTGTCTCGTTGGGCTCTGAGCACCCTTCATTTGTGATTTCTCAGGCTGGGTGACAAGTGACACTGGCTCCTTCCAGATAACACTTGCTGCCATTCCTTTCCAAGCCCTGCTTATGTGAACTATCCAATATTTATCCACTCTCAAACCCTGAAAACTGGAATTCTACCTATGCAACACTCTGATTTCTGTCACCGCACTGAGTTCACAGTCTTGGTCCTTGTGCAGCAGGAAAGTTTCTCCTTCTTGAGCAGATCAAATTAGAGTTTTTCACTCCCCAAATGTTTCTAAAGGCTTGAAACTGAGCCTGAAACAACCACACTGCAGAGTTTTCTTTTAGTCAAATTATAACTGCTGGCTACAATACTGGGCCTGACCTGTATCTTGTCAAAGCTTTCATTATCTTAGTGTCACACCACAAAAAAGCCCATTAGGAGTAACAGCAGAAATGTGCCGGCTTCTTCAGAGGCAAAGCCACCAGCTTTCTCTTGAGTTAGGTTTCTCTCTTCAGGTCAAACCCTCACTATTTGGCTTGTGGGCACTTTCAGCAAAGGAAAGGTCTCAAGGGACTTAGCAGTGCATTGGCAGCCCTGCCAGAGACTACAGAGATGAACCTGAAGAACTGATAGTGTGGGAAAAAGAAAAGAGGATGTCAAGAGAGTCTGACCAGCATGGCCAGCCCTACCTGCAGTCACACCAGAGTGGCGTTGTCTCAGAATCACAGGATGTTTTGGGTTCGAAAGGACCTTAAAAGCCATCTCATTCCAACCTTCTGCCACAGGCAGGGACACCTCTCACTAAACCAGGTTGCTCCAAGCCCCGTTCAACCTGGCCTTGAACACCTGCAGGAATGGGACATCCACAGCTTCTCTGGGTTTGCAGGAGTGTGGGACAGAGCTCCTCAAGTGTCTTCACTGACACACATCACAGGCCAAATTTGCTCTCTCTGAGCGCACTCCTCTCGAATCACACTTTTATAAATAATGCTAAGCATGAAGCCACGTTTTTTAGTCCCCAAAACACTCATGATTAAATTATTCTTTCCATAATTGCAAGATCAATTGTTCTTCTGTCTCCATTCAGCTGCTACAAGAATTATCTTATGATGAAGTGTGCCAAACAAAAGACATTATTTTGAGGGGCAAAACCAACGTGATTATAGAAATAGTCATGTGAGCTTGTCCTCCTTGAGCCTTTAAACTTAAAAAAATCTAATTAGGAAAGCATATAGCATGCATAAGGAAGCTGAATCTTCTAACAAAATATGCTCAGTATCATTTTCTTCATGCTTCATTAATAAAGAGCAAAATGTTTCTAGATTTTCTGTAACATATGCACAGAGTGATTTCAAACCAGACTGAGATTCTTTTCAAATGAGGGTTATAATACACTCAAGCAATAACAATGCATTTTTTTATTGCTTTGCTTGTAAAGTTGTTTCCATGTTCTGTGAGGACAAAGTTATTTGTCATTTTTGCAAAATATAACTTGTTACTTTGATGGTTTTTAGGACCTTTCTATTTCAGTTATCGATTCAAGGTTGAGTGTAGCCTACAGCAGAGCTGAGCTTGGGGAATCAGAGTGCAAGAGCAAGACTCGCATTTTTCTATAGAAAATGTATCTTTTCATACAAATTAGAGACACAGAAAAACAGAGTTTTGATTCATCTTCTAAATATATATAAAGCATAAGGCTTTGTGCCACCAGATCACAGGGAAGTAAAAGGTATTTCTGGCTCTTCCACATTTCCTTATTTTGCTCAGGCTACAAACAAAGGAGTTTGTTCACTGGATAGGTCTGGAACAAAGAACCTTTAAGTAACAAATGCAACTTTTATGGTTTCTACCAAAGACTGGAGCAACAAAGCCAATGACGCTTCCTGTGTTGTCTTCACATACCAAATGTCACTCTCTTCATCAGCTCTCTGTGTTGTAGAGGAGGGTTGGAGTTTGGACAAAACAAGAGTCTGCCTTGATACTGATAAAGGGGGTAGGAGTATCTGCAGAACTGAAGACTTTCCCCTTTCAGATAGAGGAAATTCCCTGGGTGATCTTTCACTGAACACAATCTTTCCTCTGTGTGGGCAAAGGGGAATCAAAATGTAGGTATAAAATATGTGATAGTAAGACAACATGGGGGAGAATATTTCTCCATGAGATTTAAAAAAAAAAATCAAAACTACCTTTGAAAACGTGTGTATGCTCCTACAGTGAGGTGTTAAATTGCATTATAGCTATTGAGACATCAGCATTTACCAATGTTTGCAATTCAGATATAAGCACAGAGTGCAAAGCTGTGAAACTATTTAGAGATGTCAGAGTATGGATCTGTAAGCAGAGGATTGTATATCATTTGATAGCTATTTAATTGTTGTTAATGTTTATGTAATGTTACGATGTTTATGATGGCCTGACTTTCCATGTGATGTGGATCACATCTGATGGGTAAGTGGCATTGAATCAGTGTTTTGCAAAGACAAAGTATTTTCATATTTGTCTAGTGAAACAAAAAGGCTTCCTAGTGTGAGGATGCTATTAAAATGCTAATAGACTCTATCTGAGAAAGCTTACTCAGACCTCAGCAGGAAACATATACACCATTTACAAAGATCTAGATGTGGTTTTGCCATAAAAGGGTCTCCTTTCCCATGGAACTGTAAGAACCTGTAGACAAGAGTGAGGATAAAGTGATAAGCCCCATGCTATTGATGAAAGAAGAAAAATATGTGGAGGGTTAATGAACCTAATTATGATGAAATGCAGACAGAGCTGTGAGCATGAAGTGTGTGCATTTAACATGATAGCAACCTTGTCTAGTTCATGTTCTTAACTGAAGTCTAAAGGTGCTTGCTCTGTCTTGCACAGCATTGAGTGATGCCAATCACCTTCCAGACATCAGGCTGTGTGTGCACAAAGTGCTGCGGGCTGTAACACAAAGTCCAGAATGTGAAAATAAAGAGGAAAATCTTGTTGTCCTGCTGTGTCCCCAGTGAATCGAGGAGCAAAGCCAGCACTTGCTTCAGCGGGGATGACTGCTTTGCTCTGTATCCAATAATTGAACAGGGGCAGAGCTGCGGGGTCAAAGCAATCAGAGAATTCCAGAAGCCCGTAAAAACAGAGCCCAGATTTGCTGGAGAGCTGTAACCTTCCAGAAATGTAATTAAACAGAGAGGCAAGGAGTGTTTGGGACTGCAATCTCTATTTAAACATCCGCTGTTACTTTATTTGAATATCAGAGTGGAAGGCAGAGTTCACATATTGGGAAAGGCAAGAAGATTCCTTCTGTCTTCTTTCTGTATTTTTTTGGATATTTCCCCACTGATAATGAATGTTGAGTAAACATGGCAATGTGTGATGGTCAGTAGAGTGACAGGATAGGAATTCTTTCATTAGGAAACAAATTCCCTGCTAAAACCAAATTCTTTTAGTCTGGGTCAATAGAAATAAAATGCACAAACTAAACTCACTGACAAATGGCCTGGGTATTCAGAAATATCTATGTCTCAGAAACATCTACTAAGCACTTTGGATTTTTCTTAAGTTTTGGCTCCCCTTTTACCCTGAAATGCACGTGCATAAATTACTTTATGCAAATGTCAGTACAATTCATTGCCATCAGCTTAACACATTTCCTCCAAATGGTTGAACTCCCATCCATTGCAGGGAAAGTGCAAGGCTTAAGACTTCTCCCAGTCACTTAAAAAAACAATAAATTGAAGAGAAAATGAGAGATTATTTAGTTCATGGATTTGTTATGCTTTCCTAAAACAAAATAATTCTGGATTCTACTTACTGGAAATCTGCTTGGTTAAGAAATATTTAAATGAAAGCAGCATTGGGCTGTTTTGCTTTGTTGGTTCTTTGTTGTTTAGGATTTTTGGAAATGTTTACAGTGGAATTACAAAAACAGAATGGAACAGTAGTTTAGCAATTTGCAGAATCACACAGAAGAGCAAGACATCCTGATTAAGAAAGCTAAATCCCACAAACAGAGCACATCAGGACCTTCATGGTGAACAGTTTACTGCTAAAAAATGCCAGTTGGCCACAAAAATGTCTTTTCCCAGATACATATGGGTAATGAGCAATTTTACTGAGAAATGTCCTCCCACATAATCATCCTACCTGCTGCTTCCATGGCTCCTGGGCCTGAAGGACTTCCAGGACTGATGGCTGCAGACCTGTGCCACTCAGCCACAAGCTCAGATGAAGAGGGACATTCCCATTTAGTTCCTGGCCCTGTACCACTCCCTGTGAGATCTCATCAAACATCTGCACACCCTCACTGAGACCACAACCCTTGGAGAGATCACATTCCTTCTGGGAGCCCACAAAGACAGGTCTCAGCTACTGAGCTTTGCAAGAGGGAGAGAGCAGTTGTGTGAATCCCAGGTGGAGGTAAGGAATGTGGAAGCCTAAATCTGGTATCACTACTGGCTCAGGTCAGAGCTCCAGGTGATTGTCTTGGTGCACAGCTGCAAATCAGGTGTGTAGTGATGGACAAGAGTGTCCATCCCATAAACTTTGTTCCTAATCCTGACACCATCTCCACAGGATGTTTTTTCCTTCTCTCTATATATAGTCTTTGTTCCTACTCTTTTTATGTGTGACTATTTATCTTTGGGAGGAAAATTAAATATTATATTATTAATAATAATAATTAAAAAAATGCATATGTCTCTTGTGTGGACACCTTCAGAGACAAACACAATGGAGCCCTGACCTCATCTGAGGCCTTCAGCAAACGCTCCTTTAATGTCACTATCTCTTAGAAAATACGCAACAAACAGACCAGAGAAAAACTAATTTTCTGCTTTCTTTCTGCTTAAATATACTGCCAATTCAAAAGACAGGATCTTTTCATCATCTGAATGTCTTTGCCATGTACAGCGTTCCAGTGATTAAAGACAGAAAAAAGCTAAAGTTGGGCAGTGGTTTCAGCAAGTGTAGTTTGTGCTTTCAGTGAGCCAGGCAGTGTTTCTGGAAATCAAAGCAAATGGTTACAAAATCTTCCCAGAACCTGGAAATCACACAATTCCCAGGATTCTGAGGTGTGTGCTGCTGGGTATTTCCCCATCCTGCACTATTAGTTTCTCTAATAAATAAATGCATTTGAATAGCCTAGAAACCTTGACTGGTAAAAGCCACACAGTAGGATCAACAGGTTTGGCTTTTTTTTTCAAAAAGCCTTGGTTGCACTAATATAACAGCACAGAAGGGTGGCCTTTTCACTTGCATCAGCATCATATTACCTTAGATATTATTTTTCCAATTATAGCAATACTAAAAACACAGAAATATGAAGCACATGTATTAACCAGGAGGCATTCCTTTAATTCGGATATCCTTCTGTAGCAAAAAACACTTAAAGAGATCCAATTAATTGTGTTGCTAAGATGTCAGTACAATCTGCTACATACACATAGCAAATGGGAGGAAGTCTGAGTTTATACCTTCTGGGCTTTTTTGGAATGTGCAGAATCACAGCAATTAATTGCTGCTGTTTAAAGAAAATGTGAAAAACTATTTTGACATATATGCTGGGTAGTTGTGAGTTAAATACACAGAAGAGAATAAGTAGTGGGTGGGAGTTTCAGATGAGAGGTAAATAATAGAAGTGTAGTGATTTGTCGTCTTTTAACAATCAGAGGACAGATTATTGACTTGCATAAGAAATGGCAAGGGAAAATGAGAAGAATGAACCTAATACTGCAAGACACAATCAGTTAAGAGCTGATTTAGTAAAATAACGCTGACTTCTTGTAGAGCAGTTAGGCTCCTCAGTGCATTCAAATGACAATAATAATAATAAAAAAGCCAATTCAGTGCTGCTTTTGTGTAAATGTAACTCTTTTACATGCAATTTTTTTCCTCTTTAGAACATAGCCTACCAGATAAGTCAAAAGGGAGATTAGCTTCTAGTGGGATCCAGATGCTGCCTGGATGTCTCAACAGCAGCACACACAACCCATGTCTTGGTGCTGCTGAGGGCACAGCACTCCATGGTCTGTTATTCCTATGTTCTCCTCAAAAGTCGAAGGTGCACTGGCTCTTATCCCTCCTCAGGAATGTGGGAAAACAAAGGACAGGAGTAGCCTGGGTTCTTCAGGGACAACCTCACTAACAACTTTACATTCACTGTTTTGAAAACAGCCTGGGTTTAGGCTCTCTTTTCTGTTTTAGTTTTCATTTGATAATGGCATTATCCTTTAGAAAAGAATTTGCTTTTTATATGTCCATTCACACATTCATTATTCAAGAAATACACAGTCTAAGAAAAATATTTTATCAGTCATAACTGGCCCCAGTTTACCTGAAACAGTATTTTAAGTGCCACCACGGGTCTTGGATGGGTCAGAGAAGATGCCTTTTGCTAACACAATACCACTTTTAATCTTCAGTTTTTAAAGCAATACAAAGTTTCAGAGATATTTTAAAGTCACACCAGATAAATTATGTACTTGAGACAAGAACTGTGTGATTTTTCTCTGTGTTAAAAGCAGTTTTTGCCTGGTCTGTTCTTTCTAGTAGGGTCCAGATGTCTTCAGCCCTTTCCAAAACAGGGATAAAACAAACCCACTGGTTTCAGTAAATTAATTTTGCATGCAGTTCACTGCTGACCTGCTCTGTTGCCACACAGTGTCCCACCAGGATCCCTCTGCCAGGCTCAGACCATGGTAAGATGCCTCAGATGCCCCAATCTCAGGTGACCCAACCAGCTGAAGACTCCACACTTATTTCTGTGCTTGTACACAAATAATTTATATGAGTATATAGGGGACAATTTCAGTCAGAGCTGCAAAAGAGAAGTGCTAACTGTAAACAATTACTGGTTTTGTTAACAAATTTTGCTCTATGTGAATTTATTTTATTTTTTTTTTAAACTGCAGTTAGTGGTTTCTAGATGGAATCATAACAACCACTAATCACTGCCAACCAGGTTATGTTCACAAAGGAAAATAAAAGCTTTGGAATACATATGAGCTTCTGGGCTGCAATGTTTACAAAGCCTCCAGGATTTTGATCTGTGCACGTCCCTAATGTACCAAATGTTGAAAATCCAAAACAACTGCCAAAACTCACATTTGGCCCTGATTATTTTGTTGTTTATCATGGTTAGCATTCCCTAGATAAGAGAGAATGTTGTAAGTTCAATAACCACAGAACGTTGTGAAGACACAAAGAGGAATAAAGCTATTTTCTTAAAGCATGGTTCAAAAGGAAATTAATGTAAAATTCTGTAGATTTTAATTGAGCAATGCATAGCAATGCTCAGGCTTCAGTTGTGAAAAATTCATGTTTTTATATCCTAACTAGATAGATGAAAAACTGAAATGTTTCTGTCAAATATGCATTTGTCTTTTGTCTACTAAATCTGCTTTTTTATCATCTTTCCCAGATGCTTTTTTATCTATTGCTGTGAAACAATCCCTGAAATTCTAGCAGCAGGTCATTTTTCCACGTTGTCACAAAGATGTCAGTAGTGGAAGTGCCTTGCCCATTTTCTCCTCAATCTAGGTTATGGATATAAACCCAGCAATTATTGCACTGCTGTTACAAGTCACCCCATGAAGACATGAATGAGTCTGTGGAACTTATTGCCACAAGCCTTCATTAGACTGAAGATCAACATTGAGACAAATTACTCCTTTGTTTGCTGAACAGCAATTTGCAGACATAAGCACAAACTAACTTTTTTTTTTTTTTTTTTTTTTTTTTTTTTCTAGAAAAAGAGCCAGCATCCATCACACCAGGACTGGTTGGAACTTAGAATGAAATCGTGAAGCAGGGACAGGGTCAGAAGGGTCCATTGCAAGGTTTTTCCTCCTTTAAAGCTTTCTCCCAAGCCCTAGCTAGCTCCCAGATGGATTAGATGGTTGATTGCTCTGCACAAAGAGAGCAATCTCCAGACTCATAGAGAGCCTTATTGCTCCCCATCACTCTTGGCAGGGTGCATCTGGCACGTCTGCACTTGGGTAGCACTCTATAAACAGGTGAACCAGACATGTGAAAAGTTAATACTCTGCTGTTTTGACAGTATAATTATCTCTAATAATAAAGGGAAACAGCTGCTTCAAAGAGTCTTTCACTTAGGAAATGTTTGGATCCTTATACTTTGACTTTTATCATCTGCTTTTTGGATAAACTCCCAATGTGGTTTATGGTTCTGTGAAATGGTAACATCTCATTTTATGAATGACAGACAGATGGAGTTTGCTGCAAGGTTTATTGATAGTAAAGCACGTAAGATCGTTCAAGATACTTAACTGCAAGAAATACTGGATATAACAAAATATTGCCTTCTCTCACTTTTTAAGACTCCTGTTATTTATTTTCAATGGCTTCAAGTTTTCTTTTTTTGAGTTTCCAGTATTATCACCTGGCAATTCTAAAACTTTGTGATCTTTTGTCTCAGTGCACAGGGAGAGAAGAACAGCTGTTTTACAATTAATTGAAAGCCAGAGGAGATTCAGTCCAGATTTCAGAATCAGGTCTGTTTGCAGCAGATTTGTATGCCATCTATCTCTTTCTCTCCCTGTCTCTCTCCCACCCCCAGCATTCATCTAATTGGATTTTCATGTCCAAATCCTGTTCTCTTAATCAAAAGGCAAAGAAAATCAATCTTTTGGCTTCCCCAAATCTAAGTGAAGCATTTAGTCCTAAAGCACTGAGAGACTTACTCTGAAAAGCTCTGTCAGACCCAGATTACTAAATTGGTTAACCCTTGTCACTAAAAGCCATGGTAATCATCCATGAGATCTGCTGATGTAATATTACTTTGTGTTATATTAGGAAAGGTTTTATTTTCCCAAATCTTTGCAAAATCTCTACAAATTTTATGGAACAAATTAATCAGGCTTTTTCCTTTTTTTAAACTATTTGTTATCAAAATGTAGCCTTTTGGAAGCAGATACATCAAATACATGGTGATATTATGCAACATTTGACCTGGAAAGCAAAGCATCTAAAATGCATTTTTATGAATTGCTAGATATTTACTCTGACATGCCAAATCCTTGAGATGGGAAATTCAGCTCTGCTTCCTGTCTTCGTCTGGAGAGATTTATGTCTTAGGACACAGAGCAAGGACTGGGTGCTTCTTGCATTGCCTTCCCTCACCTGCAGCCTCCCAGCAGTGCAGAGATGCTGCACCTCCACTCCAGGACTCTCCAGAGTGATGCAGCAGAAGTTGTGCACAGCTGTGCTCTGAGAATTCCACATAGGAAACTCTGGCACATTAGCTTAAATCCCAACTGCCAACCCAGCTTTCTGAGGTGCTCAGGAGCTGAAAGTCAGTCTGAACGATGGAGGGTTCTCAAGAAAGGACACAAAAAGGGAATTAATCTTGCTGAGATTTTGTGATGACCAGTCTATATGGAGCCTTTTGAGGTGACAGCACTGCAACAGTCTATGAGCAAAGGTGATTTTAAAGACTGCACGGTTCCCTGCACACCAGCAGCAGCCTGGGGGAATGCAGACCGGTGTTCTCTGCATCCACCCTATAGTCAGCATCCCTTAGCACTCAGAAATGGCCCAAAACGTGCCCCTCAGCTGGGGATGAACCACCCAGACATGGAGTGAGGGCAGCAGACAGCACCACGCTCTCCTCCAGCCGTGTCCCCAGCGAGTGATGGGCACAGCTGAGCACATCTCAGTTCAGGTCCTTCCCAAACCGCAGCTGCAGGCCCGAGGAAGGAGGTAGGTTGGGCACAAAGCAACAACCCATCAGGCAGGTGTTACTCCTGCACATCACCTGCTGCAGGTCCAGGTGGCCCGGGGGCTGCCCTGCCCTGTGCAGGTGGGCTCTGAGCTCACCACTGGAGGGGCTACAGGGAGGTGAAGGGCTGCTATTCCATATTTATGCCCTCGCTTCGTGCCCTCTGTACTGCCAGGCAGTGCATTCACTGCAGACTGTTCACCCCATTCCTGTTGTGGCTTTAAAGAATAAAATTGTAAAGAAAAGCTTCAGGCTGGTGGACACTTTTTTTTTTCCACAGGAATGCTTCCCTATGTCTCATATTTGACATAAAAGACATGATTTGGCACAGGACAGGCCTTTAAAAAAATAGTGAGAAAATAAAGAGGCTATAAGACACAACTCACCAGGCCTGCTAAATTTTGTGATAGCTGAAAAATACCTTCATTTTACAATTCCACTGCTGCATTAAAAATCTACATATCCATACTATGAGCTATGTCTCTGCTGGAAAGAAAATAATGAGAGATTGTGCTATCCCCAGTGAGGCTTAGTCAAAACAGTATATTGAATTTTAATATCAACGATTTCATGAAAATTATTCCACAGGAAAGTAATCAGGTATATATACCATTGATGTTTTACTGAAATGTGTAGTGGCAGCATGGAAAGTATGTTTTAATTTCCTCTTTCATTTTCACATGGAAAGAAACAAGCTTCTTTTCTGCTCATCCAAAACTATGAATATTCAAGTTTCATAACTGACAATGCTGGGAAGGAACAGACAGCAAAGAAAATCACATTGCATAGTTCTTTAAACAGGAGGGCTTGGAAGAAGTCAAAGGTAAATTTTCAACACCTTAGCAGCCCCTCATGTAGAGAGACGTGTTTGCAGCAGTGTCACTGCTTCTGTTCTCAAAAAGGACAAACTGTCAGGAGCACAGACAGTGAAAGCTACAATTTCACTTGTCTGCTGCCATCAACATACAGCAGGAACTGTCCCACACTATCCCATTGCTATGCAGGTAAGAATTTGAAAATTGCACAATTTAAAGAACACAGCTAAAGTGGATACAGAAACAATCCAACACAGGGCCTACAGATAGCAAATCCTTATTTGAATAGACTTAACCTCTATAGTGAGTGTTTTCTTCAGCCCTGCAATTTCCCATAGTTGCTCAAGCAAGGACCTCCAGCAGGAAAGCTGAAGAACACACAGAAATCATGTCTTTATATGGTTACCTTACAGCAGGACCATCTTGCAACTGAGACCCACCTGTAGGAGGGAGCCTGCTTTCCCTTGAATGTCTAAATCTGACTTACCTGAGGCTTTACAGCCATCTGAGCAGTGAAGAAAATCATCTTTTCACACACGTTTTTGGTTGCTTTTCGACAGTGGCTGCCAACATGCTGTCTTTGTCAGCTTTCTCACTGGAAGAATCACCAACAAGGAAGGTCCCTCTGTTACTTACTCTATCCTGAGCGAGTGGCTGACTGATATTCAAGCTCCCTGATGCTCACCCTCTTTCAGACAAATGTTCAAGTCAGAGCTCTGCTACACTTATCTGGGCTGAAGTTCCCTCTTCTGTATCTAAAGGCTAGATCAGACTAGCTCCAACGCCAGAAACCCTAACCAGTGACCTGAGAATCATAAAAAAGCACTTTTATCCTTATCTGTCTCACAACAGAGTGTTTTTAAAGACACCACTGTGGTCTCTGCTTCTGCTTTCCAGATTTGGTGCAGTCCCTACAAACTGCAAAGTCCCAGCAGAGACCTCCCTATGGTCCTGGAGAGAAGCCTCCAACCAGGACCCATCCAAGCAATTTAGACCTCCCTGTCCCAGATTTTTTTCAGTGGTTTGTAAGACAGTCTGCTGGAGGAAAAGCAAAGATAATTACCTTTAAAGAGAAACAAAGGAAAGCATGCAAATTGCTTATGTCTCATAATAGACTCTTAAAATAACTGTATCAAGTGTCAGTGTTGAATTCTGGTTGCAATTCAACTTTACAAGATAAATTCTCAGCTGAAAAAACACAACTTGATCCCAAAACAATTGTTTCACAACAATATTTGCTGGAAAGTCACTGCATAGCTTTGGGAACCCTGTAAAAATTCCTCCAGGGAAGAATTTCACTCATGCTGCAGCTAAGCCAGTGTTTCTACTAGCATTTATCACATACCTAGCAGCTTTATAACCTTTTAAAATGTGCAATAGCTGGGCTTGTGACACATTCCTCATCTTTCCTTTACAGGACACTAATGTTTCACATCCGCTATGCAAATTCAGATTGCAAAAGAGCTTCTCCAGGAATTGCCTGAATAAATCCAGCAAAGCAACTTAAGAAGCATTTAAAGCCAACAGACCAGGTCAATAAGGACTGAGTTAGCCTAATCCATGAGATAATTAAAGACATAAGTAGATGATTTGAACACTTATTTATGCTGTTAACTTAGGAATTCCTTAGTGGGAAGATGTGGGGTTGGACCTGAAGAAGCAAAAATCAGCAGAGACATAAAATCTTTGGTATATTTGGTTGCATCTCATAGACTTTTTCTACTGATAGAGAGGTCTACAGGTTGTGTCTTCTGTTTTTGCCACTTGCATGTGGCAAAAATGAGGAGTTCCTGTGCCCCGGGGTGAGGACACTGCTCAGGGCAGAGCCAACACTCCTGGGAGCACAGCTGGAACCTCTGCTGGAAATATTTAAGTTCAGGAATGGTGGTGGCAGGATGTGCAACAACTTGCAGGCCTGGAAAATGCAGAAGATTAGCATAAAGAACAACAGAAATTTTAAAGCCTCACTGAACTGGAGCCAGTAGCTCAAGGATCTTCCTCTTTGGCAACTCCTTCGCATACATTAGGGTGGGAAAACATTAATTACACTCCAGCAATCCATGTCTTCAAAAACCAAAAAAGCCTGTGCTGTTTTCCCACACCATGGACAGCCTTTCCCTCGTCCTGCAGGCATGACTGTATCCAACAACACATCCTGCATTGCAGCTGCAGCTGCTGGAAACACCACCCTCACTCTGAGCACAACCCTGCAGACTGTTGGGCAAGTACAGGAGGCACTTCCAGGCCTCTACATGATCTTCTTATTCCCACCAGGTCCTCAGCACTTCCAGCCTCCTACCCCAACCTAAGATGAAACAAGCTGGTATCATACCCCAGGCTTGTACCAGACTCTGTATGAGCCTCATGGCTTCGCAAGATGAATTGAGCTCTTCATACCCTAAAGACATAAAAACAAGCCCTACTGCAAATATTATTCAGAGTTCAGTGATGCATGTCCTCCTAAGAGCAATCATCGGCTTTCTGCTCTGCCAGCATTGCCTCTGACAATGTCTCAATACAGAAGTTCCTCCAAGAAGTTGCCCAAATAGAAAAAATCCAAGTAAAATAGAAATCTTAAAATCCACCATACAGGTTACTGGTGAACTTTGCCTTCTAAACTTGAGCCAGTGAAAAAGAAGTAAGAGGGGGGAAAAACAAGTTCAGAAAGTCAGAAGCAGAGTTAGTGTCTAAGTTTAGAGAACTTAGAAAAATTTATAACTAAAACAGAGACAAGTCTCCTTTAATTTCAAAACAAAATTTAATTAAGGTATGATAAATGGAAGGATAACAGTTCCTAGCTATGATATATATATGTATATTCAAGAGACAACAGAACAACCAAGGCAGAATGAATAAAAACTCCTGGATCAAAACCCCCCACAAACACACACACAGTCTGACCCCGGTATTTACGGGCAGCGAGCGAGGAGATGAGTGGTTGGTGCTGGGATGCCCCCGGTGAAAAGGGGCCCCCCCTTACACCGGGCCTTCTGTGAGGGAGCCAGCAGCGCGCATCCTAGACGTGGGAGAACTTTCCTTACATCGGAAGCTCCAGCCCGAGACCAGCAGCCCCGAGCCTTTCGGAGGGACACACCGGAGCTTTTCTTCCCATCCACCAACACCCCCGGGGGCATCCCAGCACCAACCACTCATCTCCTCGCTCGCTGCCCGTAAATACCGGGGACAGACTGTGTGTGTGTTTGTGGGGGGTTTTGATCCAGGAGTTTTTATTCATTCTGCCTTGGTTGTTCTGTTGTCTCTTGAATATACATATATATATCATAGCTAGGAACTGTTATCCTTCCATTTATCATACCTTAATTAAATTTTGTTTTGAATTAAAGGAGATTTGTCTCTCTGTTTTAGTTATAAATTTTTCTAAGTTCTCTAAACTTAGACAGTTAGTTATCCGGATCCTAACTGAAATACATACATAGGACTCCTGGAGAAGGTGTATTTTTAAAATATGCAATATGTAAAGGAAAATGTAAAGTGTTGGTCGCTTGAAACCATGTCTAAAGTGTGAAAGATGAAAGATTCAGGGACACATCCACTCAACGGTCCAACAGTTTCAGGGTCTGCTGTCTACAGAATGAGCCCTGATATAGCCAACCATAAATGAGATTCAAAAATTGACAGCTGTGAATAAGACTTCTCTTAAAATAAAAATACACAGAGTAACCTGCATTCAAAACTCAGCACCTCTTGCTGTCTCTCCCCTCATAACACATCTGGTTTTATTTCTGTTTAGTATGAAGATTTGTCTCAATTTTTCATTTTATATAAATAACTTTTGCCTGGTGATAAGATACACAGGAACATGATCTTGAATGTTTATGTCCACACATGTTCTATATGAACTTAATATGTTGGTCTTGTTTTTCATCAGTCTTCACCTTTTTTTTTACAGGGTTATAAATCAGAATAAATTACATTTAGGTGGTAGTAAACCCAGAACAATTTCAGTGGACATTAACTTTTAAGGCTTTTGCAGCTGAAAATGGAGAAGAGTGCACAGGAACAACTCGAGCTCTTGGACACCTCAGACAACACTGAAAACTCCTGCATCTTTAAATTGCTACACAAGCACAAAAAGAACAAATGAAACACAAGGGATATTTTAATTTCCTGTGAGCTCACTTACTGTTTCAAAGGCAGCTTAAATATCCCTGTGTAAAAACAGGTCACTCTCAAGACATTCCCCAGACGAAGACACATATTCACAGCTTTCATCAAGAAGTTGTGAGACTCTTTGTTCCCCTCTTGGTCACACATTTGGAGGTTTTACAAGGTTGGCTCATTATCAAGGTTGAGCATCTCCTACCTTATAAATACAGCATTTGCTGCAGTAAAAATTTCTAACTTGCAAAATTTTGATTAATTCAAAAGAAAGGGAGAAAAAATATTAATGGAATTTATGACAAGTATAAAAGAAATGATCCTTGTTAGCTGCCTCTCTGGGGAAATGTACTGCAATGTTATTCTGATACTTGTTTCTAGGAATCAAAGGTCCTTTTAGTCAATTATACCAACTAAGTGTCAAACTATGGTGATCTCCCTGCCTCAAAATTCCCAGTCTTGACAATTTGCTGCTGCCTTTTCACCCACTCTTTGAGTACATTCCCGGTACTATTTTTTGGATATATTGTACAACAGTTCCCAAACCTACACTGTTACTGGAGTTCTCAAAAATGACAGTAGGACCTTAGAGGATTCAGTGACGTCTGAGATGATATAAAATAGACATGGTTAAAGCCAATTCTTTACGTGACATTGAGGCTGAAACAGATAATAAAGCATATTGTGCAAATATAAGCATTCATTATTGAAAAAGACTAAGTGACTTGGCCAAGGTCACATGTACAATTGGTTACTGAGTGCAAGTCCAGCACCCTGGGAATGTCCAAGATTTTGCTTAGAGCTTTGCAAGTGGTTTGGGAACAAGGTTTAAAAGTGCTGAGAGAGAGGGTAGTGTAGCATGAGCTGAAGAAAGAGACCAATATGACAGAGACCTTTGAAAATACCAGAATGCAGATTTAGGGACGGAGAGAAACACATAGAAATTTTATGATAGTAAGATTACATACAGCATGAAGGAGGAGTAATGTTAAAATAATAGCAGTATTTTCTACACTTTATTTATTAAAATTCCTCTCTCAGAAATAACTATCTGCCTTCACAGCAACTGCTCTTCTCCAGAGAACAAATGTGGTCTATTAGTTTTCCTTTATATATCCTGCATTGTTGCAATATTGAGCAATGCTTGAATCTAATTTTTCTGACACAGTTATGAAAAATGTAATTTTTAAACCTTAAAATATTTACACAGCTAGTGAGACTTACACAATTAGAGTCTGAATCAAATTGTCATTTATATAACAGAACATTTGTTAAATTCAATCAGTTAAAATAAAAGCAGCAATAAAGTATCATCAGACAAGAGGAACCCATTTTTGTCTGCATCCAGCTGTTTGTTTATTTATGTATTCATCTGCTTAATAAATTTTCACCAGCCTTGCAAGTATGCACATTTTAATGACAATTTTGGAGAGACAGCTTATGGGATTGGGGTGGGGAGTTTTTCTCTCAGCCAGAAATATGGTGTACTAGTTCTCATCTGCAGTAAATTCATTTACTTCTATTGTAGACTTGGTTATGGTAACATTTGGCTGCTGAAATACCCTTTTTGAACTTGTACACCCAGCTTAGCACCTTGAAAGCCATTGCAAGGAGCCCTGTATCACCACAAGCTGTCTCAGTGAAAGTCATCAGCATCCAGGTCAGCAACATATTTATTACCGAAGAGGATACTGTGAAGTTTGGGCACATGCTCAGGATGCTAAACTTCCTCCTCACCTGCCAGCTAAGAACCTGTTAGGTTCAATAACTGCACAATGCCTTAATGAACAGATTCTGTCCCATGAGGAAAGCTCATGAAAATGTGGGATCGATATTAGGAAAGCTGCTACTTATTACTGGTAATAGTTTGCCGAAGTGATTCATTTAGCTTTTCCCACTTTGATTCATCTTTACTGCTTGTAGGAGTCCCTGTTACACACAAATCATGCAAACAGGCTTGAGTGCCTACTTGCACCTAATCTTGTTCAACAGTTCCTTTTCATTAGTGGGATAAAAGCACTCTGCTGCATTCAGTGCTCCACTATATGCTCTTGGAGTATTTGGCTTAACCTTTTTAACATGATTAAAACAAACAAAGATCAACAGAGCCAACATCCCTCAGAATGACACAGACAAGCCTAATTGCTATTGAAACTTCACAAAGGAAACAAAAAAGCTAGAACTTTTTCAGTTTTTACTTTAAGTTGGAGTGCAAAAAGTAATTGATTGTGATCAGTAAAGCCAATAATTTGGGATTTTGTGTAAGTTTTACTGGATTGGTTGCCTTTTTTTTCAGCAGTCTTGGCCATTACTTAACTATTGAATTAATTGTATGCAGAACAAATAATCTACTATTTCATTTTATGACTCATTAAACAAGTATAGCAGATAACCATTACTGCTTTTAGGTGTAAGAAGATTTCAAAACCTATGCACTGCTAATGATGGTAGAGTTAGGAAAAGCAAATACCTTGCCTGTGCTAAGGTCAGAGTCAGTACTAATGGAATATTTATCTGCCCAAAACCTAAATTAAATCAATTTTCTGAGTCTTGCAAGAGCTATAAAGCTGAGACAGGAGGCTGCAGGATGAAGGAACTGCAGCTCACTTGCAGGTGGCTCTCAGTGCTACCCAAACAGCTCTGCCTCTGTGCAGGAGGCCTTCCCACTGGAAGGAGGGATGTGCCTCGGACAGAGCTGGTGCCAGCTGGGAACACATCTGCATTTTGGGGATGCTGATGCATAATGAAAGCAAAGAGGTTTTACAGAGAGACACACACGTGGCACACTTTGGAAGGGCAGAAGGGAATGGGAAGAGGCTCATCTTGCCAGGAGGGGAAGAGCACATGTCTGTATATCTACATGTCTACACTGTGATGAGTTTTTTGGAGATGTCTCAAGCGTTTTCACTCCCAGACTGAGCTCTCCCTCAAACCCCATCACCATCTGTAAAATCTCCTGAGGTACAACACCTCCCTCTGCTCCTCCAACATGGGAGAACTTTACAATCTGTTTATGAAGCATCACACAGGATTCCGATCACACACTGCAGTGCCTCCTGCAGATTTGGAGGGAAACTAGGGGAAAAAACAGACCATAGAACGAAAGAAGTGGAAAATTTTTGTTTATGTACTAATAAAACTCTTGTTTCTTTGTAAGTAGAGTGTGAATTTGTGCACTTTGCGGTGCAGAGCACAAGGCAAATTAAACTAAATTGTGGATGTGTCTTTTCACTGTTCTGAAGTTCTCTCCATAATTTTTTTAAATTTTTTTTCTGCTTATACTGTTCTTTTTCAGAAGGCTAATAATAAGAACAGCACTAATCTCTCACTAGTGCCATTAAAAGTATCTTTCATTCTAACACTCATATATCTGCTGCAATCAGACCTTTAAAGCTGTGAATAGTGTCAATCAAAGTATATCAATTTATCTTCAATGTTTTAATAACTGCTGTCAATATTGATCAAATTTTACCCATATTCTACACTTATGCTATTAAGAATCTAAAATTTATTTCCTCCTCATCCTTAAAATATTAAAAACATGGGAAGTTAAACGAAACTATCCTGGTGAAACAAGTTGTCACAGATAAAATATTTTTAGGAGATGGGAAGAGGCACTTAAGACATATAAGAAGTCAGCACAGAGCCCTCTAAGTCTCACTGAGCTAGGAAAAATCTGTGCATGGGGGGTTATTCCCCCAGGCTGAAATCTGCAAAAGGGGAGAGGAGACCTTAGGTGTTCACTATGAAAAGTCAAAATGGCCCTGTGGAACCTGCAAATGATGGTCTGTAGCAAGGAAACCCACATTACAAAGTCAGTACAAATTTTGGGGAAAATTGAAGACACTATTTGGGTTGGGTACAGGATGGAGAAATTCAGGAACTGGCACTCAGTTCCTGCATGGCTCTTTCTACCCCACCTCTCCAATGCCAGGGTTCAAAGGCTGGGTGCCAGCTGAGCAATCCACAGCATGAGAGCAGGAGGGAAGTTGAAACACTGTGATCCTCTTCTTTTAAACGAAGCTCATTTCTTATCTTCTGCCTCCCTGGAGTTGTCATTTCTGATGGAAAATTTGGGTGATGAAACAGCAGGGGGGGCATTGGGCTTGTGTGGCATCAAGGTAACCCCAGGGGTGAGTAGATGAAGCCTTTGAAATGACTTCCTGTCGGTGGTTGCAGCATGTTCTAAGGACTTGCATGATGTTTGTGAGTCGTTCAGCTTAATCCTCTCCCTGATGAATGAGTTTTCACAGATCCAGGACAAACTCCTCATTTTTCTTTTTCTTTTAATAGAACTCCATTCTGCAGCTCCTCTGGAGCTGGTACCTTGTATGGCTCTTCTGTCATTACCCAAGTTGCTGTAATGTTCTCCTTTGAGTAAATGCTAAATTTTCCCCCCTTCCAATTTACTTTACTCCCATCATTCTATGTAACTGCATTAGATAGGAAAGATGTCTCAGCTGTTTACCAAGAGAAAGGATTGCTTTGTTGTGCTCAGGAATAGAAACATTTCCTTGTTCTGCCAGCTTTCCTCACTTAAAAATAGGAAAACAAATAAGTATAGACTGTCTGAAGGTCTCAGAGCAAGTCAACCCCCTGAACAGCAGCCCAAATCTTTACAGCTTCATCAGCTACCATTTGCAAAATAGTCTACGTAAAAAAAAAATCCCTAAAATTGCTGTGATTATTATTAATTTAATATTATATATATTTGTCTGAAAAGTAATTTTCTCTGCCTTAATACCACAGACTCATTCATCACATCACAGCTTCTCACCCTTTCTTTGTTTGATACTGCCCAGTGTAACCTGGAGGGTGCAGTTATTTCCTCAGATACCTTTTTTCTTTCCCCTTTTCTATTTCACCTCATTTAACATACAAACTACATGTGAGGAGTGCAAAAAGAAGGACTGACACACATTACCATCTGAATGCAATGAGAACCCATTTTATGCTGCCTTAACTTTGGATTTCTAGTGCTTTGAATGCAACTGGGGTAGGCATTTTGCTTAACAATAGGGTGCCATTATTAAGAAATAACAGTTAATGGCCATATCTTCCTGCTCTAAGAACTCCCAACTGCATTGAAACATGAGGCAAATCCACTATTTTGCTGTTCAAAATGAAAGCCCCTCTATAGGTGAGAAGTTTAGATTGTGCTGCCAAGCACCCTCCTTCAATCAAAATTTAAGCCACTCAAATAATTTAACTGATAATAAAAATATAAAAAATAATACGATGTATTATTTGCAGACAATTAAAGCTAATTATTTTATGTACTTGCCAAACCTTCTATTTAACTCCCCTAGTGTTGCAGGCCATTTAAATTGACCTCATGAACGTCTCAAGTGCCCAGTGACACACCTGTTCCCGAAATGACAGCATCCCAGGGGTTTAAGTAGATGTTGGAATCCAGATGGAACAGTTTAAATGGAACGGACTGGCAGTTCCAGGCAGCAGAGAGTGGGGAGCTTTGCAGGTGCCCTGTGCAGGTGAGGGAGCTGAGGTGTCAATCACGCCTGCGATAACAAGTGGCAGGGGAGCAGTGCGCTGTCACAGCCCCAGCTTTGGGATGCTACCATTATAATGATCCTGTGAAACTGCAGAACCTCCCAGGTGGCCAGAGGCTTCTAAAACACACAGGCATTCACAAATACATGAGAGCTTGTGTCTTGCTGGCTGAATTCATCGACCCGGGTGGTTCCACGGACAGGGAAACACACACTGAGTTAGTACTCAGCAGAGCGGGGCAAAGGGCTCCCAGGGCTCACCCTAAAAAGATCTGGCATTAAACAGGCCAAATGAGGCTTCTCAGTAGGGAATGAACATGGATTGTCTATCAATCTGTCATGGCAAAAACGAGCTGCAAGCAGAGGCATTATTGCTCTTCTGGACAAGGATGCACTGAGATGCCTGGGAAGTGGGCTGAGAGAAACGTGTTAAATAAAATGACATGGGAGCAGCAAGAGCAGGGAGAGACAGAAACGGGAGCAGAGATGTTATTAAGGCAGACAACTGAGATAGCCTTGGAGCTACCAGCATATGTGTCAAATAGCTGGTTGGTCAGAGAGTTTTAGTCACTGTTCTTACAGTTCCTCATCAGCAGACCCTGACGAGAGTCACTGAATTAATTCCTTTCAACATCTCTATGAATTACTTTTAGAAATGGAACCGTGGTACCTTCTCTTGTCTCCACTTCACCAGCAACGTTTAAAACACACAACAGAAGTTTTCAAGGGGTTAAAATACATGGCCCCGGTGTTCTATTTCTAATCATGTAGGGTAAAGTTTCATGTTCCTAACACATTAAGTGAAAATAATTCTTTTGTATTTTGAACTAATTCCAGTGCCATCTGGAGCATTTTAACACTAGATAACTTGCTAGCAACCAGTCTAAAATCCAAAGTGCTTGTAAGAAAGATGCATGGCTACAAGTTGCCCTATTAGTATTCAATGGTTTATTTTAAACTTTTGAAGATACCAGGCTCTAATCTGCACGCAACTCCAATTAATGTTAATGGGAATTATGTGAACATCCAGAGTAGTTATATGGCCCTTAAACTCTTGGTACAACAAGTCTCATTGTCTACTGCTCTACATTTGCATAAGCAATTAATGTCTCATTAATGTCTCATTAGGAACTCATATGGTGTGAGGGAGGAAAGAACATTAATGCCTCTGTGGAAACTGCATTAGGTCACACATGAAAATGGCTTTACTGGTTTCATCTTGTTTTGAATTTGTACATGTGAAAGAAAGACAAATTTACAGAGATGAACAATTTGGCAGAGATTAGCATGGCTGCTGTGGGGTAAGGCAGAGCTGCAAGTGCAGAAGGTGATTCCAGCTGGACACAAGACTTCTAGGCAGGAACCACAAAAACCCCGCAGTGCTCCTCTGACATCAGAATAGAGTCAAGCCACGTGACTTTAGTCAGGGATTTGGTAATTCCCATATTTAACCTCAAATTCAGTAGACCCGCTGAAGTCAAGTAAAGACCTTCACTTTGCTGGCCTGTTACCATCATCCCTTCTTACTTACAGAAATCAACACCATCTTAACTTGAGGCTGTTCTGTTCAGGGAAGGTAGAACTGAATCCAGGATTTGAGGTACAGCCTCACCAGTACCAGGGATGGTCACTGCCCTCGTCCTGCTGGCCACACTATTGCTGATACATGCCAGGATGTCATGAAGAGCTCAAATCCTCTGCAGTACTCCATGAGAAGCTTTGGTGCAGTTGCTACAGTGAGTGTTTTAAGGACCAGCATCTGAAGGAGCGTGTGAATGACTGATATAGTCAAGAAGGTCTACTTAGTAAACAGTGAGGAGCTGGTTGGAGTCTCCACACTAAAGACACTGAAAAGGTTTTATGCTGCCTGGGAGAACCCATTTCTTTCCTAAGGAAATCTAATGGGATTCATACTCTGAAGTCAAAGAACATTCTGAGTGTTAAGTGAAAATATAACTAAATGTTCTTGGTGTGTTCATAAACCCTGAGAGCACATGGAGCACTCTCAGCTCCCGGTAGCTGTTACTTGTCCCTTCAGATCTGTTTGGGCTCCTGCAGCGGGCACAGCTGTGAAGAGCAGCACGTTTATCCAGAAGACCTCCAAAGGGACTCAGTAGTCGTAACCAGGCTATGTTCTCATACACACAGTACTGTTTCTTACCAAAGTATTCCAACTGAAGTGGGAGGAATTTTCGTGATGTATCTTCAGTTCAGTGGGGTTAGACAGCTCATCTGAGCGCCAGCTCCTGTCAGCCACACAGCCCTGGGCCAAGGCTGACAGCTGGCACAAAAGAGAACTGCACGAAGTGCTCTAATTTTCAGTGAAGGAGATGAAAGAATTCAAACAAGAACAGTGCAGCCCAAAATGGAGAGACAGGAGCAGTTAGTCAGGAGAACAAGCACAGTGCTTAAATGTACCTACTGTAATTTATGGAGTATTTTTTTCTGGAGAAGCTGCTTGTTATGCAAGTACATGGAGTTAATCCAATGCTGATTTGTCAGGATATGGACCATAGCAGCTGAAGAATACTCCTGGCAAATATTTCAGATCCAGTCACTCTGAACTGTACCTCTGATACCTCTCAAAGCTGCTCAGACTGGTGTTAACTGGACTAAAGGAACACATGAAATGAAAAAGACTTTCATCTGGGAAATGGTGATGTTCTGTGGTTTTGCTGAGGGCATCTGTATTTCTCGTTGAATCTCAACAAACCCTGCATTTACCCAATCATTCTGATTGAAATGAAATTTAGGTATGTTGGGGAAAGCTCTCCCAAGCACAGTCCTCCTACATGTTTGCACATTGTTGTGCTCTCTCAAGCACAGTCCTCCTACATGTTTGCATGTTATTGTAAAATAACCAATATATTTTGATCAGATAACCAAAATCTTTTTGACCAACATTTCTTTGGTTGGATAACCAAAATAATCAATAGTTTCTGGTCAGAAATACTCTGCAGTGTGAGTGAGCCTTCAACAGATGAGTGAAGCACTGCTTTTCTAGTAAATCAGAGCAAATCTAATACATTTTCTTTCCATATTCAGGATCAGAGTAACAGCATACTTAGCCTTAAGTGTCTTTAAACACACTGCCAGGGAAGGAAAAACAGCACAACCACAGAAGTTACTGAAATGGAGTTCCCTCCTGTAATTCAAAGCATTGGCTGCAGTGGGGCTCAGCCTCTCTGGCTGTGAGTAATGTCTGTTCACACCAGCCTGCTGACTGCCAAGCTCATGATTTGCATACTGCAGTAGAAATAACAGATGAAACATTAACACTGTTTATCTCTACATTTTTGTTCAGTCCCTTTATAAGAATTGATGCACTAATCAATATTTCCAGAAGTTAACACAGTGTTAAAAAATACTTTTGATTAAACAGTTGTGGTGTGCTAGTGGTTTTTTAAACACAGATTCAAATGTTAAGACAATCTGTTAAGTTTTAGTAGTGAGTATGCTTTATTAGGCTATAGGACTCACTTTAGACTTCACTAGTAAAATTTTCCATCACCTTTTAATTAAAAGTCTTTCTTCAAGAGTATAATTTATCTCCAGTTGAGGCAACAGACTACATTAATAGAGCCTCCTTCCATCTCAATAGATCAGCCCAAAGCACCAGATGTTTTCTGTGAGGAATAAAAGCCTTTTGGGTAGTTTTTTTTGTTTGTTTGTTTTGTTTTGTTTGTTTTTTTGTTTGTTTCAGTTCTTAGTTTCAGTCCCTAGGCCAATATACAATGAACAATCAAATTGATGGTTAATAATTGTGATTTCTTTGGGCTTTGATTTGCTCAAGTGAATGATCAGAAAAACATTTGCAAAATGGGGGTTAGCAATTATATTCTCCAGTGTGGTTTTATAAAGGAAAGTAAAGGAAGATAAATAGGTCCAATACTAAGATACTGATAAAAAGGGCTGTGTGCAAACTCTAATTGTAAGAAAAATTGGTTGGTCCACATGCTCTGGAGGCAGAGCACCAGCCAGCTCCACGTAGATGCCTTGACACCCTGCTTGGCTTGGCCTGTGAATTGCAGGCTCTGAGCAAGGCTCAGTCACTACAACTGCACCAAGATAACACAGTTACAGGTTCCTGGGTCAGACCTGCTTTGTGTCAGGCAAACTCAGGCAATCCCAGGGCCCAGCACGTTTAGCTCTGTCTGCTTGCCCTTCTGCTTTTTTGTTTGTTTGTTTTGTTTCACTAAAACTCACATCTGAGACCCGGCTCCCAGCCCTTCCAGAGGCAGTAGAGGTGGCTGGATGGGGTATTTGCTCCAAAGGCAACTGTATTCTTTACAGGAAAACTGGCAGCATATCTGCTTTTCACACTCAGGACTTTCACTGGCAGGATGAGCTGAAAGCTCAACAGGAGGGACTGGACAAAAGTGCCTGGCAGGGGCCACGTGGCTCTCCCTGTGCCACCTCTGTGGCTGGAACGGTGTCACCCAGTGGGTTGGTGTCAAAGGAAAGAGGGAGTACAGGTCAGAGCCCTCAGTCTTTTCCTTGTATCTCTGGCTGTTTTCAGGCTGAGGTCTCAGTCCCACAACTGCCTCACCTACCACATTTCCTACAGTCAGACATTTGGGTGCAACCATAAAGCAAACACTGCTTGTGCTGACAGACTTGGCTCTGGGGGTTCAACAGTTCACCTTAAAATAGGAAAACTTTCTTTGCCAAAAGATCAGACCGTCTGCATAAGCAAACTTATTGGCAGGAATTTTCTCCCACATTCCTTCTCTCCCTTCTGCTTAAGAAATTATCTCATTACCAGTAGACCCTGTAAAATACATACAGCATTTAGATCCCTGAGTACAGAACAGCAAAGGTAAGCAACAAAAGAAAGGGAGCACATTGCTGTGTCCCGGGATATGCTGAGGCTCATAGAAATTGTACACATTTCTAACATCCTGTTTGTTTTTCTGGTACTATGGAAAGCATGTGTGCAGTCCAGTTTTCAGCGTTTCACTTCTTGATGCCTTGTTAGCAACAATTGCTGTTCCCGGGAGGACCAAACAATGTATCCTCTCGTACTAACTCTATATAGAGTGAATCTTTGGGGAATTTCATACTTCTCAGTACAAGCTATCAATACAAAAAATCATAACTGCCTCTGGTTGAACAAATCTTACTGCAGTCACTGTGCTGGCAGGAATGTTAACTCTTTAAAACCCCTTTATCTGATGTTCTCATTTAAACCACATTTATCTCCCAGTATCTGAGGTTTAGCAAGTCTTGTCTGTCATATTGTAATTACTCTCCTCTGCCCCACTCCCCAGTACATATAAATAAAGGCTTTTACATCTTACCTCCCAAGCTACTATGAATGCCTTTGTTTTTGAACACAGTAGAACAAAAACAATGTTGTATTATTCAGTAGCCGTGGGAAATAGTTCTTTATTTGGATGCAATTAAACTTAAATGGTGAGTTCTGCTTTTTATCAAAAGCCTCTATGAAATATGTATAAACACAGCAATCTTTGCCTGCTCATTTATTCACTTTGAATAAACTATGCAGAATTAAATTGAGCTTTATTTCATTCTTGTTCTTAATAAGGTGGATAACTAGCTAGTAAGTTCTCAGGACATGTTACATGCTGTATTGATCTTGTTTCTTTAATGTACTTCCAGAAAAAATAGGAGCAGGATTCTTGATGCTTCAACTGCCAGTATTTTCCCTTTCTGAGAGTGCAGCTCTTTGCACCAGCTGAAACTGTTGGATTTTGGCCCTTTTATTCCTCATTAAGTCAATGGGCATTTTCTCATTGATGGTGACATCTGAGAGCCTGCGGCTGAATCTCATGGCATAAATCCGCAGAGCTTTGGAAATTACAATTTAATCTACATTTCTTAAGTTTCTGGGAATAGAAGGAGTTCTAACTGGACTTTTCTGGGAAGTATTATTGCAGAGAAGTTTTAGGGAAAACAGAGGAAGGGTTCCATAAGAGACAGCCTGGCGACTCACTATAAGTTTGCTACCAAAATCAGTCCCCATGAGTGCAGTGTGCTCGGGCTGCTCTGAGGTGGAGGCAGAGCTGGCAAAGTCCAGCTTGGCGGCTCCAAATGTTTGAGGCTCCCCAAGGCACAGAAGAAGCCTCTGAAGCCCATCCAGACGAAGGTCACTTCCATTTTGTGTTGGAAACCACCCTCACCACTTCGCTTTCTTAACTCCCTAAATCTGATAATTTTTCCTGCAAAGGAAAAACAGGTTCATTTTCTTCATAATTGTGAACGAAAACTTGTTCACAATGAGGGGAGTTCTTGCAGAATGGAAATGTTGAAGATTTCACAGTTTTACCTATTGGAACCCTCAGATGGCTGGAGACACAAAGTTATGAAAAAGATCATGTTGCCTGGGCAACACTTTTTCCAAAGTCAGCAGATCAGTCTTGCAACTTACTATTTTTAGCTTTTCTCAGGGAGAGAACTACCATTATAGAGTAAGCTGGCAACAAACAAACAAATGCACTCTTCATAGAAGTAGTAAAAATATTAGTTGGATTACACTGGTATGAAAGAAAACATAATATAGGCTTCTGCAAAAGAGCCAAACCCCCAAGCCTTTAAAGTTAGATGGCAGGTTATGCCTGGCAAACACTCTGAATTTGTACCTGATTTGCATAAGCACAAAGTCAACTACTTACACATATAAATGTCTAGCTATACACCTAAGAGATAAACATGCTGTCCCTGCACAGAGCCCAAAATCTGTTGCTACATCCTACAAAGCAGCTATAATCTTTTATTTAGCAAGTCCTTGAAATTTATATTCATATTACATGTGTTTCAGTGTTTGTGTAGTGTAAATATAGTTGAGAATTTGCCACACTTCTCAGCTGTCATGAATTTTATTTTTGAGCTTGTTTATGTAAAGTGACATTATAAAAGAAGTGAAACAAAGAAGATAAAAACATGTGCAATTAGTTATGATGTTGTAAGTGAGCTTTTATTACCATTCATCCTTGTGAGCAGCAACATGTGCTCAGGAACTCAAGAGTCACACAGGCTCTAGTTCTGCCTTTTGCTCACCAACATAACACTGTTTCTAAGGAATGTATTTCAGGGATAAGGGAGGACCAAAAAGCATTTTCTGAAGAACCCGAACGGTCATCTCTTGTTGAAGAGATGTTATTTCTATCCCCATCATAGTGAAACTTCCCAATGGTCAGCAAAACAAGTCTACAGGCATTCTGGAAACATCATTGGTCACACTTTGATAGATTAAGCCATTTTTAGAAAGACATTTGAACTCATTTTTAAGAAGAAATTCTCTCTGACAGCCACTTTCCAATGAGATGCAACTGATACCTCTCCAACCAGCAGAAGTTTAATTTCCTAGCTCAGCAAAGACTTCTACTTAGGGTTACACATGGAAAGGATACTCAGTAGATGTTTTATTCCTTGTTAGGCTACTAAAGATAGTTCTAAAGAGATTTCTTGTAAATGCAAGCCCAAGTGTTCTCTCAGACATGCATGAGTGCTCTACAGAATTAAACAGTCTTGTTCTTTCCAGGCAGCTGCCAAAGCCCTCTGTCTTTCTGGACCTGTTCTGACTTGCTGGTGCTGAGGCTCTGCAGAGGAAGGATGAAAGAGGCCAACAGAAACAGCATTTTAACCCCAATTCCCTGTTCCAAAAGTATTCTGTCTTTGGAGCAGCTGAGACAGGATGCTCTGGATTCAGGGGGTGCTAGTGGCACCACAGCCCTGGACCAGGCACATCAGGCAGTTCTGAGAAGCCCATGGGGCAAAATGTTGCCTGGAAGGGAAGGAGGAACAGTCACCAGGAGTTGTCTACCTGTGCTTTTCAGCTGTGTGCAAAATGAGGGTAAGACTTTAAGCCCCTCTCCTGTACAACATATGCATGTAAGATAAGCAGATAAATGGGAGGAGGGGGAGAGACAGACCAATTCAGGTATCAAATGGCCTGCCCTTGGCCAAAACATGTCACTAGTAGCATCTGTGCAAATTGCTCCACTTTGGGAACTTTCTGCAGGTCTCTTGCATAATTCTGCTACAACATTAATTAATAACATGGACTAATCTGCACTTAAACTCCCTTTGTACCCAGATGTTGATATGACCCCTAGCTAGTCACTCCTGTCTAGGTCAATACATCATCTGGTATGCTCGGGCAGCTTGCCTCTGCTCAGAAACTAAAAATCTCAGGAGCACAGAGCATCTACTATCTCAAATCATGAATCCCAGCGTATATTTTGCATCCAGCTCCTATCTGTTATTTCTCCATAACTGGGACACACTATGACTTGTACCCCCTTACCTGTCACCCTTAATTTGGATCTGAATATATGAGATTCAGCTGTGTATTTCAGATGCTACCGGCATTTCAGAACCTGGTGCAATATGAAGGTTTCCTTAGCAACAGTCACCATAGGAAGCCCTTTAAAGATGCCTTTCCTGACTCTTGTAATTCTGCTTTTCAGAGATTTATACAGGTAAATCAGATATAAAGTTTTGACATGAGACTACAAAATAGTGGCAGAAAAATAAGTGTATTGAGTTTGAATGCAAATAACTTATTTCTGAATATGCTTTGGAAACATATCTACCATTACATTCATAGTATTCTATCCAGCAACTTGCATAAAATCAAGCAAAAGAGATAACCTTTTTAGAAAAACTAGCAAAAAAAAATATTCCTCTCTTCCAAAAAGACATGTTTGTGCTATCACCTTTGATAGGATGAACCACACTCATATATTTATTATCTGTCATGTTAAGATAATTAAACAGCTGGTTTATGCACCATTGATCTAGTGTGTTAGTTGGCAATGCTGTCAGTTTAGTTGCAATTCATATGCCAGTCCATCTTTCATAATAATCTAATAATGGGTCATCCATTAATTATCACAGTTTTGAAAAGATAGTGTGGAAAATGTCATTGCTTCAGTAATGTCTCAAGTAATATTTTATTTTCTCTTTAATTATATCCCAAAAGCAAACCCAGCCAATATAGCAGCAGTGAAGTTACCACTTGTAAATGGCAGCCTAGCAGACCATTAATCAATAGGCTCTCTGCAAGGAGATGCCTCTTCTGTGCTGAGCAAAACATGAGTCTGATTTTACAGGAGGCATAAGCAATAAAATACCTACTGTTAAAGTCTAATGTGATGATTCCCTTTTACTTGTGTACCTGCCACTGTGAAATATTACTGAAATAAGCTGTTTTCAAGCATGCTGCTTTCAGCATCAGTAAATCGGCATTTCACTGGCAAGGAAAAAAACATCCTTATTTATGCAAGACCCCTTGAAGAAATGTGCTATTTCTGGAAGAGGCAGACATTATAAAATGTTTTTCTCAGAAAACATAGTTGTTGTCCATGATGAAGAATTATTCATATCTCCAAGCAAGGCAGAAGCATGGAGGGTGAAGAATATGAAGAGGAGCCTTGGAAGCTTTGTTAAGGCAGGGACCTCATTACAACTCTGCTCTCTGTGCTTGTTCCTGGTGCTGTTAGGAAAGGTTTATGTTCCCCAGCAGCCTGTGAATAGTGCTCTCTCCCAGCCCTTCTCTTAGCACACATTTGCATGTGAACCACTTAATAAATAGAAAATTTTTAGGTGATGAGGCTGTAAACAAATGTCCAAGCCAAGGCAGTCAACAGGCAGAGGCATAAACTGAAAGCCTTTTTATGGGAACAGGGGCAGTGGAAATGCCGGTGCAGAAGGAAGACAGTCCAAGAGCTACTGGGGGAATTTGGAAGTATGATCAGAAACACTGCTAATATTTTTTCCACAGGGCAGTGACAATCCTTTGTTCTTACTGCCCATTTGCCCAGCAGAAACAAAATTTGGTCCTGTAAATCTTGTGTGCCCAGCTGGAGCCAAAATACTGGTTGAGAGCCAGTTGAGGCCTGGAAGAAGCTATCCTTTTAGAAGAATTTGTTTTGCTACCTCTTGTTTGATCTCCAGTGGGGCAGAGGCAAAAAAGCCTGTCCCTCTGCAGATCTGTCCCACTTCCAGAGGCAGCATCTCCCCCTTTCCAACACCACCTCCCAGTCTGCTTCTGGGGATTGGAGTAGCATCCAGACAGGGCTATCACTGGGACCATGTGACCTGAAGAAGGCCAACCCAGACATTTATTCCCCTCCCTACAGCTGCTGTGGGGCAGCAACAACTGCCTAGATAAAAGGAAATATTTAAATCCCCCAAACTCCCTTCAGAAGCCTCCAGGTACAATCAAAGCAGAATATTCAGAAATTATGAGTGTTTTTTCAAAACTGCTTAGCAAATCTAATCTAGTGGCAAGATGAGCAGGGCTTGGCCATACTTTCATCACCTTTGCTAATGCATACAGGAGAGCCACACTACACTCGAGTGAAACCTGTCCATTGATACAAAAGGGTCTGCCACAGACCAGGCCTCTGCTGCTATTTACATACCCTTTTAAAAGCTCACTTATGAAGAAACACAAGTAGATTATATGGATTCACTTTTTCAGAGTGGCTGGAGTAAAGGCCTGCGAGTTTTGAAAGGTCAGTCATGCTTATTGACTGCTTCATAACAGTCCTAAAATCCTTTTCAGAGCAGAAGCACTCGATCATTGCAAAAATATTGATTCAGACACCAGAAAATACCACTATGTAAGGCATGAAGAGCAGGAGAACTTAAACACACAGAAAACAATTCATAAAAGCTTTTCACAGTTGTCTTTCAAAAATAAGAATTATTAGGATCTTTATTTTTTCTAATTGCTAGCTGGACAAACCTCTGCTACATTATGTTGCTTTTAAGGAGAAATATAAAAACATTTTCTTTTTTTTCCCCCTATGTGGTATCCCCTCTTTGACTATTCCTGGCTTGTGGCAACTGTGATATTCATGCCCAGAGAGGTGACCTCTCTCCAGATCCACTCCTGAATGACACTTGACTTCTTAGCCTTTTGTATCACGTCCAAGGCATTTGGGTACACACCAGGGTGAGCATCAGAAATGGGACAGCACCTTTCAGCACAACATTTTCTGTTGTACCCCATAATCTTTCATTGCAATATCTATTTTCTTAGAGGCAGTTACAGGTGCTCATACTTGGGACCAAGGGATGAAGGTGAATTCCACAAAATATACTGTAAATGCAGAAAGCTGTGCAAGCCACAGATGTCAGTGGCTTTCTTGAGTCTGCCAACACACAGAGGGCTGCTTCAGAAAGGAGACATTTAAATGCAGGTTTGGACCATTGCATGAACAGACAGTTCCAAGTTGTCCCTCAGGGGTAAGATCACAGAGTTCACAACTGCCACACTAACATGGGATGTCATCCTAGAGATACAAAGGATGTTTAATCCAGGATTAAGGGATTACAGCTCCTTCTCCAGGGTTTCCAGCATGTGGTACAGACAGGTTTCTAAAGCCCAGGTGGCAAACAAGGACAATGGAAGCCATGCATCCTTTAAGTCTGTCTCATAAGCAGAACATAAATAACTTGTCCCAGTATCCTGAGGCATTTTCTGTGGTTAAATCTTAGAAGGGGGAGCTGGTTGGCCTCAGCATCAAATAGATGATACAGTTATGCACACCAATGTGCATCTGCCTAGGACTGGGCCTTTTTCTGGTTTGGAATGAAAGCATAGGTTGACCGACCTGAGCCTTAAAGAACTTCACTTTACAAGCTCCTTAATGAATATAAAATGTGTGCATCCAGCCCTCTAAAGGTAGATGGACTGGGACAGCAGGGAGCAAGGGGCATTACAAATTCAGTATTTTTCTCTTGGAAAAACCTATGAGGAAAAAAAACAAGGAAAAAAAAAAGGAAAAAAATAAAAAAAGGAAGTGGGAATAAGAGGGAATTAGTTGATGTCTACAGAGACTGAATTGATCTCCCCTTAGCTCACACACATTAACACCTAGAGAACATCCCTGCAGGGAACATGCTAAGTAAAGAATAACAGAGAGTTTCTACTGCATTTGAGAGACATTTCCATTAACCTGATAGTAACTGTGGACAATATGTTTTATGAATTTCTTAGTGGGCATGTCAACTGAGCTGTAAAATAGAGGTGGGAAATCCTTTCAGATCGTGCCATTACCAGGATGCAGATCAGTGCATTAGAACTGAGCTGTGGTGGCACCTGGAATCAGCTGCTTCCACAGCTTCACTGGAAGGCAAACCATAAGAAACATAATTGGACTTTGAAAAATGTTACTTGTGAAGCTGAATAAAGCACAAACTTGGCTGGTGCTTGCTTTGAAGCTTGAAGAACACCTCATGTTTCAGTATCTGCTACACAAGATGTACCTTGATCAACATCAAACTAAGATGTCTCCCCCAACGCAACACTATTCCTGCACATGCTGCAATGTCCATCAACAAACGCTACTAAAAAATTTCTTAATTAATCAAACAACACCAATATGGCAATGTGTGTTGCATCAGTGTTCAGAATTCAACTATACTTGCCAGGCAAACTCTTGGTTTCATTCCCTAATCAAAACAACAGTTTTGTTTTTTTGTTCCACTGACAGGCAGTGGAACTGTTTACTAGCAATGAAAAACTCCCTCGGTGTTGTTGAAAAACAATCTTCAGGAGCGCAGCTCAGTTGATTACTGTCACAGGTACCCTTCTTACATTGCTGCAGGAGGCCATTCAGGTTTCAGCCATCAGGGCCATGGTTCACCAACAGCCAGAGGCTGCCCCTGCAGCTCACCCCCACTAATCACCACCAAAGTGCACACAATCCCACATTTTACAGAGCAGAAAAGTCCCTTTTTCCAGCCTCAGTGATGTCTGTAGGGGCTGGATGCTTCTGCAAATACACACATACTTTCTCAGAACATCACTACAAAGGACATGTCTGTTATTGATGGTAACATGAGCGAAAGAAACTTTAAATATCATGTATTGTCAGACCACTCAGGAATCAAAAGATCCCTTAAATCAATACCTAAATCCCCTTGCACTCACAACTATACAAGCACATAAGTTAGTGCAGTCTTTAAGACCAGACAATAAAGGCTGTTCTTTTGTAATCTACTTTGTTTGCTATTTTACTTCTTCCATCATTGCTTTTTCCTGTTTGCCCTTTCTCTACTCACCCTCACAAACAGGGACAATAAAGACAGCAAAAAATGTCTTCATGCTGTGAGAGTTTCATTTCTTAAAGTGATAATCTTGTATTTAATGCACTTCAGGACAGTCCATTTCTCTGTAAGGTTTCACCCTTGCTGGTGAAGGAGAAAGACATGTCTGAAACTTTTACCTCTGGCCAAAATGCTCTTGCTGTGCATGTGGGAACTGAGTCCTGCCTTTTTGCTCCTGAGCCAGGTGACCTACCTGGCACACGTGCCAGATGTTACCTTGATGTTACCTAGTCACACGCATGTAATAAAGATGTTTTGCTCCATGCCTCTGGGTAAAGAGGCAAATAAAGAGAACCACTTTGGAAGGATTTTGGAGAGGTCTGAAACCATGGCTTCACAGACATCCTTGCCAATTATTCCCATTTATGAAAAGAGACGAAGTTTTAAATCCCAATAAACAGGCTTTTCACCACAAAAACAAGACCACCTTTCATTTCTCAACCCACATGCACAGAAACAATTTGAGGACTGCTTATGTATGGAGTAATTTTCACACCAGATATCAAATATGTTCTTCTGAAAGCCCAAACCATAATCTGTGGCAATGTTTGCTATATGTTCTTCAGAGGAAGATTAATCATATGGGTCTAACGTTTGAAGAGGAGCTGTGTAGCACTCGGTTTGCACACCATTGTACTGAGCATGTGTTTTCTGCTACTGTTGAAAGGTGGCTTTTTTATTTATTATTATTATCCAAAACAGTTAACATCATGGTCTAAATGGCTGGATATTTTGTTTTTCTGTTCCAAGTCTGGAAAAATGTAATTAAAAATAATAGACAGGTGATTGCTTTAATTTTTAATGCTGTGCATAAAGAAAAGTTAAACTGGAAGCAAGTTTCAGTGTTGGTGCCTCTAAAGGCAGATCCGCACACTGCATTGGAGTGGGAAAGCACTTTTCCCTGTGAAGTGGCACAACATACATCGTCCCTGGAAGTGTAAAAACCCAAGCAAACATGTAGACACAGCACTTCACCTTTCAGCTTAGTGGTCCTGGTGGTACTTGGCCAGAGATTGGACTTCATGACCTTGGAGATCCTTTCTTACCTTAATGATTCAATGATATATAGAACTTCATCAGTATCTTTTAGCAGCATGGAGGGAACTGTCTTGTCTTAAAGACAGATAAACCTCCTTTCCCAGATATGTTCAGCAAAATCTTCCCCTCTTGTAGCTCCTGCATTTGTGTGGCTGGTGTTCACTTGACCAGTCAGAGTGGAGTAGGAAAGTTTACAAGTCAAACTCCTTTTTTTTTTTTCCTTTTGTTTGTTTTGTTTTGGTGAGTTTTTGTTTGGTTGGTTTTTTGTTTTTGTTTATTTTGTTTTTTGTTTTTTTTTTTTTCCCTTCCCCAGCAAATAATTAACAGGTAAGCATAGAACGGCATCTCTTTTCCTGTTCTACAGCCTCTTCAAGATTCCTATGGCTTCTAAAATCCTGAGCAACATTTCCTTTGAAAATATTCCCCTGATTTTACCAACTTTCTAGTTGCCTTTGCATGGAGAAGAGACAACATTCCCTGGCAACAGATACACCTCCTCTGCTCCCTTCGCTTGTTGTTTAAATAGATAAATAAATAAATAAATAATTTTCAAAATTCCAAATTGTAGGAGGTTTAAAAAAGCTGCATAGTCTTTCAAAACAAAACCAAAACAAACAAAAAACCCCCAAAAAACAAAAAACCAACCAAACAAAAACACAAACAAACAAAAAACCCCAAGCCACCAAAAAAAAACCAAACCCAAAAACCCCAAAAAACTAAACCTTTTGGTCTACTTTCTCCTAAGAGTCTGGATTTTTGTGATTTTTTTCTTTTCTGCAATCAACAAAGATAAAGACAATCATGACTTTGCTAGATGTTGAAACGAAAAAAACTCTCAAACAAAAAGCCATTGTGGGAATGAGTAATAAGGGTAGTTCTAGAAGAACATTACAAGTGGATTTTTATTTACAAGGGTCCTTATATTCTTTGGTTTACTAAAATGAGCCCTCTAAACTAATGATTAAGTAGAAAGTTAGTAAAATAGTCAGTTAATTACAGATTATCCTGCAGTCTAAAGCACTTGTAGACTAAATTGAACCAGTATTTTAAGTGCACTTATTTCATCTAATGCAGACAGAAATGAGATTAAAATCCCCGTCAAACTAAAAACCCACGCAGTTTGTTCAAGTTTATTCACTTCATTGCAAAAAATTTGTAGCCACTACAGAGAAATCCATAACATAAAACTAATCTAAGAGAATAAATCTCTAAGCTAAGCTGGTTATTGAACTGCCATATTATGATCATTCCAACCAAAATGAATTTTAAAAGTTGTGCTATTTACATATTGAACCAACCAAACTAGAATAAAGGCTAGTGCCTCCCTAAAACACATAGCTAGAGACATGAGAAAATAAACATCAGGGTAATGTTAGCATGTGACCTCTATTAATGCAGCTATTAGAACTATTAATTATGTCCACAGCTGTGTGATTTCTTAACAATTTTCAATACAGTATGACTATTACCATTGCTCAGATTTATTTCCTGGCTTAATGTCCTATTTTAAATTTTAATTTCAAGCCATTTTAAACTCAGCATATAAACGGCCAGTTCAGAAAGCACGTTCATAAAATGATAGAAATGGTCAGAAATTGTCATTATCTGAGCTGCAATCCAGCTTTGCAACCACACATCCTGATTTTTCTATTATGTATGAAAAAAAAAACAAAACATGTTAATGGAAGGAAAAAAAAAGAGAGAGAAAAAGCCTCGAGTTTATTTAAAGGTAATTTTTTTAGCAGGGATTATTTGCCTTATTAAAGTTGATGTTATTTAATCTTGGCTATGACGAGCCCTAAGGTACTCTCTGTAGATGCCTTGTGGGTTGGATGTACATGTGTCTGTCCCTGTCACTGATCACTGAGTATGACCTGGCTGATGACTGAAGGAACAGCAGAATCACAGAATATCCGGAGTTGGAAGGAAGCCCTGAGGATCATGGTAGTCCAGCTCTTGACCCTTCACAGGACATCATCACACCATCTGTTTGAGGTCACTGTCAGACTCTCATAGACATCCTTCCTGGTTCATGCCTCAAACTCCAGCGATGTTATTTACAGTTGTATCCAGACTAAAATGACACCCTGATAATTTATTCCTCCATGCGCATGAGGCACCATCTTCAGAACCTCTTCTCTCAGTTGCAAATTCACAGTTTAACCCAGCATCTCAAGGGAATTCCCATCTAGTGGAGCATCTCTCTGGTTGGGAGAGGATAACATGGCAATGAGGAGAAACTCCACCCTGATGGGACATTTTGGAATGACCAATTTCTTCTGCTCACAACAAACAATACCACACACAGAGCACTTTGTCTGGTTTACAGCACCCAGCCCCCCCTCATCTTTTTCCAAACTCAATTGCTCGTGACTACAGATTATTTTTTAAAATAAAGACAAACATTTTGCCACAGGTAAGGCATAGGACTTATGGTCAAGTCTTTCCCATTTGTGGGAGCTCAGACCAGCACACTGCAGTGTGAGTGGGACTGTGGGAGCACAAGTCTCTGCTGAAATCACTATGATCCATCTCTCACCAGGGACCTGTCCCTTACCTAGCACATGAGAACATACCTGACATTTCTTTTTTCCCCCAGGACATTCCGAAGCCAATTAACCTCTTCCACAGATTAATGAGATGAAGGAACACCCCGGTAGGTAGAAAACCTGGAACAATGATTTTGCTTGTGTCTTTGTATTTTAGATGCAAGAAGCGAGCATACAATGTTGAGAGCAAAAGCAGAATTTTAGATGAATAATGACTGAATCCAGAAATCCTAGTGTGACAGCATTTTGCCTTTGAGCATGCACAGCTAAAATGCCCTCCTGCCAATAAGGCTCTCAAAAGCCAAGGTTTTATCACCCACACACATTGTGCTTGCAAAGACCTGATTCATCCTTTCGCAGCACCACCTCTGCTGGTGGGTCCTCAGGAGTTTGTGCTAACCAACACATCCTGATTGAAGCAGAAACATGTCAGATTAGGGGTATAATGAATTATGCTTGCATTGTAACACCCACCAGCAGTAGGAACTACGTCTCAAGCACAGTGATCTCAATGGACCTGATGCATTTTATCAGTTTGCATGAGTGTTTTTATGGTTGTATTTGAGATGCTCTCCCAAACTGTGCTGATGCTCACTGAAGTTAAGTGTTTCCCTTGGTTTGCAATTGCTTTGGGGCTTCAGGAAAACAAGTTGGAGTAATTTGCTTTTAAATGGAGGGCAAAAACTGCATTTTCCACCTCTTATATAACAGAAGGTCACAATCTAGCCTAAAAGAGACAAGAAAGCTCTATTGGAAAAGTAATTCTCCAACCATTCAGCAACTCATAGGAGCCTTACGTTCCATTTTCAGGCCTTTTATATACTGGATGAGTGTTCTCTCTGAAGTGGTCAAGCTGGCTGTAGGGACTCCTCCTCCAAAGCTTGATTCATAGAAATAAACTCCTAATTCATAGAAATAAAAGGACTAACCATGTTTAAAAAAAATCATCACTTGAATAATACTTTGATTTGGTGCAGGAGCAACTCCTTTATTTTTCACAAATTTAAATCCTGATTTTACTCTTGCCAATTATTTCAAAGCAAGCTCCTCACTGAAAAAAATCAAGAACTGGGCAAAAGATTTCATAGAAACTTATCCTGCCTATCCAAAACAGCTCATGAAATTGAACTATTTTATCCCTAGAATCTGCCAAGGAAAATAGTCTGTGCCATAGGATAATGATCCACATCTCAAACTAGAATTAAACTTAGATGAGAGCAAAAAAAAAAGAAAATGGATACAGCCCAATTATTTAATAGCTCTAAAGCAGAGAAACCAATAGTCATTATATTATGTTTACATTATTAAATATGCTTCAATGTAGACAATGATGTTTTAAGAGGATCCTCCTGTCAGACCTATGTAACATGGGCCATCAAGCTTCATTTTGCATTCTTATTTATGAGCCTAAAGAAGGGCTCTGATTTAAGGGCACAACCTGTGCTAGGATAAAACCTTTTGTCACTGTCTTGATTGGAAACTGCAGAATTCTATTGTTTCACTTGAGGGCTTGTTATCAGGGGTATTCCAACCTAAATTAAAAGTGTACTTATTTCCTGGTATTTGCCTGATTCCATCTTTCAGATATTGTCTCCTGCCAACCCCACTGCTTAGTTTTAGCACAGAATAAAATGCACAAAGAGAAAAAAAATTGTAATTTATGAACCCTTGTGCATGGAATGCAAATCTTCTGACCACCTCAGAAAAAGCCCTCACTCAGTGCCTGTCTCTCAGCCTGAAAAGCACCACTCAAGCCTTTGATGCTCTCAGTACCTGAACACCAGTCATTTATTCCCCAGCAGACCAGGAACAGTTGTCAGCCAGATGCAAAGCAGCATCATGATGACACTGGTTTTATCCACACAGAATTATACAATACAGCCCTTAGTTAAGTGCATCATTATGTAAGAAGGGGACTGTGAGTGTCTTGAAGAGAGCTCACACCTCTTTGGACAGCAGGAAGGTGGAAAGCAATCCACACTACCGGAGCCTAAAGGATGGTCTGGCCTCCAAAAACAGTTTTCCATACAAGATGCTGCTCAGAGACCTGCAGCTCTACATGGACTGAGGGGTTCAAAGCCTTCTGCAGTTATTGCACCCTGGGCCAGCAGGCAGCAAGCTGAGGTCCCCCAAGTGCCAGGCTGTGTCAAGGGGGATCCAGACTGCGCTGCTTTGCTGCCCTTCCTCGCAAAGAAGAAGACATTCAGGCTTTCTGCAAGCAGAGAGCATCTCTCTTGCTCCATGCCAGCTCTAATCCCACTTGAACACAGGTGCTCTTGGCTCCTCCCCCCCCGTGCCACCCTGTCTCCTTTGCCAGCCTTGCCCAGGGCACACAGGATGCCAGTCATGCTGTGAACAGTAGCCTGTTTCGCCCTTGCATAAGAAACCCTTTTTCTGCCCTCCCTCCTGGCTTTCACCACCAATCTTTCCTTTCCTACAACGCACTGTGAGTGTTGTTGCAAAAAAAATTCACACAAAGATTCCCCCAAAGCCCACCAGCTCCCTTAAACTCTTATTCCAACATTTTATCCAAAACAATCTGTTTGGCCCAAGAGTTTCACAAATCAATAAGCATTATTTGAGCTGGGTGTCTATAGTGTTTCATTTAGGCTGTAGCAACTTAAAACTGTAAAGAATGAGCTGGGGCTGTTTTGTCACCATTTATTATGTTGATTGTGTATTTATTCCTTGAAGCAGGATTCTGCTTAATGTTCTGTGCTTTGAAAAAGCCTGGCAGCTGGTGTAAATGAGTTATAGACCCATTTGCCACCAAATCAAAGCCCAGAACCAGATCAAAGCCAGATAAAAAAAAAAATCATTTTTCTGTCACAGACTGGATGGCTTCTTCTTTGCCCTGTAAATAAAATTGATATTATTTCATCCAACTTCTATTTTCTCCTGATCAAAATATGATTATGTCTAATGCCATCCTGTCCAGGGCACTGAAGTTATACGAGATGTGAAAGCTTATTGATGTATTCAATTACTGGCTGCTGCTCCATTGTCTGCTGAGCAGAGATGCTCAGTTATCGGTTCTTTAGAGCTGTACATTTCTGCCTAACAAAGTCATAACTCCCACAATTACCTGCCTGATGGATGGAAAACAGAAATATCTCACGAGTCCAATGCAGTTCTCGGCTCTTCTCCATCTCTGAAATTGCTTTATATTAATGAGATTAGAGCAGTGAAAGAGGTAGCATGAGATTTAATTATTTATATTTTTCCTCCCGTGATAGCAAACACACCCATGTTTCTTGATCTGCATAATGATTTTTCTATAGTGCAGTGTTTCCACAGTAAGAACCAGATGAAATGTGAAAGGCAATGAAATGTAACCTTTCTAAAGGCTTATGTAACTAGGGCTTACATATCTATTTTCGCCCATCTAGACATCTAACCCTTACACCACAGCAGTTGTCAAAAGACTCCTTAGTAGAACCTGTGCTGAAAATATAAAAAAGACACCCTTGCATTTAATTAGGCTGAAACACAGAGAGGAATTCTCAGGAGCAGGGACCATCAACTGCAGGTAGTCACACTGTTTAAAAACATCCTGAATATCCTGAATATTCTCCCTTTAGCTTTCCAGCAGCAACTGTCCATGCTTTATAACAGCACTGAATAATGAGTTGGCATATGCAAAATCCTACTCTCCAAATGCCAGTGCACTCTCACCTAGATAATCTGGTTGAAGGCTATATGATTGCTATTGGTGTATTTTTACCCCTTCCTTAGGCTTGCAAGATATTTTTTCCTCAAATAAAAACACCTTCTCTTACTACAATTTACCGTGACGAGACAGACAAGGAGAGGTATTTTCCACAGGGTTGTTTTGAGATGCTATCCCTGCAGTATACACTGAGATTTTAATATAAACAATAAAACTGTGATACAGCACAACTGCCCTAAAGGCTGTTGAGGTTGGTTCTGTCTTTGTTATTTGTGTTACAGAAAAAAGCATTTCAGCTTCATCATCGCTAAACACAGCGAGTTTCAATCCCACAAGGAAGAAGTTATTGTGGAAGTCAAGCACATGGAGATGACTCTAAGTACAGGAACCAGAAAAAATCCTGGTCCAAACTAGGCAATGTAGAAATACTGATGTCCCTGAAGTGTGCAGCAAAATATTTGACCAAGTGAGATTAAATTCTGTCTCCTACATGTTTAGCAATAGGTGATCTCTGCTTGCTGTCCTCCAGGGTGCAGGTTGATGCTGAGGCTCCCTTGGCCCCTGGGAGTGATCAGATCATTCAGCAACTCTTTTTGGCACTCCTGACTGCTTATTGTGTGCAATCAGTGGCATTTAATTCATCATCCTCAGCTCTCAGGAGGTGGAATTATGGAGCTCTTCAGAAGTGACCACACAGCCCCACGTCCCTCCCACCTACTTGTCTCCGTCTCTGACAAACTGTCTTTCAAACAAAAAGGGTTCAAGTGTCAGTGCCACACAGGTGATTTTCAGCACTATTTCTCCCTCCTAGCTCATCATTCTGTAACAGTCTCACTGCTGTCACCCTCCTTTATTATATATAGCAGATGACAGGAATAATCTTTAGTTCAGAGATGACAGTTTGCTTTATAAAAGCCTGAGCATGGTGTAAGCAGTACTGCTTGGCATTCCTGGCATACAGCTCGAGGTAACTCATGCCAGTGCCAGCAACAACCACACCTTCCCTTTAGGCCTTACAATTATTCTGGATGCATTAATACAGCATTTTTTTGCCAGTGTTCAGTTTGTTGTAAGATTTAAGGAGGGAGATCAGTTACACTTAATTTCAGCATTTCATATTGAAAAGCAAAATAGACATTTTTCAGATCAGGGCAATTAAAGCAGAATAGATAAAATCCTGGGACAATAGCTTTGAAGATATAGATATCTGCATTTATTTAATGATTAGTTTCTTTACACTTCTACTATTCTCTATATCTTAAATATTGTTTTCTACATTACTCAGGAACCTGTAACTCAACTGTAAGAAATCGAGAATCAAGGTAATTCTTCGGTATTGGTTTAAAAAGCAAATGTTAGCATGTGAAGGGGAAGTACTTATGACATTTTCAAAAAGCTATGAATAGTCACATATCATTAAAACTGTTGATTGAGACTGCTTTGCCATGACATTTTTAATCTGTGGCATAAGTAAAAGCAAAATCTCCCTAAAAATAGGCAAAAACTCAGAGTATCATACCCCAAAGTTTTCTCTCTACTGTATCTTAGGTGTAAAATAAAGAAGAGGAAGATGTTTCTGGCAAAGCCAATAGCAAAACTTCCATTGATTTCTGAGATCAGGTTTACTCCAGCTGTGGTAACTTCCCAAGGAATATGGAATTCATGTTGCCTTTGCAAGGGAGCTCAAGGATTCCTTTCTATTCACACATGGAATCTTCAAAAGCTCTACTTTCTTCACATTAAAAAGCTGCTTTATTTGCTGAATTCAGAACATCAGCCTACTCTTTGTTAAAAAAACGTAAAACAATAGTTTCATGTAATGTACTTTCTGGGAATAAATACATTTGTTTATAGAAATTATTAAGACCCAGGAGAGTAAGAAATTGAAGGAAGAAAATCTAACCAGCACAGCACATGGGAGAACTGGTTCTGGGATGTGCAGCGAGCTTCTCTTGCACCCCATGTGGTGGGAGCTGATGGATTTATCACCTCTGCAGACAATACCTACCAGGGATGAACTCAGTATGTCCGAAGCACAGGCTGCCATTTCAAGCAGTTCTCATGGACACTGAGATCTAACTTATTTCCAAATATGTCTACTCTAAACAGGAAACCACTACCCATGAAGAGGCAGTAATTCCAAGCTAGTTCCTCAGTGACTGAAAGAAATGAAACAAAGTGCATTATACAGAACAGTGTTTCATATACTGCATGCCAGGCAGTAGTATTTTAAGGAAGTTTAATTCCTGTAAAGCTAAACTAACCTTTAAAAAATTAAAATCTACTAACAGGAATGCTCTATGTGCTGTTAACACTTCTGGAAAAATACCCCAAAACACTACTAGTACTACTAGGTCCTTATGGACCTACCCCATTCCCTGTGTCCCAGCTACTGGTCTTGTTTTCTTTTCACCCTCAATTATTCTTCCATCATTCTTAGTCCTGCTAATTTCCCTGCATAACAAGTTGGCCCCAGTTTTGAGATAAAAATTACCATCTGCACATGCAAACATTTGATGTGAACTTGCCAAAGAAAGAATTTTAGTCCCTACACTTTTGTCCTATGAAACCAAGTATTTCTTCAAACAGAAAAACAAGACAAATCCTGTTCTACCCTAAGCTAAAATATACTCTATTAGACTCTTCCAAGTTGGAGCACTTTAGCCCAGGCTGTATTGCTGAAGCTCATGTGGTCCATTACCATGCTGAAAGCATGGCCAGAAATCCCTACCCTTTTCTTTTAACCCTAAAAATATTTTTAGTAGACTCACACATGCCTATTCTCCATGAGGCAACAGTGAGTACATCACTGCAATGACATGAAATCAAACAATAGGGTTACACTGGACCTTCATAAGAGCATTTAAGTTTGACCTTAAGAAAAAACCCTTCTTTCCCGCTAGACTTTCTGACTAATTTCCACAGGAAAGTCTGATCCAAGAAGACAGACAACTAATGAACTTCCTCCAGCTGGTAGAAGTCTGCCAAAATCTCCATCAACTGAAGGCAGAGTGCCCAGTGTTCCTTGAGGCTGACCAATGTCACTGTTTTCATCCTTACTACAAAACCAGTTTATGTACTCTAAGAAACCTCCTCTGAGCATTTACCCATCTGATGACTCAGGAAAAAGTGCCCCAAAACAGTCTCTGCTATTGAGCAACAACCTTTCCAGCTGGACCATATTAAATTCTATACTCCAAATTTTTGACTCATTTGACTTCTCCTTACATTTGAAATGCAGTGGCAAAGGTAGAGCTGTACATGATTCCGAGAAGGTGCAAGGTATCACAATGTCTTGGGGTGAATAAAAAATGAGAAATGCACTTCCTGAAATAGATTCTCAGGGATGATTTCTACATGACATTTATTTCAGGTCTAATCCAAAATTCACTGAATTCAGAAGAATCATACTGATTATATTTGAATAAAGCCAGTGTTCATACTTCTGCTTCTGAGCATGTTCTGATTAAACACAATATTCATCCACATTTCACAAGGAACAAATAGTCAAAGCAAACAATTTACAAGTTTTATTTACAAGATCTATGCAGTGAACACCAAGGAATAAATAATCCTTCTGCTGCTATCGTGGTCAACTCACACATCAGCGGGACAGAAAACTAAAATGAAATTGTGAGTGAATTAATTTTCATTGCATGGTTTAGCCAGAAACTAAGTGGACAGAAGTAGAATTGGCTATAAGTTCATTTGATTAAGATTATTTTATGGGACTGCAGGAAATTGGTAGCTTTTGGACAGGGAAATGTGAGCTTTAAAAACCTGTACCACCTCCCTTTTCCCCCTCCTCACAAAAATCCTTTTCTCCTCAGAACATTGCTAAGGAGCAGACAGAACACAGCTTCCACGTGGACATCTGGAAGCAGGCAGACAACTGGAAGAACCACAAACCCCAAATAAACAGCCATGTCATACAAACCAGCATCCTGGGCTGCTTTCAGAACAGCCCCCACCAAAGCCCAGCCCCAAATCCTCACCTGCCAACTGGAGGATGGCCGGCACCAGGCCATTAGTGCTCAGCACCAGCACCAAAGAACTGCACTGGGCTGCCCAGCCATGCCCAAAGTGACTGATAATTGCCTTGTATGAAAGCATTTTAATTCCACAGAAACCATCTCCAAGCTGTCGAGGAGATGCGGCTGCTGGAGCCCCCACACTGACACCCTCCTCTCTTTGGGCTTTCCAGAGCTGTTGGCTTGAGTGAATTTTTAGCATATTCATTGAAAAACTTGGACTAAAGGTACTGCCTTTCTGCCCAGCAGATGTGTGTATGAAGGCAGTGTCATGGGTTTGCAGACATTTATTTTGGAAAAAATCAACCTTTCAAAATTATATTGCCCACCAAATGGGACAAAAAGCACCACATATCAAACAGTTCAACTAAATACTGGTGGAACTTTATTCTCACTTACAATAGTACTACTCCTCTGGTAGTTTAAGCCAGAGATGAGGTCTGAGACTGCTGAATTGGTTCACAAGCTGAAAGGAACATGTAGATGTTTGGTTTGTTCGCAGAAAGCAGTCAGATAAAATGGTCAAATAAACATCTCCCTTCTAACTGCAGCTTTCAGAAAGCAGCATGACGACTTGGCATATCCAGATTAATTTTTCAAGTGTGTAATTTTATTTCTGCAATAACATGCACTGTAATATTGTTTAATGTTGTAAAATAGCATTCCCAGGTTGCTAAATTACGATCAACTACACCTTTTGCAGATTGAAGTTAACTTGTTCTAGAAATGTCACTGAGAGGTAAAACTCACTAGCAACTAAATATTGTCCCAGATGTAATTAAAATATTAATGATACTAGATAAGAACACAGTTACACTCTTTGCATGTCCAGTCTGAAGCAATAAAAATATGCCTCAGAAATAGAATATGGAAATGGCTGGGTTTCAGAAATAGCTGAAAAGATTTGTTGACACAATAATGACACTCATTTTAACTCTTTCCATATAAAAATAAAAGCTGCAGCACTTTCAAGTCCTCCACAGCAGCATTATGCACCTCACTTCTGTATAACCAAGTCACAGGCAGGAAATCTTTACATTCATTTAACTTCACAATTTTACCAAAATAAGGGCTGAACTCATACAAGATCTGAAAACATCTAAATCTGGTTCAAGTTCAGGGAAATAATCACATTTGATTTTTTTGCACTGAAATATTGCCTCTGACTCAACTCTCCTGTGGTGTAGATGGTCATAAATTTTAAGCCTCAGGAGGTATTCATAGTGTCATCCTTTTTAAACACTGCTATTCTGCTTTGCAATACTTTTCCCAACATCTCACAAGCCATAATATTCTTAACTGCAGAGTCAGTTCTTGGGGATGCAGTCCTTATTATGAGCCTCTATTAAAATTCCTTGCAAATAGATCACAGTATTTGGCAGTATTAGCAATAAGTATTAAACCCATCCAAAAACCTTCTGACAGGTATCTGGGGGGTTGACCAGAGAGAATATTTATGAGAAATATGCCGTTTTCTTTTAAGAGAGCTTTCCTTGGAGAGAGAACTTCTTCTGATTGCTTTTGGTTTACAAAAACAAGAAGTTGACATTTTCTGCAGGAAGTACAGCATTTTCTGATTAGCTCTAATAGCCACTTTGGGGAGATGCTGCAATTTATCCCAGCATTTGAAGTAGTTGAGTGTCATTAATTGCTATTCACCGGGGTATTCAAGGCACTTGGTACCTGGTAAAGATGGGAGGTAGAAATCAAACTGCAGGCCAGGGCTGAGCAAAACACTTCAGAACACAAATTAAAACTGAGCTGAGCACAAACCTTCTGCAAACTGTTGACCTGTAGTTGTGTTTCATATATTCCAGCAGATGTCTCAGACCAAGTGCTAGTTTAAGCACCTGATAGTAAAACATGTGCCCATTATTTGATTTTATGGTTTAAAAGCAAGGAACCTTTTCATACATAAAGTGCTGCTAGAAAGTTTTCCATTTTTCCCCCTGTATCACTATGTTTCACCTCTTCATGTTTCTTAAAAGATACTCCCTCCAAACTAAATATATCTCTGTCTGATATTAAAACCACATAATCTTGTTACAGTGATAAACCACATCTTGATAATGCCAAAGCTACAGTAATATGTAATTCTTGTCAAAAGAGTCACTTATTTCATTTCCCTTCCTCAGAGATGTGCTCTCTAAGTCAGTTTCTGATGGAAACAAATGAAGGCAATGATTTGTCTTGAATAATAAAGCACCTGCAGCTGTTTGCAGCATTTAGAATGATGGTTTATCATTAGCAGAAATGCTTATATATTCCAAGCAACCCACATGCCTTGCAGGTAAGACGCCAGGTCTGTGTCATTTACCTTAGTTTCTTATCACTTTCCAGTAACAAGAACATCAAGGATGCAACATATACATCACTGGCCTAGGAGTCTGGATTTGCTCTAGACAGTGACCTTTGAATAAGTCCCCTCTACCCCCTAAATGTCAAAAGGAAAGATTTCCTTAGACTTGAATCATGTAGAAGGTACAGAGCATGACTTCTGGGTCCAGGAGGCAGGGAGTGTGATGGGAGCCTGCTCTGCGACAGGACAGTGGCAAATGGTAAATAACTCCAGCAAAGATTTTAAAGGCAGTTGTACACACAGATATTCCCCAAGCTGGCAAAGCTTTGAAGATCAACTGTCAGGTTTGCCTTTCTTTGTCCTTAAAGAATCCCGGTGAGGTAAAACCTACACACAGGTTCCTATGCAGACCTGAGCATGAGGCAGCAATAATGCTGTGGAAACAGCTGTGGGGCCATACCAGGCAGCTGGTATGGGAACTGGAAACAGCTTCTACAGTGTAGTCATACAGCAAGCAACTCAACTTCATTCAAAATAGATAAAGTCTTTACAGAGATCAGGAGAATAAATTACACAGGAACGAGTGAAGGATTTTCAAGGTAGTTAGTGCACTCTAAAATATCACAATGCTCCTGTATAACTAGAAAGCATTAATTCATAACAGTATAATTTACAATTTAGAAAGTTCAAATAATTACACATGAATCTTTAGAATATTCATTAAGAGAAAATCCCTTTACTTTATAGAATAACTTTAGTTTTTCAGCAATTCCACAAACAGTCAGGTGAATCAGTTACTTGTCACCACCATTCAAATCACTGTTGATCTATTAAGAAATAAAAACTCCATCCAGTTAGTGTTTCACATGGTTGCATCTTTGAGTCAGCATTGTCTCTAGCTGCTAACTCACAAGTTACAGCTCCAGTGCAAAGTTAATCCTAGATCAATTACTATAATTAACAAGATCAATAATAGGCTAACAATAATGCATTTTTCCTCCTGGGATAAACTGTGCTGCATTCACATAACCCTAAGCTCAAGCACAGCAGTATGAACATCAAGATGACTCAGGTCACAGGGCAGACTCAGAAGAGCCTTTCTGCCAATACTCATAGGCTTCCCTTCCCCACCTCAGCCTGACATCCAGGCTTTGCCTGGGATGGACAGTAGTCAGAGCATGAAAACCAACAGGCCAAATTTTCCCTGCTCTCCATGTGTCTCACACAGCCATGGCATGGTCTTTGAGCTCCCACTGAGCCAACCCAGCACACATCCAGAAGGAGCTGAACCTCCTGCTGGTTTCAGCATGATGGTAACTGCGTTTGGTTCCTGTGCCTCGGAGCATCGTGCACAGCTTTTGCTTGCCCTGTTCTCAAGTTTATTTTGCCTAAAACACTGCTGCCTTTAATTTCTTCACACCCATGCAAGGATATTCCTAATTTCTCTTCTTCCACTCCTTTGCCTGCCCAAGCACCTGGTCCTTCCAAGAAGCTGTACTCTCACAGACATTACAGAAACATCTTACTTGCCCCCCCAGGTCCCACAGACCTGTCCCCACATCTCTGGAGGCACACTGGATCAGGCTTCTCAAGCTAATGTTATATTTGTGTGCCACACTGTGCAGCATCATGAGCTGTTCCCTCTCAGAAGAGCTGAGAAATGAAGGAGGGCAACTGCCCGGCATTCTCCTTGGCAGTGTGGGGCTCTGTGCTAAGGAGAATGGGAGCAGTTCTGGAAAAACACAACCAGTTTTCCCAGTTGTATCAGGGAGATTGAGAAAGTGCCACCACCAGACACAAAGGAGCAGCAATCTGCACTCCCTTGCTGAAAGCTGGTTTTGGTATTCAGGAGGTTACTTGGCTTTATTTACACTTTCAGTCAGGGCATGGGAGAAAAGTTGGGGGCTGATGTTCAGTAGGAGCTGAAGGAAGGGCTCCTTTCCATTGCCCAGTGCTTGAGGACAGCCACAGTCATGCATGGAGGTAAGTTAGAGAAACCTATTGACTCCACCAACACCACTGCCCTTCATTTGTTCCCCCCTGAAGAAACATGAAATCCTGGAATGCAGGGCTTGAGAAGTCACCCAATATGCGTCCTCAACCCCAAACCAACATCAAATCTATTCCTAGCAGATGTTTCTCCAATCTAGCCTTTAAAAGCTCTGAGGATGAAGGTATTTTATTTTATATTTATTATCCTTCTTGGTTAGGCTATGCATAAAAGTTTAGAGATTTTACGTAACAGTGTGCAAGCTGCTACAGCAAATTTTCAAGCCTGTGCACAGGGCTATTATCATATTCCAATAACACTGGCTTTTACTTTTGCTGTGGGTTGTTGAACTAATATGAAATTCTGGTAGAATACGAGATGCCAGTGGAAAAGCTGGAAATCAGTAAACATACTGAGAGCAGACTATTTCTGCAAGAGCAGCAGGCAAAGGACTGCCACAGGGAAAGAGAGAAAAGCCTTGAAGAAAAGCATCAGAGTGAACAATCTCTGCTAAAACCTCCAGAATTGCTGTGGGAATGTCTGCCCTTCATTGCAGGGATCCCTGCAGTAGTTTGAAGCTGGTGGGAAACATATCATCTACTGGCTTTTGAAAGGAGAGCAGAAAGGAGAACAGCAGAGGAGATGAGTTCAGAAGCTTTGCTCACCCTAACAAGAGTTTTCTGCTTTATGGAAAGTATCATGTTATCTCGTGTTTCTTACACAACTGGAGCTTTCTCCACAACCTGTCAGACTACACTTTGGCTTTGTTGCAATTTCACCTCTTTGGCATGACCTTGAGAAGTTCCCTGGTTCCAGGGAACTGGCTTGGCTAAAGCAGACCATCTGCAAAGCGTTTCTTAATGTCCTTCCCCAAGCCACCCTCACACTGTGTGTCAGGTTAGTTACCAAACACATGCAAGTTTTACAATGCTCACTTATTTGCCTTGGCACACAAACACCTTTTCTCTTGCATTAAAACTCTGCTGAGAATATTTTCCCTAATCTGAGATGCAAAAGCACCACTTCCATCAAGAGAAAGAGAGCTCATGGGTAATTCCTGGAGGCTTTGTTACCCCATCCTTAGGCAGTCACAGCAGCTAATTGTGCCAAACGAATCAACACTAATTACTAGACAGCAGCAATGGTTCTGCCCTTGGTCCCAGCCACTGCAAGGCACTCCAACCTGTGTTCAGTCTATCTTGGAGAAGTTCACACTTCAAAGTAGTGCTGTAGACAGCTATGAATATAGACATTTCAGTCCTTTACCAATGTCTTCAAATTGATGTTTCATGTAAGCACAGACACATCCCACAGGCTTGTCTCTTAAAACCCCTTAATTTTTCTGAACCGATGTAATAACAATAAGACAGAAGTAGCGGGGTGAGGGACAGTCCTGTACTTGTCTCACTGCAGTCATGACACAGCAGGGCAGAATTCAGTCCTTTAAAGACAATACAACCAGTATGTGGGCAGGAGTTCAGGGTATACCAGAAAATAACCACATGGAGAAAATACAGTTCAAGGGTTACATTTGTAAACCTTTGCTGGCATCCAGAACCCCATCAAACCTCATCATGATTCTTGCAGTCATCCCACAAGCTAATCATCACGCTCTCCATTATTTTTAGTGGTTCCCAAGTGATGATTGTTCATGAGCAACATAAAGCTCTGAATTATTTACAGCACTCAAAACAACTCAACAAAAACTTTAACCTTTTTTTTTTTTCTGACTCTTGGATGAGGAGTAGAGTGTGGAAATTAGGATTAGGAGCAGTGAGTGGGAAGAGTCAGGACAGAGATTAGCATCCAATTTCCTTTTAGCAACCCACTTGGCTTTGAACTACAATTTATTTTTCACATATCAAGACACAAACCAGGCTTTGAGAGATGTGCACTCGATTCCCAGCTTTTGTACAGACCTGATACAGCTGTGACCAGGACATTTTAATTCTCTATGAGTCAGTTTGCCACAAATGAGAAAGAAACTTATTTTCAAAATGTATCATTAGGACTAAGTGAAAAACATTTTAATTGTTTGTATATTATTGTGATAGTCTATGTGAGCAGAAAAATAGCTCAAGACAGTGTTCATGTAAAAAAGGATATAAGACAAACCAGCTTTCTAGATCAAAGCAGTCAAATCTAATTTCAAATCAGAAATGTGCTTTTATATTTATCTAATTATCTTACTATCAATGCTTTCACTACTTTTTTTCCCCCCAGAGGGAGGATGTTCAGTTTCCTGGAGTGATTCTACAGATGCCTCTTTCAAACCTTAATTTCCCTGAATGAACCAGCCAATTTCAGGACTAAATAATGGTTACAACTGTCATTCATTTAGAAAAGCAATTTAATTTTGATCAGGACTTACCTCTCAGCTTTGAATTCAAATGAAGATAGGCCACAGTTTCTGAGTGTAGTTACTGCTAAAATGGAAGAGATCTTGCTGCCCACAAGAGAGATGTGAACTCCTGCAATGCCAAAAATCCATGTTAGATAGATAGTACTTGAAATACAATTCTCATTAAAATGGATGGTAACATTCTTATCCTGGGAACATGAAGAATGGAGGCTAATGGATTAATCCATGGAGAGTGTCACAATGATCTTTACCTTGTCCTTGGTAGAACAGGCTTCCCAGAATCCTTCCTTCAGTCAAGTTCCAACAAACAAGGATGCTCTGGCTGAAAAGAATTCCCTGAAATCGATGTTTCTCTCCAGGAGTATGGTGTGACATAGGTAATGATGCATTTGACTTCACTCCAGTAAGTCCAAAACTATCTTACCTCCTAATATCTTCATATAAGGAAACCTACATATGAAGGATAAGTTTTCAATAGCCACGATTCGACGGCAGTTGACCGAAAATGGCGACGCTCAGCACACTCCACACCATGTGAGGGTGAAACAGCCAAGAGCTCTTCCTGAGGGGCAGCGTGGTTTATATAGGGGGCCTGGGGGAAGGTTCTGGAGCCGGACCATGATTGGATGGGAAGGGACAGAGTATGCAAAACAGGGTCGGGATCCACCAATGGGTGAGCACCACTGCCAGAGGGCGGGAACTGAGGGCCAATGGGAACCGAGGGGGAGGGGCGACAAAGCCACGAGGGGAGGAAGAGAAGATGGAGGAGAGCCGGGTATGGAACGACAAGGGGAGTGACCAGGAGGGGAGGAACTGGGAAGAGGGGGACAATAAAGCTTTAAAATCAAAACCGTAACAATAAACTTGCAAAACCATAGAGCTTTAACCTTGGACTGCAAAAGTCTCTAGTCTGGTGGATTTATCTGAGTCTGGGAGGTTTGCATCGCCACCATCCTCATATGTCCACTTTGTGAAGTGTTCTCTCCATTCTTCATATGTCATGCGTTCTCCCACGATATTAGATATATTTTAATGAAAGTGCTCCATAATAGTATAAAGCCTGCACCGATGAAAAGCCCCACTTGCATAATATTAAACAGCTGTGATTAGGTGGAATCAAATTTCATTCTTTCCAACTGTAGTGATTTTTTAAAAAAACAATTTCAAGTGAAGCATTAATCATCAGGTACTTTTCTAAAAGCAGAATACATTGATGTATTTTAATACAGCAAACACATTCGCTGTATTTTAAAGCTCCTGTGATAAAGCAAATAATTAGACATTTGCATATGAAAAGTTCAGCAGAGGAACACTTATGGCAGTAACTCTGCTGTCATCAGCATAGTGACCACTGAATAGGCATTTACACATTTCCACTCCCTCACCACTCATGGACATCAATGATATTGAGAGATCAACTCTGTAAAGATCACAAAAGGGATTAAACAACCCGGGTTTTCAATAGCAGTGGACTAGACGCACTAATGCAGGGGATCACTTTTGGTTCATGCTCCGTACTTCATTGCCCATGACCTTGGAGGTAAGGTCAATATCTGTGTGGCTCTAAGACTGGTATTTCATGCACTTTTCTGCTTCACTGCTAGAAAATAGAATTATAGGACCATAAGGAACCTGGATAGGTCAGAGGTCATACAGATACAGCATCACTCACATGTCATATGTGATCCAACTTAACTGCTCCCAAGGAGAGAGGCTCCACAGCTTCACCTGGACACAACTCCCCTTAGCAAACCCTCCAAAGGATGCTTTGCCTCTGCCTAACTTGAACTTTTTCTAATTGCTTGTAATATCTCCATGTTTATTCACCATGGGCAGGGACAATTAACCACCTTTCTCCTTAACAAAAACTCTGTGCCACTAGAGGTGTACTGTTGGAACATGTTACAACAGTGAGATTTAAGGGTGTAATTGTGAGGGAAGAGGGCTCTGCTCACACACCAGAGGATGAAGTAGGAAGAAGTCTCATTTCCTAACCTGAAGACTGAAGATCCATCCAAGACCCAAAGAGAACGTGCCAGTAGGTTTTTATTACACTGCCCATACTTTTCCATATAGATAATAATTAAAATGTTTACCAGATGAGGCAGTTAACATTACACTATTGCTCAAAAGCAAACACTAGATTTAAAAGAAATATTCTGGCCCACCATCTTATGTTTATTTTTGAGAGAGTGAATTTTAGTTGAAGGCACTTCTGTATGCAGAACAAGACAAAGAATCACAGCCTTAAGTAGGGATTTTATAATTCAGAACTGTTCCACATGGCTGCCTGTTTAATACATGTAATTCATTACTAAATCCCAGCCCTGCTTGCTCGTTGTCATACATCACGTATGGGTTGGATTTCGTTTGAAATGCTATTTAAATGGTCACTAGCAGCATTTAAATGTGCATCTGTAGAAGTTTTGTTACGCAAAATTCAATTAATAGTTCACGTGTCTGTGTAATCTGAAGATCTAACTCCATCCCAACACCTGTTTTGTATTTAACAGCAGGTCACAGCCAAAAAGATTGATGGAATAGCCACATAAAACATAATACTGTGTGAATATTCTCCATCCATTGAACTACTAACAGATGAACTATTAATCCCATCATGAAATTTTTGGGGCACTCCTATTATTTTACAAAAAAAATCCTTTTCTTTATGTTCATAATTTGCTTTCTTTTACATTTCATTAACAGTGCAGAATTATTATGTGCCTTGACTTGATCAGATACTGCTCAACCCCAAACAACCTTTTTAACATCTGTATCTCTTACTCCCCTAACAGTAAATTTTTCTGGAAAAAAGTTTCCAATGGACTTTTATGGATCTCATAGAAAGAGCCATATAAACTTGGAGAGCTGACACAGAGCAAGTTAAATAATGGCTAGATCCATTTTGGTTTCTGGTTAATTAGTCAATCATTAACTCAAGAATGGGAGAGTGAGTTAGCCTTGGTTGCACTAACCCTCCACAGTGAGCATTCCTCGTGTGCAATGCTGAGATGAAGGCAAGAGGACCAGAGATGTGGCCCTCCTGAGTGACCCTGCCTTTGCCAGTGGGAGGTCCATCAGATGTGCGCAGGGCAGGTGAGTGGGGAGAAGCCACGTGGTCCAAGCCAGAAACTGGTGTGAGCATTCAGGTGTGGATGTCTGACACACATGAAGCCAGGAAAAACCCCAAAGACTTTGTGATGGAGATACCAGCAGCCTGTTCCAGAGCAGCATCTTACCTCTACATACCACCTGGTCTGGGAAAAGGAACACATTTCTATAGCACAGCCAGGCATAGCCAAAGCAGGTCCCGAGATTAATGTGAGCTCAGACAGCTCACACTTCTCAAAGCACACTGTTACCCTTCCACCTGGCCAGAGAATCTATTTCATTAGGAAAAAAATCCCTAAATACAACACATGCCTTCTGCTTCCATACCTTCCTATGAAGGAGTCATGCTGTAGGGTTTCCTGTCCTCACAGGAGCTGAAGCCTAAAGGATCAGCCTGATCTTAAGACTTCAGCATATGTTGCAGAATTCACTTCTTTGATACTCTGAGAAACATTAAATCCAACTGATTGGAATTAAACGTGAAATTATAGATTCATAGTGAAAAATCTGCATTATATTTACAAAAGTTTACTGTATTTGGGTATATACAAACATATGATATTATAATCCACAACACTAGAGGAAGAGCATCTTAAACAAAAACCTAGTGACATTCCCTCTGAACTTCTGTCCCTCTTGCTTATTGTTACCTACCCTGTAGCTGACATACTGAATGTTTGTCCACATTTACATATATACCAGCACTGTTATCTTATGAAACAATGCAAGAAGGGATAAAACTTAACCTCAGTGAAGTTCCTAATGAAAATAGCCAATCCACAATACAATCCTAAAATGCACAAAAGGATTGAAGTGTCATGCAAGCACAATACCTATGTAGACCATAGATAGTGGTATATAAGACAAAGTCAGACAGAATAAAGCCAAGGTTCTTATGAAATGAAAATTGGGATAACTGGTGTAAGTCAGAGGCAAGTTCCTGCCAACTTCTTTCATCTGTGGAATTCATGATGGGCAAAAATGCCTGAGATATTCTCTGTGGGATTGTGTGATGAAATGAGGAAGGTCTTCTGTACCAGCAGCTTCTTAACATGTCTGCATCACTGAACAATATAGTGAAGGCAGCTTAGTTTCAAGATTTCTTACTTATTTTTTGGGCATACCTGGAAACACAGGAATCACCTGACAAAAGCCTCATGTATGTCCATTGATGGAAATAAAGCCCCAGCATCATATTCCTAAAATATCTGAAGAGCAGAGCAGGAGGCAGTGTTGTCTTCAGAGATGCAAAACATCAGAGTAGCAGAAACTCAGGCTGGCAACTAGCTGGATTTGCTCAGTATTTGGAACAATGTAGTGGAAACAAAAGAAATTTAGAGCCTGGAATTGCTTTTGATTGTTATTTTCCAAATAGAGCATGAAAAAATAACACAAAAGAGAATAATCCATTGGGGGAAATGCAACATTATCAGTTTTGGATCAAAATCATTGAATGGTTAAAAGCAAATACATTATTTCAAACTTGTGGTCAGTGAAAAGAGTTCAAACACCCTTTTTGTTGTAGGTTGGTAGCTCTTTGTTCAGGAATATTGTACTAGTTTAGTGAAGATTTTTCAGACAACCTTATTGATGGTTTTTGCAAAAGTTGCATCAAAGGGGTAACCTGACACCCAAATCAGAAAGATTTTGGAATATGGAAAAATAAAAGCTTTTTTAACAGCTTCTGTTCTGACAGACAGGAAAACCCCTCCAACCCCCACATGTCACTCATGCCCTGCAGTCTGAAGTTCAGGCTTAAGCTTCAGCCCTCACCCTGCCATGTTCATACAGCCAGGTGTGTATGAGCAACTGCCTCTGAATTCAGCAAGGCCCAGCTGGAGGTTTGGGGTTCAGTGTGTGCGCAGCACATTCTGGCTCAGCCCAGCACAGCAGATGCCAGTGTATCATGGCAGTCAGAACTGGAGTTCTTTCAGCAAGTTTTCAACTGTTCTCTTTAATTCTATTTTTGACTATTTCTTTTAATTCTTTCTGCTGCAGATGGGAAACAATTTGCACTTTTTGTCAGACATCCTGAACTACCAGCTGCTTTGGTGCTAAGCCCATACCCCAGTCCCTCCTGTCCCATCATATACCCAATCCCAGCTCTCACTGTGGGTGTTGGGCAGTGAAACTCAGGTGTTCAGAGTTTCACAGAATATGGTGAATTGGAAGGGACCTCCAGTCTGACCCTTAGCCCTGCACAGAGCCGTCCTCAAGAGTCACACCATGTGCCAGAGAATATTCTCTCTCCACCTACAAGACCTCTTGTCTACTGTAATGACACCATAATGCATCTAGACTGGGGGAAACCCTTTGGAAAGGTTGAGCTCCAGGGCTGTTTAGATATTGCTCATGCCTTCTTTCCCTTTTTAAGTGGAAGCACTTCTTTTTTCAGGGATCCTCAGCCCACTGCATAATTATCCCAAAGTGTCCTTACCAGATAGCTCAGATGGGAATGGACTAATTATCCCAGAACTCCCCAAGACCTGGAAAAAAAGCCTTCTCTTCCTTAAAAGAGGAAAAGACAAGACAAGCATACAGGGTGTCTCACAGGAAGGCAGGAGATAAGCTTCTAGTTATACCCTGAGCTGGCAAAGAGAAATCACAGCTCTTCAGCAGAATGGAAGAAGTGAACATGAGAGTTATTATCTAAACTACACAAGGTTGTAAAAGGCAACTGGCCTTTCCATTCCTTCATAAATAACATCAACAAATACTTAGTCTTTTTTAAAACTTCACTGGTGCCAAGCAGGGAAAAGCAAAGCAGCAGCACACAGGTTAATGTGATGATTTAGAGCTGATACAGCTGCACCACCTCATTATCTGTTGCTGTCTAATTCATGCAAACTTCTCAGGACACATTGGTCACCATCACAGATGGATGGGGTGGGGAGATAAGCTCTTTATTCTACTCAGCTAACTTAGATTTGAGGCACCAAAATGCAAGGCAATGAAAACACTTGCAAAGAACAGGAAGCCATCAGGTATTCAAGCTGCAGTGGTCTTGTATAATTGAGAAAGAGGGTTTTTTTAAAGTGATAAAACTGTATGACAACAGCACAGCCAATCTGAATCGTGACAGATCTGTAGGTAGCTATAAATTGCAATATATTCTGACATTCTTTACCAAATACAACATTAAGGTGACAAATTATACTAATACAGTATGATTTCAAGGTGTATCCATACTTGCAGCAGGTGTAAATTTCTCAAATAGTATCCGATGTTTGCTAATATGGTGCGATCTAAGTTAATAAGATCAAATTATCTCTGATCATACTACATTAGTAAATGTCACATCAAATTAGTCATTTTCAGAATTATAATGAAGCACAGAAAGCAACCAAAAATAACTTTTCCAACACAAGAAAGCAGTGCTGAAACTGAAAGCTGAGCTGAATACCAAGCCCTCAGAGAATGCTTTTTGAATTCAAGGATAGCAGAATTTTCTTCTCAGTCTTATTTCAGAGAGCTCTCACACAAGGTGGAAATTCTGTTTTGAGTCACAGTAGAGTCATTTCCAAAGGTCACTAATAGGCACTGGAGACAAGGTTATGATCTAAGAGAAGTTAGCACAGTCTCCACTGAAAGGCTGTTAATTCAGGGGCATAGTTGTGCTCATGGCAATAGTTCCAAGTGGGAAAATCCATGTAAATCCACTGAACAGAAATTTGCAAAGTGAAAGGAAGTTGCTTAAACAGTTATTAAACTTTCATCCTTTGAAGTGTATTATCTGAACTGTTGCAATTAGTCAGGCCCTGTAAAATTTTGTTTTTCTTCTCTGTTACTGAAATCTGTCCCGTGCACCTGGTATAACCTCATTTATTTGCCAACATAAAGAGTTTGGTTTCTTTGAACACAGCAAGAAAAACAAACAGCTTCTTGGTTTAGGAATCCCAGACCCTGCCCTCAGCATGTTTCTCAGCCCAAGGTCCCTGGTCATATGCTGGGTTTCAGAGCCACAGTTATCTTTCCTCATGTTCTTCCACCAATTTGGGAAGATTCAAACAGATTTCCTCCCTGTTCCTACCTCTAAAGGCAGGTAATAGTTCTTGAAATGCCCACATTAAAACTGACCTGTCCTGAGTCTACACAAGTAGGGTGTCCATGGTCTCAAAGCCTACCCTAGAAATGGAAGGCTGAAGTCAGTCCTGTCGAGTCTTAAGGATGTCTCATACACAACCTTTCCCAGAACCTTAAACAAGGGCAAAAAACCTGACATGTGGCACAGTCAGAAAAAGTAGAAATTTTAAGGAACATTCAGTGGTTACACATTCACTGGGAATATGTGAAGCATTAATCTCTCCATCACTCTCCATCATCTATGTAAGTCTGAGAGTGCAAGAATAAGAGAAAAAAAATAAAAGAAGCAAACAAACAACAACAACAACAAAAAGGAAATCAATGAATAACAACAACAAAAAAATAACAAACAAAAAACAACAAACAAGCAAGAAAAATCAGAAAAAAAATGCAAACAAGCAAAAGTTGATGGAGAAGAAATTTCCCCCCTATAGCACCAGCTAAAGCAAAGTCCAGGATTTCTGTGGGTCATTGTGTCAGCTCCAAGAGATGACACTTTCTTCTCTTTTAATGAACTAAGAGACACTGGAAGAGAACAAGTACTTGAGAACTTTCATTTCTATCCTTACTGAGTTAAAATACAACTCACGTAACCACAACTGTCTAAATCTTCTGGGTAAATCACCTTTATTCCCAGCTGAATAAATTAGTGCCAGCTGCAAGCATTGCAAGCTCCAAGCAAGAGGCATTATTCTGGGTACAGTGTTATGGAAAGCGAAGGCCAAAGTAGTGGTGACCACCTTAGTTATTAGTTCAGGGTTTGTTGTTTGGGTTTTTTTTTTTGGGTTTTTTAAGATTAAAAAGAACACTAAACAAGATGTCCACTGTTGAAAGGAGAATTTCTAGCTACTTTCTCAGAAGGTGGAACATATGCTCAATATTGTGACCTGTAGTGTTTAATATTAATTTTCCTGATTTAGTATACACTGGCATATGCTTCAAAGAGTTCTTTTCCCCACAATGACTTTACCAGCCCCTGTTGCTCATGACTTTTGTTTATTTGCTTGATATTTGTTTCTTTTTAATCCAAGCTGTCTGCATGAATTTTAACTGAATTATGGGTGTTTACATAAGGCAGTCTGTTCAGGGACAAAGTTGTTGATCCCTAGAGAAAGCATTGTTCCTATCCTGTCTGTATTTCAGCAGATTAGGTTTAAACCAGACCTATCATCAAAATACACTCGCTAGCACACAAGCTTTACATGTGTTTTAGTTTGAATGGAATAGTCATAATAGAGCAGCCTTTTGTTATTAGTAATTATGAATACTTCTGTTGGATCCTGGTATGTCAGTGGACTAGGAACCCTTTGTTGTCTTTAAGCTAATGTCTGCATTATTCTGTGTTTTCTTCTTCTAATCCTTTCTCTATTCTGAAGGATTTTAGCAGCATTTTACTGTCATTCTGTTATGAAACTTGTTTTCCCTTGAGCATGTGGCAATTTCTTTAGGTACCTGAGGATCATATAAAAATCAAATAACAGCATAAGCTCAGCCAAAGAAAAAAAAAGAAAAACAAACCAAAACAAAAAACCCAAAAACAAACCCCAACATTTCTACTTCACTTAAGACAAAAATAAAAGCACATGGAGGAGGAGGGGAGAGAGAAAAATAAGGGAAGCATTTTGTTTAACTCTTTGTTGACTCTGTTTTGTGGCAGGTCTCAGATGGTGACTGTGCAGTAGCATCAGCCAGGCAGCTCATTCCTGTGGTGGTTCCCAAGTCCTTCTCCAGTCTGCAGCCCAGGACATGGCCCCGTGAGAGCAGGGACAGCCCCTGGCCATGGGCTCCGCTCTGGAACTGGCAACAGGGAGTGTAAGTTGCAAGGGACAGCAGTTTGGTGATTTTGTATGGATGTCTTTACCTTTTTAACATGGAAACACAAACTATATCTTACAGTGATGTCTCTCATCCAACCTGCCCTGTCCTTTTCCCACTCACCACCCCAGCCTTTCCCTCAAATCTTCCTTCTGGGTGAATCCAACTTTAAGAAAAAGTACTGGAGGAAGTTAAGTGAAATTGCACGAGACTGGAACTGATGACTCAGAAGGCCCTCCAGATCTTTTCCCAGGGTAATCATCTCAGCTAATCCCAGGAAAAAACACAGTAGAGTTCCATGTCACAGACTGTCCTATAAGCTCCTGCCTCTGACCAAGCCAGACCACCTAGGACAGCATGGCCATTTTGATGGGACAGGAAGACTTTCCACCATTTTAGCTGGACAAATAGCTATCCTTCTCATTACATCGAGTCAAACAAGAGTCTCCCTCTCCCTGGGACCTGTTAACTACATGCTTGAGCATTTTCTGAAATATTCTTTAGTTATTCATGGATATGACTCATGAGTATTGTCCTATTGCCCTCTGCTCCTAAGACCCAAGAGCCACTCTTATTACAACCATGTTCACACTCATGTGAAGTAGTCACTCAGAAACCAAAGAGTCTGGACAAGTAGTGTTTGCATTTCCCAGAGAAGTGATCTGAATCTAGCTAACATCATCTAAAAGAGGGTCTGAAATCAGGAGCATGCTGCTCAAGCCAGCCTTCTGTGTCATGTCACTGCACAACCAAGGGTTTGTATACATGTAGGAGTCCCAGCTAATGAAGCGCAGCTCAGTGACACCAATGCAGTAAAAGCAGCATTGCAAAGTTGGCAACAAAGAATATGACTTGGCAGAGGAGCCATGTGTGCTAACACTGCACAAATAGCATTTTAATCAAAGCCAGGTTTCCACAAGTCACAAGCTCTGGTCTCTTGGCTTGGCTTAAATCTTGGGTCATTTTTCTGTTACACCCAAGCCCATCTCTTAGGACATAACAGTGCTATGATTTTGCAAATACTCACACCCCTTGGAGAAAAGCAACATTAGCAAAGAGCAACATCGATAAAAGAAGCTTTTCATACATTAATTTATGGCCATAATGCACAGGCAGCATCACAGCAGACAGACACAGAAAGATGGGACATAAATTGGTCTTGGAGCATGTCAGTACAACAGCTGTGGTAGATCCCGTTTTTCCAAAAAGGAGACTTCAAAGTTCAAAATGGCTCACAGAAAAATGGCTTAAAATGAATTAATGCCAAATTAAACTGAATATTTTCTCAACTTTTTAAACAGGTTTAAAAGACAGCAGAAACAGTTTTTCCTTGTGTTTAAGGAATGGAATTTTCAAAGTAAAAAGGGATTTAATTGGCCCATGCTCATTATCCCTAAGTGAAAAGTGGGAAAGTCCTTGAATTGCCTTTGATAATTACAGTTTAAGACTTAAGAGTAGAAGTAAGATTTCTCCTTTTGTTTATAAAAATGAGTCATCTTTATGAGCAAGAAAAAAAACAACAAAACAAGCCAGGTCATGGTTGGTGGTAGGAGAGTTAAGATATATTTGAAGAGAAAAACATGAAAAACCCTTTGCTTTTCATTAACCCAGAGTTACCCACTCTGAGTGCTTGCCCTGCCTAACATTTTGTGAAGCAAAATCCCATCTAGAATTACTTACACCCCTTGGACATGAGAGGTACCTCCATGAAGACAGCCATCTAGGAACTGAGCAGCATTCAGAGACTTTCTGAAGGCCTCAATGAATGGAAGAGTTTTCTGCACTGTGAGCACAGTTAGAGCTCTGTGCTGGTCTGGGTGTCCTGGGCAGACACCATGAAATCTCAGCTTTATTATCTTCAGCATTATTGAACAATTGATTGCAGCCTCATCTGCTGCCCTTGAATTAAGGGATGTAACAGCACTTTCATCTTTGCTTCCTATTGAGAAACCCTCGGTGACTTACAGGAACCAAGGTTGGTCAAGTGTATTGTTCTTTGCCTGAGGACATTTGCCTGAGGACACAACCCAAGAGGACAGAGGGTTGTTCTACTGCTCCCCTTACAGTAGTAGGAGTTCCAAGCAGCACCCCAGACCTTGCTTGATGATGGGCTGTTGATTTGGGAACTCTTCAGCCACTAAAGTATCTTTCCATTTCAGCATTAGATGAAATGCAGACCCGTGTTTAAGGCAGCAGTAGGCAAGGGTGGTCTAGGAATTAAAAGGCCATCCAAAGCCTAATTATTCTTCTATTTCTTTGCCAAGGCTGATCCACAGCTGGCCTGTGCCTACAGAACACCAGACAGACAGGCACGAGGCTCAGCCCATTCCTTGGGCATCTGCCCCAGGGTGGGATTACACAGACATATATAGCATCTGTTTCCTTCTGTAGAGATGTTCTGCACAGAGACAAAGAATCTCCCTATTTCCCCTCTTCCACATGTGAATCGATAATTAATGAGCCCTGTACAGTCAATTGCTCCTTCCAAGAGACAGAAAACCCAAGACCACTCACCATTCATGTTGTGCAGTGTTTTCAAGGCAGAGACCACACCTGGCTAGAAGAGTCAAAATAAAGTCCTTCTCCCAGCAATTCTGAGGATTTATCCATGGCTTATCAAGCTCTGCTATACCAGGATACTTTTGAAAATCTTATTTCTTCTTGCAGAAGTGAGCAGCCAGCTCACTTCCCTGCAGGACAGATAAAGCACAGAAGGGTCACTGCGAAGCCCCACTACCAAGACTGAGTCTACTTTGGGGAATGTACCTCTGTTCTTAAAGGTTTAGGTGCCAAAAAATCCCCCACCAGTGCCACCAGCTACTACACACTCACTTCATGTGGTAGGTGTCATATAGCCTCAGAACACCCTCACTGCCCCCCACCCCAGGACAGAGCTGCATCTGCCATTAGCAAATTCCAGGTTTGATTTTGGACTGTGGTTTGCCCTGCAGGCTCCTGCCTACCTTTCGACAAGGGTTTGTGTCATTATACACAGTTCATCCATGGCCTTCTCCCTTTGCACCGGGAAGAACAAGCTACAACTTCACTCAGCACACACCCTCACTGGGCTCCAGCTTTTGCCCTGCTTCTGGATCTGCTCACTAAGGAAGCCAAGTGCTGTAAATATATTTTAAAAACACCAAGACTTGTAAACACTGCAAGAAATGATTACTGTCTCTCAGTGATCAAGAAGAAATATGCCCTTTCATAAATGTGAACCATCTGACCCCAGGAAAAAATTAAATAAAAACAAAAAAAGAGAACAAACGAGGGCAAGAAACTGCTATTGCTCAGAGCTGGCTTAATCCTTACTGTGCTACAGAGACCTGGAACCATCAGGGTCGTGGTGTGTTGACTCCACTTAGAGATGTAAGATGTGGATGATCCCTTCAAATTTTCAACAGCTGGAACTTACATGGACTTAAATAGTGTAGTCAGGTGGGTGACAATACGAGAGACTTCCTGGGATGTGGCTACATGGGAATGATTAGTTTAATTAATTTCTGGGTCATTATAGGGATCAATTCTATTGTTGTGGCCCATTAAGCTATTTGGTTTGTCCCAAAGCACTTGGTCATTATTAGCTCAGAGTCAGTAAGCCACATCACACAACTATAATCAATAGATTATAAAGAATTTTGAAGGAAAAGAAAGAAAAGGATGGATTTTGATCTCACATAGATCAATAATGTCCCAGAAATTGGTGGAATTCCCTGATGTAAAATCAATGTGAGCAAGTTCAAAATTGAGTTGTTTTGCTTTGTCAACAAGATAAAATGCAGAGATTAGACTGTGCCTTTAAAGAGAGACATTTATAGATTAGATTTGATTTGCAATATGTTCCTCTCCAGAGATTTTCACCCTATTTATAACCTTGAAATATCTATGTTTGAGGGGAGGGGATGAATAGAAGGATTTTGCACATCTGCCTGAAAGGAACATTTGATAGCACTTCAGGTCAGTCATCATTCACAAGCATGTTTACCCCCCATCCTCACCTAAGACGGAATAACCGATGCTCCATTTGAAACCTGTGTTTCCATTGGGACACACCACTGAAGATGCCTCACCTTTATTCCCCGTGGTTTTAACATTAAGGTAACGTGTAGTCTGGCCCAAATGTCACCAGTGGGGATGTGAATCCCTTCAAGTGAGCAGCCCCATTGCCCCACGCATTTTGTGCAAGTGCTTCACTGTTTCAGGTGCACTTTGGAGTGCCATTAGCATCAGACTATCCCACCCTGGGCTATAACACTCCAGAGGGATAAATTCCAGTGTGACAGAGCTGGTAGCAGCCTTTAGGGACCCCTTGAGAGAAAAGCTAGTGAAGGATATAGAGATGGATCAAGTCCAAACAGTGGGAGCTTCCACATCATAGAATAACATATGTACACAGATAAAACAAGCCTTTTTGCTAGTGATCCTTTGAAAAAGTTCCAAGGCAGTTTTCGATTACCAGTCGGCAAATATTGAAGCACATCTGACACAGGACTCCAAAATGTGCATAAAGACACCCAGAGCAGGTAAATGCATGTTCTGCTGAGTTCGAATATCATTAGTTTGTGCAGCACCACTCAGTACTGCAACAGCAGACTGTAAAATCAAAGTTATGGGCACTAAGTCTCAGGCTATGCACAAGCAAACGAGGATTCCCTTATGCCTGCAAGTTAACATGTAGAAACCTCTTCTTTCAAGTCTGAGCACAACAGGGGACTAGTGAAACTGGTTTTCACCTCCAGAGTTTGAGCCTGTGTTTGACCATTCATCTCAGGGAGGGGTGAATGAACCGTCTGGTCTCACCTGAGCATAACAAAATCCCTGAATGGTGCAAAATGGCAATGCACAGCTTGATGTGACCATCTGCAGCTGCTTAAATATCAAAGGAAGCTTTTGGTGAAAGAATGGGGTGGTGTGCTGACTCCAGTCCCTGTGAGCTCGCTGTGTTGCTGAGCCCAGGTATCTGGGCAGCAGTCAGAGGTGTGGATCTTCAAAGGGTGTGGGCAGGGGTTACTCCGGGATTATGCTCAGCATGAACCTATGGGCACTCACTTTTTTTACAGTAATTGCCTGTTTTTAGCTGCTACAGCATTTCCTGCATACCAGAAAGTTCACTTCTTAACTGAGGCTTTGCTCATTTACTGAGGAGAGGGTAAGGAGCAGCTCTTAGGGGTACTCAAAGAGCTGCAACTTCAACATTTGGTTTTCCCTGATGTGACTTGTTAAACTCCTTGTTCTGCAAGAAAGTTGCAGCTTCAGTGAAATTAGTGATCACTGATAACAGGTAATGGTGCTCCTCCAAGCCCCTCTGAAAATCCCAGCCAAAACAGCCATCTCCTTTGGCTGTCACCTACCCCATGCACTTACAATGTAGGCCCAGAAGATGGAAACACTAAAAGAAGTCATTGTTGCGTTTTTTTGCTCTAAAATATTGCATCTGTGTCTGCATTAGGTCACTTAGGAGTTGTGACATTTGGGAAGCCCCCAGAAGCCCCAGGTGTTCACAAACAGAAGCCAAATGCTCAGCAAGGGAACTGACAAGTGCAACTCTTTGAACCCACCTCTTCAGGCTAAATCTTTGCATCGAGGGAAAAACGTGGTAGCTCAGAAAAGATCCACCTAGAAACCTCACACCCATTCTTCCCACCCAACTATCTTCTCCTATTCCTGTTTCAACTCTTTTCCAGTTAATGGTTGCTTTTTAATGAATGCCAACTGTTAGGAAAGGAAGCACTGTCAGCATGGAGTAAAAGGCATGATTAAGAACACAGATTTGTTTCCAAATTATCTGTAAAAAACACTGGAGCATCATTAGAAACCCCCAATGGCTTCAGGCAGTTCAATCTCCAACACCATTTATAGGCTGTTCTGCTACAGCTACCCAAAGGATGTCGGTGACAGCAAGATGTGATGACAAATTTTGTTCTGTGAACACTCGTGGTGGGATTTTTTGCCTCTGCTTTTCACCCTCTAAGGAAGGTGAAATTATTGATGCTGTGGATTTTGTGCAGTTGAGGGTACGACAGAAAGGTGGAGTGAGTTCTACTTTGAAGGAGGACGTAGAGGTTCAGGCCTGGGCAGTAAGGACTTTTCCTCAGACATTTTAGAGTGCAAATCAGTGCATGAAAGCAGCCTGCCACAAAGCAGAGCAACTACTCTGCTGCCTTGCAGACAAATCCATTACTGATGTAACACATACCTGCACTTCCACATAGTCACATGAATTGGTATTGTGTACACTTCGGTGTTTTGCTTGATTTCTTTCCCTCTAAGAGAATAATTATGACCTTACCTTCTCTCATTCATTAAATCAAACCTCGTTCTCCACAATGAAGAGCATTCCCCACTGGATACATTTGCTCTTGTGCTGAGACCTTGTCATCTCAGTTTAGCCTAAAGCAAAATTTTCTGGCTGGGTTTATAAGCTGTTCAGTATAAAAGGATTATAATGGAAATTGCAATTTTTCCTCAACTCTGAGAACCTGCCTGCCCTGCAATGAGATGCTGAGTACGCACCAGCCGAGTGCACATGCCCTCAGGCAGTATGAAATGACCACTTTCCTGTCTGGCAGCCAAACCTCATGACTCAATCCAACTGTGGGCCATGTTGCTCCACTGATTTGTTTTTATAGAAGAATAATTAATTCACAGTGACTGACATTGTTTTATTTCCAGCCCATCACTGACATCTTGTCTGAGTTACATCATATCCCACAAATTGCCTATCTTTTTTGGCTGCTGATGCTCTCTATTCCCTCTTCTTGAGTGTGATACTCATTATAATCCGCTTTCTTATACTAAGGCCAAGACTCCTGCTGTGTTTCTAGGTAATGTATTCTTTTACTGAGTGATTCATCGGGGAGGAGAGAGGAAAGAGAGAAGGAAAGGCCTTGAGAGGAAAAATATCCAAGTTTCACGATTTCTGAGTCTCTGAAAGAGTTCCAAAATTCCTTGGTGTTCTGGAGGCCTTTCCCCGCATGATGAAAGCACTGAGCTTTTGTATTGTTTGCTTTATTTTGCAATATTTTATGATGCTCATATATTCTGAGTTTGTGTTGATTTGTGACTAGTTTTTCATCATTACCCCAGGAGGAAATTTCTGTGGAAACACAGGCAAGAAGCAACGCCCTCAGTGAGACACTGCAAATGAGCAACTGCCATCAGACGATGGATTCCACTATTTGCCCAGGTCTTGCAGAATACTGCAGCATCTGATCATCTCCAAAAATGATAAAGGGAAAATAAAAACATATTTCTCTCTCTCCTTCCCCTTCCCATTTACCTCCTGCAGGCTATTACATAGTGAAGAAGAGCCATGGTCTTCCCCAGCCAGGGAGGTAGGCTCCGTGATTAAAGAGGATGCAAAACATGTCAGCTCAATTCCATCCTCCAACATATATTTTTGGGAGCAAACTGCCTAGTAAATAGCATCTAAAGTCCTTTGATTTGCAGTGAAACCAATAGAAATTACAGATTTAAATCTTGTTAGGAGACAAAGCTCCAGCCTCTCTCTGTCTCAGACACACCATGTGAAATGAAGATATTAGCATCTCCCCAGCTCACAGGCAATAATTGATCCACGTAGATATAGAGAACACATTCTGAAGCCATGGGAGCTGTTGAAATATCTAAGAATGATCACTCCATCTCCCTGCTCTGCAGTTATTCTTGATTTACAGAAAGACAAATGAGACCAATTTTTTACCCTTCACATTTGAGAGCACGTCCACAAAAACAGTGATTCCTGGAGCAGTAGAATTCAGGGACCTAATTTCCTATGGATTTACATCTGTATGCTAGGAGTCCCTCTGGATCCTTAATAAGCACTGAATTCATGACACAGACATTCTCCTAACTGGGCACTAATAGGATTCCTCTTCTTCACCCATCTGCCTGCATTCATGAAATGTGTTGAGCTTATTCTCCCTACCTGTCTGTCTAAGCAGCCACCAAGGCTCATTTCTACTAAGAAACTGCCTTCACTAATTTAAAACATTCATATCCTCAGCTGCTGGAACAGAAAGGGTATAAAGCCTAATACAATTAGTTTCAAGCCAGCTTTACTTACCTTGGAAAAAAATTACATTGCTTTAGGTTCTGATCTCCCAGAAGACTTTCATCATTTCAAATTCTGTTTGTACATCCCTGGAACTGCACTGACATCACATCAGCATAAGTTAAGTGAGAAGCAGTTAATGGAAATTTAATCTATATCACTTAAAATTGTGTTTATCAAAATCTTGGCTTCACTACACAGCATAAGGAACCATAGATTCTAAGATTCTCACTACAGGTGGTGGATCTATTCCCCACACATGAACTAGAGTAACTAAAAGAAAATCTGCAAATATACCCATATGTAGGGTGGGTAAAAGCCTGGTGTCAGCTTTGTGGTTTATTCAAGTTGAATATATGAATAATTTCACCTTGTCATTTCTCTGGAGCAAGAAAGGATGATTCCACCACCTTAGAGGGATGTTTCCATGGCCTACATTGTACCATAAAGGAAAATAAAAGCAGGAAAAGCTAATTTTCATTGAAATTGTCTTGACTGGGTTTATAAAGGCCTCTAATAGAGAAGCACCAACTTTGAAACCTGTATAAAAGCTCTCTCCTGAACAAGAAGTTTCTAGTGTACTCTGCATTTTTTACCCATTCTTTTGCTTCAAAAGCAAACAGGCCTTTTTTGGGGTATATATAGAGCAATGTCTTTTGGACAGCTTTCACATTAGGTGTCATTTTATGAGGCTGAGTTTCTTATTCTTGGCTACTCACACTAAAGCTGCAGTTCTTATGAGCACATTTTAATGTACCAATTTATATTCAGAATAAAGAACCTACGGTTATCCCATCATTAGAAATACTTATGAGCTTGATATTTTACTGTTTCCACTGTGTGGGATTATGGTTTCCATAGAAAAATAAAACCAGGTTTTCCTTTTTTTGTAGTTGTTGTTCTTTTCTTTCCTCCCACAATGTTTTTTTGGAATAGTAAATCTTTATGTTTTGGGGTGTGTGTATGTGTTTAAAACCAACAAGCATTTGTTGTGTATTATAAACTGGAATGGAATGTGCCTTTTCCCACAAATGTGCTTACATGGAAGCCAGATGTGCATTTTGGGACATGGACTGAGTGTTGGTTCTTTCATGTAGAGACCCACAGATCAGACACTTTGGGTCTGATCTATCTTATCTAGTAGAGAAAAAAAAAAATCTTGCAATATCAACAAGTTCCAGATAAGGCTTCCTTTCCTCTGTGTTTTTTTCAAAGCATTTACAAAACCCTTTAAACTCTAAATAATTTATGTGAAAGTATTGAAGTGCGTATTAAAGATGCTCAAGTAGGGAAATTTTCACTAGTGTGAAGTATCCAAAAAAGAATAATATGATTCTTCTCACCAACAGTCAGGATTCTGCTACTTACTCACAAGAAAATGAGATGACATGTCAGTATTGTTCCATTTGCCAGAATATATGTGTGTTTAGTAAGGCTCCATGAGCCTGTAAATCTCAAGGCAAATTTTTTTTCCCAATTAAAACTGCAAAAAGGCATCAACTCCTCCACCTTCAGAAATTGTATTTTCTTCAGAAAAAGCATTTTGACAGAAAATTCCTACTCAGCCCTTCTTAGTTTATAGGAGCAGAATGAGCAGTGGGAGTTCTCTCATGGGGGGTGCTGCCATCCCTTGAGGGCAGAGCCTCCTTTTCCATCATTTCTTGCACAGAACGACACCAGTCCCTGAGGACTGCACACCACCATGTGACCAGGTGTGTCTTCTCTTTGCTGAGTCAAAGTCTTACCTGGTATTTTGGAGTTCTCATTTATACAAGGGTCTGTGAAAGAACATGGCCTAAGTATTTTGCTCCATTTGAGCCCATTCAGCAAAGTAAAGCAGAGACAGAGCACATGCCAAGGTAGAAAGGAGCTGGTTTGACAAATGTCTCTGTCCGCCAACTTAAATTTGTTTGTCTTTTTGTTTCCTGCTATACTCTAATTCTTTTGCACAGCAAACTCCTTAGGCATTACCTTCAGATTTTAAGTATTTGGGTGCAGTGAGCACTCTGCATTTTAACAGGCACCTCTTTCCTGGGGTCTTGCCATGGCTTTGCAAGTCAAAAAAGAGGAGAATGGACCTGGGAGTCAATCCAGATGCATATTTTACATCAGAATATGCTGGAGGGATTTCACTCTCAAACTATACTCCTCACTCACTATGGTCAGGAAAGAGAATATATGCTGTAGCCAGGGGGACAAAATGCATTATACAGAAAGCTGGAGGGCAGAGAAAGACCCCACCCCATAACCCATTTTAAGAGAAATACACTCCAGCTCTGAAAAAAAACCAAACTACTCAAAAGTACCAAAGATCCTCAAGTCTGTTTTCCAGAATATGTTTGCTTTGGCAGCTTTCAAATCCTGGGTCTCACTTTCTTCACTGTGTCTCACTCTGTTAATCCTTCAGTCACTTTAACTGAGACAGAGTTTGCAAGAAGCCCCTTGAATGATGCCCCCTAAAAAAATCCACGTGTTGTCTGGATGCAGTTTATGGCAATTTAGCCATCACTGGTGGGAGAAACAGACACTCAGCATTCGATCCAAACATGTGACACTGCAGGAGAGAGTAATGGATGTCGAGTATTTGTATTTATGGGGAAATGAAAATGTAGAAAAGCCGGGCTATTGGCTTCTGTCCACCACTTTGCCTCACTTGAAATGTTTGCCCAGGCTTCGCTGTACCTCTGCATATTGTATTATCCTAGACTTGCAGAGCTCTGTTTTCATTATTAACCTACAGATGAATTATTGGAAGGCTCTGGTGTGCTGTGTATCACATAAACCCTCACAGGGCTGCTATGGCAATAGGCTGGACACCAGGACTCATTTCTAAATGCTCTTCGGAATGGATTGGTACTTTCAGAGAGCCTAATAAGTTGTCCCAAACTAAGTTACTTAGAAATCAATATAATTACATTTTTCCCTGCAGAGGTGGTAACAAGGGACTAAACTGTATTTTGGGCTTCACATTCAGTAACATCCACTTTTCTGCAAAAAAACAAAGTCAACTTTATTGTTTATCCTCACTTAGGATCACAAGAGGTGTCCAGGGTCCTGTGCAAGATGACTAATGTCTTCAGCTGCCAGTGAGGCCAATGGGAGTTGGAGATGCTCAGGTTCTCACTTTAGTGAAGTGGATTTCTGCCTGGACACAGCCCTGGGCTGCAATATCCATTCCTGAGGGAGAGCCAATGGATGTGGTTGCTGTGCAACTGAGGAAAAGCTCCTGGAAAGAGCCAGACTTCAGCAGAACAGCATACCAGGACTACCTGCATGCAGCAGTGCCCATCAGATGTCCAGGAAAAGCAGCTAAAAATGAGGATTTGTACAGACCCACACATACAAACAGTATTTCCAGCCTTCCAAAAGAAAGGGAATGAAGGACAAAAATGTCCCTCCATTTGTCTTTTGCATGCTGGGCCTTACTGCAGATTTATTAATGTCTGGACAAAATCATTAGCATTCTTTAAAAAGTCTAACTCTCCAGCCAAAACTAAAATTAATTTGATAGATTGTCCTTGACTCTCAGTTATTAGGTGAGTGCAGAAAATGTTCATAAACATGAAGGACCTTGACAGTGCATTCTGAAAATTGCCCTCATAATAAATTAATAATTTTTAATAATACAATTTCTCATTGCACATTTTGCCCTGCTCCTTCTTCCAAAGAAGGTTTTCGTATATATTTCAAGCTCCCTCACTTTGTCACAGTTGTAAGAACTTCTATGTGATTGAGCTGTGTATTTTGAAATCTTATCTTTGCCAAATAGCTCTAAAGGCAAACATGAAATAACAATGTGAGCAAGTACTGCTCAGCATCACTTCAAGGCTTTATAGTGTGGTTCAGATGTTCACAGATATTCTAATTAAAAATCCCAGTGGATTTGCTTTCTAAGAAAACTACCATTTACATGATAATGTTTTATGTCTCAGGGAAAAACTGCAAATAGGCACTGAACAGAGGACGAAAGAAAAAATGCCAATGCTGCAAGGGCATTTATATGTGAAAACTGGGTCAGAAATAATGTACAAATATTAAAACTATCATAAATACTGTGTTTTCACCCAGAAAATTTGGTTTATCAAAGTGCTTTTTAATTTTGATGATCTGATTGGAAATCTGACATTGTAACCCAGGAATGACATCCTTCAGTCCTTCCATTTCCATGTAAATGAGAATTTGGCCCAATGAGTGTGATGGAAGTTTGTCTTAACAAGCAATGGAAGTTTGGGAACAGCATGAGACAGATCTGAGGGAGGAAAAGCTGTGTCCTGCTGGGCACAGGGATGAGATGTTGTCACTAATGCAATCCTGAGGGAGATTTTCCTGAATTAAAATTGTAGAACCAAACTGAACCAGCAACATATCTGTTACCAGATCACTCCAAAGTCCCTAGAAGTGGAGTTTAATTTTTAGTTTCTTTCTCTCTTTATATTATCCTTGGTGATTGTATCCATATGTCTCAAATGTAAGATAATTTCACATACTCTGTTTTGTCCTTTTATAAATATTTACATTTTCTCATAGTGCTGTTTCTTTTGTATGTCACCCAGTCTCTGTCTGTTGATCACACACTTTCATTACTTGTAAAACTGTACAACATTTTCACACGTAGGGTGAAAGTGATAAAATTCCCCTTTTGCTGGTGTCAAGAGCAGATTGAATTAACTTAATTAAAGAATTTTTTAGGTTTTAGATTTTAAGAGTTAATGGATGTGCTATTTTTCTTTAGAGAAATGAAACATTTTGCTTTCTCTGACAAAGTGCCAAGGCTCAGTGCCACCCTTAATTACCACAAACCATCCAAGATCTATTGACTTAGGTGGAGCTTCTAACAGCAGACCTGCTCTCTAATGTGCTGTAAAAATCAAGTTTTCCTGGGAATGCAGTACAATGAACTTACAAAGCAAACAGGGAGAATGTGATCCTTCCCTGCCTGTTTTACTGCACAGACCATGCCCAGGTCACCCAGCATCGTGGCAACGCACAGTCTTCATGCAGCTGACTCAGCAGCTGACAAGGGCACTCCAAGAGATGGGCTTAGACTTCCATCTTGGACTTATATCAGGCAGTTTCTCTACATTTTCAATACTTTTTTCCAGTGAGGACTCATACTATGATTTTTTTCACTCGTGGCATTTTAGCACAAACACTCTAAAACAAAACTGAAAAACTGATACAGACAGAAGTTCAACTTGTATATATATATATATGTATCTATATATGTAGATAGGTAGATACACAGATACATAGAAATACAGATATATGAAAATTATCCTTCCTCCAGGCTCTGCAGTCTTCAAAGTGGCTGAACTTGTTTACTCCAAGTTGCCAGCAATAATTTCTCAGGTACACAGACAGCCTGTAAAATGGTGGGTGAAGTTCTGAGCAAGGGCAGCAAGGGATTGGGACCAAAGCTGTTGAACCCCCGTGGCTGTTCCCTGTGCTGGTGCTCTCACAGTGATTCCAGCTGGCTGGCACCCCAAACCCCACTTTGCCTTCCTTGTCCCAGCAGTTCTCTCAGAGCCAAAGAAGAACTTAGAAAGAAAATGGAAAAATTATTCTGGTGATTTATTGTAAGTGGGTGATTAATTGTTCTGAGATGGCAGTCATGATTACAGGGCTTTCATCTCAGATGACATTAATTAGGTTTTTCATTCTTCTGCACAAATATGTGATACCAGAGCACACTCACTGCAATAGCACTGGAGAGGCCACATGCAAAGCCCCTCTCTATCATCAACCAAAGAGCCTTAGAAACTGCTGACCAAATACATGGTTTATTGAGATAAGCCACTGACTCTCTTGTCTAAAGCCCAAGACCTCTGCTCAGGACAGTTTTCTAGGTGGTTTAGGAATACAGATATACCAGTCCTCTGTGGTAAAGCTCTGCCCAGGTGTGCCAGCCCATCCTGCCCTCACCCCATCAGCTGCAGACCAGGCAGACAGAACATAAGTCTGGTAGTGGATGCAGCCTGAGTAAACACCAGGATTTTTCTCCACAGTGTTTGGGTGAAGCTCAGGCATAGCCAGAAGCTGTAGGAGACCTCCACTCCTCCCTGCCTGCATTGAAGATGAACATGTCCTGGGGTAGGTTTGTAAGGGATCCAGAGGAACAGATCCAGAGGAGCAGGAGGTCAGAGCCATGTGGGTCGGGATCCCCCTGCCCCAAGTGCCTGGCCGTGGGTGAGTGTGCAGTCCCTTCTCCAGTGTGCAAACTCAGGCACAGAGGCAGCTGCAGAGGAGCCACAAGCCCAAAGGAGACTGGGATGAGGCTGCTCTCCCTGCACACCCAAAGGTCTGGAGAGCACAAGAAGTTCCACTGGTTGCCCCAGCCATGTGGAATCGGGCTGCTAATGCAGCAAAACAAGGAGAAGGGAAATGCAGGGAAACAAGGGGAAAGGAGGAGGGTGAAGCAAAGCATGGGAAACTTGGGAGGAAAGAAATTAAAATGGACTGTAACTTCTTCGTAAACAGTTTTTTCTCACCCTGGGAAAACCTTGTTTTTCTGAATGTATTCTACATCGTAATGGCACATGGAACAAATTAACTTGCAGCCTTGACCTACATTAGGATCAGAAAAAGGCTGCTCTAGCTAAAACAAAGTTGTGAGCTGATGTTGTCAAAATACAGAGCTGTTGTTTTCTTACAGCCTTTAGGATGATCCCCTGCAGCAAAAGGCTTCAATGTATTCAACAGCAAAGCACGTCTCTTAATAGCTTTCAAGTATTTAAGTCTCAAATCCCTGGGAAGCATGGCTATCCCTCAGTCATTAGCCTCATTTGATCTAAGAGGACAAGTACAAACAAGAGCAAGAACCAGGAACTGCAGGAGTGGAAACCGCATTTCCCAGAAACATTCAGTAGGTGAGAAATACCAGGAGTCCCCAGCACAACCACATCAAACCGGTGAGATGTACATGCACTTGGCACACCCGTAGTAGCTTGGAAATTGCTTTACCCCTTTTGGATCATACCCAAAGTAGGAAAAAGGCAGTACAGCCTCCTCTTCCACAGAAGAGGCAAAGCAGTATTTGTTCAAGTAGCCCGTGCTCACAAGGAGTCATGCACATAAAACTTGCTGGCAGAATGGCTGGATCCTGGTTTTGAGGCTGTATTTTTTGCAACCTGCAGAAGGCAGAGACGGGTATCCACCAGCATGTTGAGTCTCAGGCCCATGAGCAAGTGCAGAATCTTCCCCTTTCCTCTGGCTGGTTTTAGTCTCTGTCTTTCCAGCAGTCTGGCTTCTGTGTTCACCTACATTCCCAGTGTCCCAAATTCAGGCTACACCCTGTAGGTGGAAATGAGCCTCTTGTGAAAGGATCTGCAGCACCCTCCCACAACAAAAAGCTTCAGGGTGCTCTCCTTCTCACTCTGCTCTCAAAGGCTTTTGCAGCAGATAGACTGACCCATAAGCAACCTTTGCCAATGAACTTACATACCAAGTTGCAGTTAGGAGGCTGCAGTTGACAATGCATAAGACAGAAGAGTATGACAGGGCTGACAACGCTGAAGGAGTGCCACAGAATGTCATCAGATATTATCAGCCACTGTTGGGCCTGGAGCTTTCCTGGGGAAGCCAGCCAAGGAGGCAAGAGAGTACCATGACTGTGTCTCAGTGGCAAGTGGCCTCAGACAGTGTAAGAGACCCAGAGCTGTCGGAGATAAATCTCTGAAGGCTGAGGAAGAACAGCCAGAGAAAGCTGCAGGGAGAGAACTCTGGAGGCAAATGTTACAGCATCACCGAACCATATGCAACCCTGCAAAGATAATGGCCCTAAATTACCTCTTGCCAGCCTTGGTTCATTAAGAATTTGATAGAGCTCTACCAGTGCCACTGGAGGCCTGTTCAGAGAGCCAAGTGGACTCTGGATCAGGCCCTAGGACTGGAAAATATATTAGGTCATAAAGTACACCATTACATATTTTATAAGGGAACAGCTATCAATGTCTGCTCCACCCTGAGAACATACAAAAACCAGCTGGAAACACAAACAGCTGTGCATGTCCCAGCCTCTCTTAAGCTTCAGCTTCTTCCAGATGCTCCTAAACTCCTGGTAGAGAGACATTTCCGCATCTCCCTATCTTTAAGAGGAATCTTAAACCACTGAGAAAACAATTATGTTCCGTGACATATGTGAGTAAAAATAATTACAGCGTAAATAAGATATGCTTGACATTATTGTCAGTTATTTGAGCTAACTTCTGGGCATGCAAATGTGGGTGACAAGAGATATGTTTGCAGGCAGCTTTAATAAGTGCTTCTTATATCACAACTTTCCAGCCAAGATTTTGGCATTTGCTAGCCAAATTTAAAACTATTCGATGAATACAGTCCAAATCAGAGCACCCATTTCTTATATGTAAGATTCTTCTGTTAAGGTCTTCACAGAACAAGGGGCAACAGGGATTGTAGTGGTTGGAAGCACTGCTAACATGGCTACTACTTATTCCTGAGGCAGAGATTTTTAGACTTGTACTAAATTACCTGATTCTTGAGCAAATTTCTTCATTCTCATTCACAAAGTTGATTTTGATCACATGCTCTGTGCTGGTTTCAAGTCTACCTGCACTTCCAAGAAGAAAAGAGATCATCTGTAGATGGATTGTTCCATGGGGAATCTGGACAACTTTGCATTTAAGAACTGTGGTTGTTTTCGCCCAGTGTCCACCCAAACCTCCAGGCCCCCCTTTCCCAGAGGGAGAGGAAAAGGAGGAAAGGTGAGAAAAAAAACTAGCTGAGAGATAATGGCAAAACAAACTCAGAGTAGCTAAATACTTAAATTTATTACTAACAAGATAAGAACTAAAACTAAAAGTAATAAAACTAAAAAGTAAGAAATAAATCAGTCCTAAGAACACCCCTCTCCTCCCACTCCTCCTTTCCAGCAGTTCGAGGGAGCAGGGAATGGGAATTTTGCAGGTGGTTGTTGTTGCTGCCATTGCTCTTGTC
>VXAU01005769.1:1730110-1774538 GCA_013399695.1 Formicarius rufipectus | reverse complement strand
GTGGGGGGGGGGGGAATAGCTTTCCGTCCTTCCCGCCCCCCCTGCTATCACAGAGACATAGCTATGATTCTTAATTGGCTCAACCTTGGCCACCAGCAGGAAGTCCTTGCTGGACCTGGCTGTATTGGCTCCACAGGACAGGAGAAGCTTCTCGCAGCTTCTAACAGAAACCATCCTGGAAGCCCTTCCTTCTACTAAAATTCAGCTACAGAAACCCATGACAAGAACCCAAACGGTTCTTCCATCATGATTTTCCTTCTCCTTTTGTCATCTAAACTAGAATATGTGTTTCAATGAACTGTCTTCTTGATCCCTGAATCTAACAACTGATAAAAAAACTAGTTTGCTTTCCTGACACATACCCCTGGTCCCGAGAATAACAGATGGGTATTTCATTGTTTTAGGGATTTCTATTTATTTGCCTAAAGATAAATGGTGAAAAAAGAATGCTGCACTTCGCAGAGTGCCCTTAAAATATAATGTCTCTGAGTGGAAAACTTGCCCAGAGTTTTCCATAACACACCAAATTAAATAGAAGCTCTGTTTGGAAGACATGCAGGGTGCCTCAGGCTGTTTTTAGGGCTGCTCACATGGAAACATCCCACCATGCAAGTCTCCACTGTAACCCATGCAGAAGTGATATTGCTCCCCAGGAATGCAGTCCCACGTCCTGCTCTGGGGGAGTGATGGAGATAAGTCTGCATGGATCATTGGGAGATTCCTGGCTTGTTAGCTCCCTGGAGTAATGCTAGCCCTAAGCTGGCTGTAGGACAGATTCACTGGCAGAACCACAGAAGTCTGTTCACAAGAGAAGACTTTTGGGGACTGGAGTTGCTAAAGCCTGTACGTCACATATACCTGTCCTGAAGTTTTAGGTGAAATGTTTCTACCATCCAGTTTTATTGATGTGATAAGAAGTAGAACTAAAACAATTGCTCCATCATGGCAGAAAAACCCAAAGCTGATAACATCTGCCAACTTAACAGGGAACTTTCCATGACGTAAAGGAATTCCTGGGTGACAGAGTGCTGTGATGAGAGTTCCCCCTCCCAACACCTCCTAGGAAAACTCTTACCACTAGAGAAAAAGGGCACAGAGGATACCAGTGCCATTAAGTGTCTGGGCCACAAAGATTGAGTCTGCTGAAATTAGTCTTCAGTAAATATTCTAACACAAAGGAAATTCCTGAACACTGGACAACAGCTAGCATGGTGCCAAGAGTCGAGTGGAGCTCAAGTGTGAGCCAGCTGGACAGCGTAAGTATCAGCCAAGGCAATGAAAAGCTGATAAAAACATCAGCTAATAAAGACAATTAATTAAAATAATCAAGTATAGAAATATAATTAACATCAGTAATCATGGTTTTATGGTAAACAGGCCTCATCACATAAATCTGATGTCATTCTTTGATGAGATTACAAGTTTGCTTGATAAAGACAACCACATAGATGCAACACACGGAGTCTGGTGAGTCACAGGGCTCAGCAGAAGGCAACATGCTGGCTATAAAAACATTATGAAATATCTGCAGAAGAGAGGTTGTTTGTAGCATGACAGGGTTGCAGGGCAACCACAGTCCATGGTCGCAGAGCTTCAGCAAATCTGACACGGGGGATCAGCATCAGAAGATAAGAGGCTAATCATGGAGAATGGGGTGCACTATTTGGCAAGTTTGGGCACTGAAAACAAGACACATTTAATCCTCCCAAATGCAAAGTTTCAGAGTTGCCAGTGAGGAATGTGGGCCATACTGGCAGCAAGGAGGACTACATGAAAAAATGAGTTGTGAAAGAGTTAAGCAACTGAATATGAGCCCTCACTCTAGGAAAGAAAAAAAAAAGGACAAATAAGCAAATTTGACCTTTGAATATGCTAAAAGAAGAGAACTGGGGGGTGGATTGTTACCTCTGCACACAGCACCAGCAAAACTGTCCTGTTTTAGTGCTTGCATTTTTAAGGCTGCTGAAATCTTGAATAAAGGAAGAGTCTAAAATAATTTAGTAAAATGTTTTATATATAGCTCATGGGATTCAATCAACTTTGTTAAGCAGCAAGACAATGGAAAGGTGACTGAAGTGTGGTTGTACACACAAAAGGAGAGAACACTCAGTATTAAGAGACCCTTTCATTTAAAGCAGCAGAGCATATCAGGAAGCAAGGTCTGAAATGTGAGGACATACAATTTTAAGGGAGCAATTAAGAGGAAATACAAAGCAAATACAGAGGAAAGGGTGGGTTCTGCAGTTCTCAGCATATCTAAGTCAAAACTAGATGCTATTTGTATTTCTGAAAAAAAGTTAACCAAATACAAGTTTTCAGGCTAAATATAGGGGTAACTGGCTTTCATTAAACAAAATTTCAGAGTAAATGATCTCATGGTCTTTTCTGGGCTTAAACCAAATGAATCTCTGAAGAAAGAGATTGCTTTTCCTTTTAAAAAATCACATGATGACTTCTGGTTTTCAGCCAGGTGAAAACATGTTCTAAATTCTTCAGAATTTTGACTGTTTTTTCCATTCTGCCTTTGGTATTTCAAGCAAAGCAGCATGAATATTGATAAAACGTATTTCCCACCAAAAAGGAGATTGTTCTGTCAATAATTTCCATTGGCATTCGTATATTCTTATATGTTTATGACTGGTTTTACAAAGTGTTCTGTTCCTCTCAGCATTTCTTGGTGAAAAACAGGGCACTTTGTCACTGAAACACACATACACTTTTGGTTTATACCTTTTTTTCTTACCTGTATTTAGTATTGTGTGGGCAATCAATGAAGTCAATGAACTTGACATATGAAGTCGTAGTTTGTTCCTATCCTTGCAGCCAGAGAGAGTTACATCAGTACCATCTGCTAAAGTTTCTAGTTTCTGTAGCCCATGATGGGATCATATTAAAGTGGAGCAGTTTCTCACTGCAGGCCTGTGTGTGCTGTGACATTTTTTGCATACCTCCACTGCTACACGATACGTTGGCTTAACACACAACTATGTGGATTTGTGCGAATTTTAGATCCAAAAATAAAAGAAAATCTAGAAGCTGAATTGACCTAATTTGATGGGACCTCCAGGGCCAGTTTTTCCCAGCATTTCTTATGGTATGTCCTAGTCCTTGCCATCATTTCCCTACCATGCTGGGAAGGCTCTGTGCTGCTGGACCTTGTGGTGCTGATTCACTTGGTCTGAAAGGCTCCACATAGCTCACACCCACGTAGCAAAAAGCTAAAGAAACAACATCCTTTTGTCTCACCAGCAAGATCAAGGCTGGATATTTATTTTTTTTGTTAGTGATATGGCCAAATACAAGTTGGTTTATCTCACTGGGGAATTCCACTTTGGGAAAACAAGGGATGAAGTGGTGTTTCCTAATGAAAAGCATACACTGCTGCAACCTACAGGCCACAGCCGGTATGCATCTGCCAAGAAATACCTTTTTTTGGGGGGAAGGGATTTTTCCAATCAGTTTTCCTTTCTGTGCTCTACTGACTGTCATGGAGTTATTCCTGAATTGTACAATATCAGTGAAAGATTAATTAGATGGACTTCCCTAACAAGCACCAACACATTGTCTTCTATCCATCTCCAACCCATGCCAGGTATTTACAACCATACTCTTCATCTTTCTAACACTATATTCACAAAGTAAAATAATAAAATCCTGCTCCATACATTTACTTAAGGTATATTCGAAACAAGCACTGAACAGAGTCACAGTCAGAGCTGCACACTTCATATCAGCCTTCCTCCAAGTGAAAGGAAGGACTTAGGGGGACTCAGTTTGGTGTAACCTTGGGCACCTTCTCCCTAATTTCCCTAATCTACCAACTTTGAGATGATAGTTTGTCAAATAGCTAAGTCTATTCCAACTCCTTTACTACAGACATGTGAAGAAGCACTTAAAATATTTGGGAAAATCTCCTTCACCCATGGGGAGCTCACAGCCCCCTGCTCCTGCTGCTGACAGCTGAAGCTCCTTCCACATTCCTGGTCAAAGCATTGATCATACCGAGGGGAAAAGTCAACCTGGAACCCCAAGGAGCAAGAAGGACACAGGCCTTGCCTGGCTGGTGGTGGACTGACTCATCATCTGCTCTTCCCTTCACATCATTGTCCTTTGGGGGGATAGTTGTAACAATCAAATTTAGAAGCCAAAAACAAGGTGGCTGATTACACTCCACAAGTAATAAATAACCAAATCCCCTAGAAGATGATAAACACAGGATGTGGCAGCTGAGATTTTCCAGTCTTTCAGTGCTTGTTATGTACCCTCTGTGCTTTAGAACATCTCCCTTTGTACATGAACTCCTCATGTGCTGTCAATGATTTGCTTGAATTATACACATTTCCAAATAAGTACATGGCCCAGCACCTAATGGTAAGCTCAGGAACTGGCAGGAGTTTGTAAATCATTCACAGATCAACCAGGGAACAGAGCTTTGAAAGTACTATTTGAACAGCTATAATATACTTAACAATATTGCAATAAAATGTTGATACTTGGAAATCAATAGGGTCTGACAGACTAAGTATAACTCTGGGGTCACAAACATGAGTTTAACTAACTTCAGAAATATTACCTAGGATGGATGAAGATGAAAATTGGCCTTTTCCTTTATTGAGGGAAGAGAAAAACAATTTCCTGCACTGTGGTCATGTAGAGATTTCACCTCCGTGCTGCCATGCCATTCTCCTGATAAAAAACTGTTCCATCTCCCTGACCAAGGGAACACTAATTCTGCTGATTCTCCAAAGGAACTCAAGACATACACCATGCCTTCAACTCAGATGTGTCTGGAGCCCTGAAGGAAGCAGCAAGAAGGGACATGCACCAGAGCTGCAGTGAGCCATGAGTCAGCCTCCTCTGGCCATAAATCTAAGTCATTGCAAAACTCCCTTCCATTTATTCCATCTGATCCTCAGCCCTGATTAATTTTGCAATGGTGCAATTTTAAAAGCACAGTTATGCTCCCTGAAGGAGGTACAGGACCTCTGGGGAGTCTTGGAGCAGTGTTGCCAACTCACATGATTTTAATCTCCAGTCTTATGATTTCTGAGTGTTCTTCAGCTCTGGCTGCCAGAAGCGTGCAATGACATGAGAAACTCAGCTAGCTCCTCTTAATTTTTATTAATAGTAATTTTCTAGACTTTATGGTTCTACCCTAAAGACCCAGAAATCAGAACTCAAAATGAAAAAGGGACCCATTTAGTGTTTTTAACTGTGATTTTTAAGATTACTGTGTAATTCATGAAAACCTGACTCAATATATTTTTCTACTGAAGTCGGCAGCACTGTTTGCTTTTCATCCTCACTAAACTGCCCTTTAATATCATTCTAATTTAACTGTCTAGGTTATTAAAGAAACAGGGAATACAAAGTCGGTATCTGGAGGCACAACAGCAACCTGAGACCTTTTTTTCAGGTGCTTTCAGAGGACCTGTTGGCACAGGATGAGAAACAGGGCCATTGGGATGGTGGGGAGGAGGAGGGAAGGAGACAAGTCCTAACTGGAAAGGCATTGAAGAGAAAGAGGGGATGAGTTTGCTCCCCTTAGGGAAATGCCCCTCCATAGAGCCTCTCAGAGGCAGGACAGACTCTTTGGCTGCTCCTTCAAGATGAGATGAGAAGGGCTGGCAAGAAGAAAAGGCACCTTCTGCACAGCAGGTCCCCAAGCACATGGCTTATCTGCTCTGCCTCTGGTTTCCCCAGGACTGCAACTAGAGCCAGCTCAGAGTCAAGGAATTGCTGTTCTTGGAGCAAGGAGTCCGTATTCAACCAGCTTTGAACCCAGAGGGGCAAATTATACATATACTTTATACAATTCCTGCAGTTTTTCATCTCACAAGATGGGCTTCCCCTTTGCCTTTCCGAGTGCCAGGGGCTGTGAACACCGTGGGTACATCCACAGTGTCGCTGCTCCTCAAAACACTCGGGCTGGCAAATAAACAGAGGGCTACATTTCTCCACTCCAGCATTCAGAAAGGGTTTGCTGGAGTGTGTTGTGGGCAAATGATGCTGCTGACAGTGCCAACATCTGCCTGTCGCTAATACAGCAGCCAAGCTCCCATGAAGGGGTGCTTTGTGAGGGACAGCCACTGTGACCCTGAAGGGGCCGTATGCCCATCAGAGCCGCTGTGTTTTCCGGGGTAGGCGGAGGTTGGGCACAAGTTGCCTTTGCCCCTCTAAGAAGAGCTGCTCTGACACCCGTCAGACAGTGGATATCATTGCTCATAAAGGAAGTGTCTCTGCCCAAAAACATCGTGGCAGTTATTCTGTGGCTGGGTGTTCCCTTGCTGAGCCCTAGCATGGTCACTGACTGGTGGCCACAACATGAGTCCTTGGCGTCTTTCTGGAAGTGTTACCTACTGAAAGCGTTTAATTAACTGATAATTCCAACCATCAGAACAAACAAACGAAAACACAACTGTTTAGCTCTGATGACTTTGGAGAAAACCTCAAAAACATAACCAGGGCATTCCCTGTAGGCACCAAAAGCAAATGGAAAGGTTGCCAGACTTCATATTTTGCTTTCAGATACTGTGGTTGTTAAGTCGATCTCCTACTTTTAGAGGACCTGACATAATTTTTGCATAGGAGGAGGCATTAACAGCTTCTCTGGGCATTATCTTTGAGAGAAAAATCATTAAGCAGGTATTAGCTATCTCTGAATAGTAATGGACCAGTGAAGAAAAATGTGTTTTGCTTAAGTGTTCATTACCACTGCAAGTTTCACTTGCTTTAAAACAACTTGCATATTAAGTAGCAATAATGTAAGGCTCATTAGGGGCTGCCCATATGTCTGGCAGTGAAAGGATACATAGTTCTGGTGCTATGAAAAACCTGTTCCCAACCTTTTCCCACTGGCAATCCCACCCTGCCACAATTCTCAGCCAGGTGAAGGCTTCCTGTTCTGCTCCTGGGCTGACCTGCAGTCATTCCTCTTCCCCTTTATGTAAAACTACTCACATACCTTTCCATCTGTTAAGAGGTATATTACTCTGTAAGTGCAAAATAGATTACTGGTATGTCCATTACTAGATTGGACTGCTGGCAAAATGAAGTGATAGTCAAGGAAGATGAGTAAATGCATCAAAATGCAGCACTAAGGAAGCTTTCATCCCACCACAAATGGAGAATTATGCTCAGCTGCTCTGAGCTTTGCCCTGGAGGGGAGGAGAGAGACCCAAAGCACTAAGCCTTATAACTTGATAATATATATATTAAAATAAACAGGAGAAGGGTTTTGACAAATGGAACACTTAGATATGCAAATTTTCATGTATAAATTAGCAAATGTAAATTTGCACACAAAGATGTAGATTTCTATGTGTACTGAATATTTTGGGTATGTGGACATTAGACTCTCACCGAGTGAAAAAAAACAAAGCACCAAGATCTGATGTATTAATAGCCAGACCCAAACCTACAATGGAAGAATTTCACTCAAAACTGTAAGATGTGTTGTTTTTTTTAATGTTTCTAAGCTATGAATATTGGCATTTCCTGCAATCTATAATAGAAAATAACTTGAATTTCTTTGAAGCATGCATTTTTTTGAAGTTTGAGGAATAAAAATTCTGACCTTGAAACACAGAAGTACAAAATATGTACGATCCAGTTTATCATTATGCCTCAGTTAGATGAGATTAGCTAATCTGGCAGTTTTTTTCCAAACATCTATATTCTGTTATTGTTTGTTTGTTCGTGGTTCTGGCACACGAGACTTGCAAGGGCGCCCAACATGATTAAGGATTTGTTTACCTCTTCCTTAAATATCAGCAGTGTTGTATTAGGAATGACACTTTTAATCACCTACCCAATTCTGTGTTTATAATGCCCTTAAATTCTGAGCACTGATTTATTTTTTGATGAAATTTAGCTGGTTTTATGTACAAACTGTTGTAGCCTGACCTAGCCCTTACAAAACCTCAAGCCTCATTTTAACCCCGCTCACACGAATCAAGAGGAGCCACATTAGTACATAAAGGAGCCATAAGTGAGGGCAGACTCGAGGCTTCATGACCCCTGGATACCCCACATTGCTCCTGCCTTTGTGGGCTGCAACCAGACTATCCACTCAGCACCCTGGATGCTGCTTCCGAGAGGGAAGGGGCAAAAATCAAAGGCTGAAAACAAAAAAAATGTCATTCAGCAGCTGTTTTAATCCTATATTTTAACCACAGCACCCAAAAAATAAGAGCTGGAAAGACTAATCAGGTCATCCTACTCAATTACCTACCAAAACAGGAATACACTCTGTAGTATTTTCTTGAGGGCTTTTATCCAGCTCATATTTAAATGATTCAAGTAATGGGGATTCCACAATCGACCAGACTTTGCTGCTTGGAAAAAACAGACTGATAGCCAGCTTAGATTTCCTTCTGCTCATTTTCCTGCCTTTCCTCCTCACCATGCTTCCTTCAACCAACTGACACATTTTTTCCTGTGCGTTTGGAGCAGTTTCCCCATGCCTGACATCCTTCACTCGGGATAAGACAGAGTGAAAGGAAAGGTTGACTCATGAAACGCAGCTTTAAGCTCAGATTTATCCTCAGGATCTTGGGAATATTTGCTCCTTGGCTGCTGGCGTAAAACACAGCAATCTTGGAAATGTCCTGAGAGATTTAAAGCACAAACTGATGATCTCAACAAACTAGATACCCTGCCCTGCTGGGTGTCTCCAGTGTCACTGCTGACAGCTGAATTATATCCCTCCCTTAAGCTTCCATTGAAGGTGTTCAGGCTTCTCGTGAGCATCCCTCCATGCCAAGGCCTCCCACCCCAACTGACATCCTTGCAACGTGTCCAAGGCAGCCTTTGTTCTCCCGACCCACTCCAGAGAAACGACGCCCTCTGCAAATTGCAGACCATCCTTTCAATTATATTTCTATAGTGATGCTGGCACATTAGTTCCACTTATCCTTGGTTAATAGTTCAGCTTATATTCAAACAGCCATTAACATAAAATCAACACAGCAATTTTGTATGAATTCTCATATCATTAATCCATTTAAAGTGGATACACAGTTCATACTCCAAATTCACTTAATTATTGACTTAATAGCATTTAAACAGGCCATGGTCTTTGGCTCCATTGGAATGCAATAGGGTTTTTTTCCTACTTTCCCTACTTTTTTAGGTTTTCTGCGGAAGTTAGTGCTGCAAGGTTTGGGTGATGCTTGGAGGTGTGTCACTTCACCTCACCTTGCTGTGAGAACTGCTCCCAGTCACAGACAGGTTCAATCTCACAAGGAAGAGCCTCTTGGCTGGTTTGCTGCCTCAGCTCAGGGAAAGAGAAAAAATGTCCAGGGTGGGCGGCACAAAATGGGTTCTATTTGCCCAAACCCCTCTGCAGGAGGCAGTCCTGAGCATCCCAGACTGGAGCAACCTGGGGGAACTCCTTTCAGCCTTCTCCATTGCCCTGGGCTGCAGGAAGCCCTCATGTTGCTCTGCTCCGGTGGCAGCCACAAGCTCTGATGAGGAAGGGGAGATAATTACATCTCCCTCTGTATCTGATATAATTAGCTTCTTAGTTCTGGCATGGACAGCAGCTTTATCATGATAATTTCTAAGCACTATACAGAAAATTAATAGTTTCATCAAAATTGTCTATGAGGAAGCTTGTTTTCCTCCATAATTTGATTCAATACTTCCTTTTTTCTCCTCATTTCTCCCCCATTCCTCTCTTCTCTCTCCTTGTCATCATCCATGGCAAATGATGTTGTTTGCGCTTCAGCTGCTGTTACAGGGCAAAAGCAATCAGCAAGCAGCAGGTCTTGCATTTCACTTTGAAAAATGTCAGGTTAGGACTTGTCTGAATCCTTGCATAATTTGTGTCACTGTTGGATGCCTTTCCCCAAGACTCGCTCTCCTCGGGTGGCTCCAGTGGGATTTGGGAGCATGAAAAAGGACCTGAGGAGGATCAGAAAAACACCTGAGAGATGTGGGGAAAACATGTTCATGGCTGACGTGGACTGTTGTCCCTTCCAGCTTCCCCACGTGGCCTGAGCACTTCCCTGAGTGCCTTGGTGACAGCAGAGGAGGGTGCCCAGCACCTCGCAGTGCCCCAGCTGGGCTGCAGCTGCTGTCACACAGGGCAGGGCTATCAGACTGCAGCCATAGGTAAGTCCCTGCTGGACATGCTGTTTGCCAAAACATCTTGAAAAGCACTTTGAGCCATCCCTGTGATTACAGCAGCTCATTTCATTGCCTTAAAGCCACTTCTCTTTGCCCTGACACATCCTGAACACCCTCTCTCCTCTCCAAGAGAACAGGGCAAGCCAGGCATCCCTGCTGCCCAGAGAACATTCACAGCACAGTGTTGGCAGGAAAACTCCACTATAATAGACTGGAGTGGGGACTAATTGCATCAGGTTTTGTGCTGTAAAGGGTCATTGGAGCCTATGAGGCTACTCTGCTTTTCCCTGCCTTTCACAGAGAAGTGAATGCTTGGAGGATCACACCAATGGAGAGGAGCCAAATTTTACTAATGCATTCTTGCCACAGACATCAGCCAATGGAGAATCAGATGCACAGTGCTGCAGGTCATAAGCAAGTGTTTTAATCTGGATATTGTAGTGAAAAAAGGGCAGAACACTCCAGCACAGACAATAATCAGAGTGTGTGGTTTCTCCTTCTTTATTGGGCCTCAGGGTGTTTCCCACATCTTCAACACAATTAACACTGATTCCTCTTAATTCAGATCCATGGGAATTCCCAGGTACCATTTGCTTGGGATTGCCTTTAAAAGAATGTGTTGGTACTTGCTAAAACTAAGTGCAACTCTGCACCCATATTGCTTGCTTGGTTATAGCTCTGGGAGTGAATATTGATTCCTATTTGAGATTCAAGGCTTATCTGTATGAGTAAAAGCAGTCTTTTTTTTTTGATTGTTTTGGTTTGGTTAGTTGGTTGGTTTGTTTTGTTTAGTGTCTACTAATGCATCTGTTTATTTTATAAACACTGTAATCCTGCTTTTACTATAAAACTCAATAGAAACATTGAAAGGAGTCATGAAACTGCCCCTGAAACTCTGTGACATTTCACAAATACTGGCAAGCGTCTCCACATCCTTCCTAAATTTGCCACAGATTTTCTAAACATTGTGTTTAGTAAACACAGTCCTCACAAAGCTTCCCTAAACCAGCCCCAGAGCCTCGTCCCAGGCATTGTGCAGATCCACACTCTCACTGCAGGCACCGACGTGTTCTTTGGGATCACAGCCCTTCTTTGAATTGCTGGGGAGATGAAGCAACTGAGCACTCACCTGTCCCTGCCTGCACAGCCAGCAGCGAGCACCACTCTGGGCAATTTGGATGATAGGACAGGACAGGAGGAATCTATTAACACAGACCACACCTAAACAGCTGGATTCATGTGGGGATATTCGTTGTGTCACTGTGGTGGTGCACAGGGTGCAGTGCCCAGGGCAGTGTGAGCACAGCAAGGGCTGCACCCTGCAGTGGCCGTACTGCTCAGCCGAGCGGCACACGGGAGACCTGAGAGAGCCACGGGCTTCAGAACAACACTGGTTCTATTTCTACCCAGCATTTCTAAGAGAACAAAAGCCAAATTTGTGGTGTTTGGGCACAGCACATGGACTGGTCAGGGTGCAGAGGCCACCCCGAGAAATCCCCTGTGGTGACTCAGTCGTGTGTCCCGAGCAGCACGCTGGTTCGTGTGCTGCTGACATAGGGGAGCTGCTTGGGCAGCTGCTTGGGTCTCACTGTGCTGCTGCTCATCCCCAAACACCCAGCCTGGGACATGTCTGGACCAACACGGCTGCTGAGCTCCAGCAGCAGGAGTGGAAAAGTACCTCTTTCTCACGTGTATCTGTTCACACCTGCTGGCTGCTGCCCTTACCCCCGTTCTGCTCTGGGTTCTACATGAGTTAATCTAAACTACCTTGGAGGGCTGCCCTGCCTTGGAGATGCACGTCATGCTTCCTGCTGGGCACCTCGCCACCCTCATAAATATGGACTGAACTGATGGTTGCTGTTCCCAGAATAGATCACATCATAATCCAGCCTGGAACAATGCAGTTAGATATTTTCTCTGTCTTACTGGGCCCAGCTATCTGCTGTGGAAAATCACCACTGGGGGGGATAATTTAAGCGATCACAAATTTTATATGTATACACAAACAGCCCCTCCTTTTCATGAAGAAACTTTAGAGAAAGAAAGGATTTGAGTCACTTCTGGGCTCCTCTGGGGCCTCTGCCAGCCATCCCCAGCTGGAGGGATGTACCTGTGGGTGCCTTGGCCATAGCCAGCTCCTGGACAAAGCTTCCCTCTCCCAAAGCTCTGCCTGAGAGGAGCACTGAGGTGCTCAAAACTACTGGTCTCAGAAATAAAGCAAATTTCCAGCAAGCCAGCTGTCTATGTTCCTTTTTACTTTGGTGGGGTGAAGACTCAGAGTTGTAGGCCTGGAGATGACATGAAGCTCCAGTGATACGCAGCTCTAAATGAGAGAATAAACACCAAGGATTGTCTTTATCTGTGGAAGTTATGCAGACAGATTCCTACACACACCAAGGACCTTTGCATACAGCAGGCATTATATGGAAGATGCTACAGCAGAATCTGCTTTGTCTTACTTGCAGAAACAGGACAAAGAAGAGAAATACTTTGTTTGATTTCCATATTTTTATGAAAACAACATAATCCTGATTACTCTATATGCTGCTTGAAGGGTAGGATGCATCTATGCTTACATGTCTTTTCAATACAGATGAAAGAAAAATGAGGAAACATGTTCATCAACAAGGCAGATTAGGATTTTATTCCATGTATGTTTTGGACAGATGGGCCTTTCTTAATGCCTTGGATTTTCCCTCTCCCCACTTTTTGTAGTTAAGATAAAGATGCTCAGCCCACTATCAAGTCTTTCCTATCTGTGCTGAAACACGTCTACTCCACAGGAAAAAAAACGCACACCCAAAATCCCATGTCCAGCCTTGCTTCACAGAGCAAAGAATTCACCCTATTTTTGTAGAAATATGTCTCTTTGGTAATTCAGCTCTACCTGAAATCTTTAGATCCTCTCATGATTTTCCTCTAGAGCACTGTGATCTCCAGTCTTGATCATTTCTGCATAGATAAGAAGTGCAGGAAGCCTGAACTACTTGAACTCCTTGAATATAACATATGAAAGTTTATGATAATGAAGGGACTTTAGGCCTTATCCACCAAATCCTTGATGGAGCTCAGACCACTAGAAGAGCATTTTATTGCAGCCCTGGATAACAGCTGGACATCTTGTTTCAGTGGGGATATGTTCAGCTCAATTTCTCTTCCACTTTAGATCAGGAGACTAGCATTTCAAAATTCCTGGCAATAGACATTTTTTAGGAAATAGTTGCTTTGCATTTATCAAAACAGTTGGTTCCTGCATGAATTACTTATTTGTATTTTGGACAGTTTCTGTGACAGTAGGAAAAATGTAATTTGAAATTCCCCAAGGGGAAATTGAAGTTTCTTGTTTTGCTAATGCAGACATGGACCATACTCATGCTGCTGTAATTTCTTTCTTTTGTTTTGTTTTTGTCCCCTTTTCTTGTTTCCTTTACAACAAGTCAACAAAGTGACTAAACACCATGATTTCACAAACAGTTTTGATTTTGACTGAATTCAGTCCCCTGCAAAAAGACACTCAATGAACATCCCTATGAACAGTTTGTCCTTGGTGTCAGAGGCACCAATCAACACCTGCAGCTGAAGAGGCAGGTTTTGCTTTGCCTTTTTTTGTTCACAGATGTGCCTGTACTGCCCAAGCACTGCCTGTCTCCCCCCTTTTTTTCCCTCCTTCCTTTCTCCATCAACTCAACCTTCCTGCAGCAGAGTGGGATGGAAGGCTTGAGTTGGCCAAGCTGCAGTTCACCACAGGATTCCAGAAGCGTGGGGTTCTCTGATCATGAACGAGGATTTCACATGAGAGATTTGCTGTAATAAAAGTCAGATAAAGTTTAAAATTGACTTTTTGGAGATGTGCAGGAACCTTAGCAGCTCTTCTGTAAAAAAGGCCCGTCTAAATTGTTACATCAGTTGTGCAACAAGGTTGCACAGTACTCACGAACTACCCTGGGGGGCTGGGGTGGGTTTTTCAGCTCTGCATCAAGTACACATTGCTGCCCATGTGGGGTTTTGCTGTAGGCTGCTACATATTTTGCTATTGTTTCTTCCTTTTCCCAAAGACACTGAAAATTCCTCTGCCTCATGTTTTATTTACAAATTTTTGTGGCTTTGTGTTTTATCAGTTTGAGTGGGTGGGAGAAACTCGATTTTATGGATTTTTAATAGAAAAGTGGAGAATAGTTCATCTTAAAATCTTACACTAATGGTTTGCAATGTGTCAGGAACTATCCTGTTCTATGGAAGACAGAACATAAATTCCTCTGGTGTGGGCCATGAACTGAATCAAACTTTCCTGTGAGAGGGCTGGGTACCAAATGCTGCAGTCCTGGACACTCAGTAATCTGGGGCTGACAGATTGTCTTCCACTGATGGTTTTTCTGTACTTGTTGGACAAGGGTAAAGCTCCTCCTGTATTACTCAGGAGTCTAAAATGGGAGGCAGATTTCTACCCTCAGAGTATCAGGGTCCAAAGAAACAGTAAATGGCAAGAGAGGACACCTGCATAAAAAGTTAAAAATTGTACATGAGGAGCTTAGCAAATGCAGTGGTGAACAAAACGGTTCCCCTCTTGAGTAAAGATTATGATGATGATGATTATTTCCTTTCTTGGTGCAATCCTTTTCTAGCCAAGGCTCCACCTCAGCACATGACACACCAGGTGGAAGGATGCACAGACCCCTCTCTGAGTGATTGTCCCAAGATCCAGGCATGGAACAGCCCTCCTTAGTCAACACGTGGGACAAACCAGCTGCTTGAGCCCTCAGGGGTTGGGAACAAGGAATGCTCAGGACAGAAACATCACCTCTTGGAGCTGCAAGAGGAAGGGTTCTGCATGAAATGTTCTACTTGGCCAGGTGAACAAAAAAAAAAAGCCTTGCTCTAACTGAGAAGCCACCCATATTTTTGCAGCTACATTCAGGACAATTTTACATTTGCATTTCAGTCAGCACCCTTGAAACAGGGTGGAGTCTAGATTTGAAAGCCAAGCCGTTCACATTTTCTCTGTGAGCCAAATTTTCTTATTTGATACAGCCCGAAGGATGGAAAATGCTTTGAAAAAGGCTATTGAGAGGTGCTCCTTGCAGGGCACCCCCGTGATGGTGTCCTCACACAACAGCTACGCTGCCTGCTGAGGGTGTCCTGCCCCAGCAGGAGAGTGCCCGTGGCCCTGCAGCTGGTTCCTCCAAGCCTGGGACTGGCTCGCATTAGGAAGGATGTCTTGGTAACAACTTGACTACACACACCCCTAAGGGAAGTAATGCTCACACCCATGAAGGAATTCATTTGTCAGGATAGCTGGCCCTCTGAGCAAGCAGCTATTACAGCAAAAGGATGTTGTTGCTGTGTAATCATGGCTCTGTTAAGGCTTTTCTCCAAAATTAAACAAAATAAATACATAGGAAAATCATACTTTGGTGAGGCGGTAAAGGGAGGGTCAGCATTTGAGAAAAGGCTGGATTGTTTAAAGCAAAAGGTATATAATCCCCATCATTTTTTACTTCATTGAAAGAGAGCATGGGTGGGTACTGTTATGAAACAGTTCTAAAGAGAGGTCACAGAAAGGTGATGGAAATTGGCTATTAAGAATTAGCAAGAAAAAGTCATATTTTAAGTACAGTACGATTTTACTCAAGCAACTAAGATGGGTGATAAATATTAAATAAATGATAATACTACTATTTTATTTATAATTTTGCTATAAACATGAGACACTGATTTGAAATAGGAAATGGAGCCAACTTTATAATTATTAGTGATAAAATGCTTTAACCTCTGCATTAGCTGCCACCAATACAGTGCCTTTGATTCCACTAATTGATTTTAATTGATTAAATGAATGCACTTCATCTTTGGATTTTATTGTCAGCATATTCTGCCACTTTCTATTACAATCCATTTTGGATGATACCTGATGATCATCCCTGAATATCCTTCCATTTTGTTCCAAATTTCACCCTCATTAATTATCTGATTTCAGCAAAGCTGGTGCTCCCGTGTCCCCTTTCTGGTGAGGAGGTGGCCCCCTGGGCTGCCAGCCAGCTGCTGACAACCCAGATTTCTTGCAGAGAGGGATTCCAGCGCACACACCTCTAAAATGCAGCACATCCAACCCAACCAACGGCAAATAATCTTTACCACTCCAGTCTCTGCCTTGGACAATTGTTGCCCTGCACAGAAGATTCCTTTGGTTCATGTGTTCTTTTCCCTTAAAGGGTCTTTAGGCATTTTTTAAAGGAGATCTCAATATGGATCTACTTAATACTGAGTTTTGATTGTGGTCCAGTATTTTCTTTAAATCTAGTTATTTTTCCTCTGAAATTTACTCTGGATGTCAGGGTGCAGTTGTCCCCCAGAGAATCTGCAGTGTCACTACATATATGAAGGTGAAGGTAGTGGAGAAACCCCAAGAATTTGGATAATGTGAAAATTGCAGCTGCATTATTCAAGGCTAGAGATAAAAGAATTTATTCACCTACAAGGGAAATATTCCCTGAGATAGTAGACCCTGGAACAGCTAAATTGTGTTTTGCATAACACTAATCATGAAGGGATAGGTACTCAAGCACTCACATGATGAACAGTGTACTACAACCAACTTACCAGAGGAATACAGGCCTGTATTTGGGTTATTTGTCCTTAGGGACTTCAGTCAGAGCTCATCATGAGAGCTCAGAACACAATCTGACCCATATATGCTGCACATAACACTGGGGAGGCGCACAGCAAGGGAAATGTGTTAGCACAGTCCCTGGAATATTTCTTCATGAGAGCAAGGCAGAAAATGTGCTCTTGTGGTTAAACCCCAAATGGAAACTCATCCTCATGCTCACTCTGCCCTGGTGGGATGGGGGGAGAGGCAGAAGGGCAAGAGTGAAAAAATTCATAGGTTGACATAAAGACTGTTTAACAGGCAAAGCAAAACCCACACATGCAAGCAAAGCAAAACACAGAATTCATTCAGCACCTCCCATGGGCAGGCAGGTGTTCAGCCGCCCCAGGAAAGCAGAGCTCCAACACGCCTGACGGTGACTTGGGAAGGCAAAGACCACCATTATGAACATGTGTGACCCCTACACCTTCTTCCTCCTCCCATCTTTACACATGGAATATGATCCAAACAGTCTGGAATATCCTTTGAGTCAGTTGTGGTCAGCTGTCCTGGATGTGTCCCCTCCCAACTCCTTGTGCACCCTCAGCCTCCTCACTGGCGGGGGCGGGTAAGGAGCAGAAAACCCCTGGACTCTGTGTAAGATCTACTCAGCAATAACTAAAACACCCCTGAATTGTCAACACTGTTTTCATCACAAATCCAAAACACAGTCCCATAACAGCTACTGGGATGAAAATTAACTCTACCCCAGCCAAAATCAGCACATATGCAGAAAACAGTGGTGGAGATAATTAAGAAAACATGGAAAATAGGTTCTTCAAGGAAGAAAAGTGGGCAATCCCTCTTGCTTTGTCACTGTTTTGAAAAGAGAGTACTACCAGAAAAGAAAAACCTCTTGCTTGGTTTTGAGTTCTCCCGATGACTGGGGATGCTGTCACCACAGTGACAGGGTAAGGTTGAAAAATTATAAACCAGTAAAAGGTCTTTTTGTCCTCCCCACAAGATAGAAATTCAAGAAATGCTCATCCACACAAGGCTCAGGCTTCAGAGCCTGCTCAGGTCAGCAGTTTTTGCAAATGATTGCCATGCATGTTAACATGCCATGAAGGCTGTCTCAGAGCAGTCAACTGAACTTCCCCAGATCCAGGAGCTCCAGAGGGGAGAATTACAACCTGCAGATGATGTCTTGGTTACAATCCAGCCCCCAACAAAGTACACTGAGCCAACAACTGGGCTTTGCTTTTACTACTAGAATCATCATTTCTCCATGACATAGTATAGATCAATGACTATTTTATTTTTTAAAAACTGATGCCTGCTAGGTTTTTTCTCCTAGAAAATGGCTCTTCCGAGTTCCTGCTGCACTTAAGTTTCATCTTATATATAGATCTTTATCTTATCTACTGCAGGAGTCAAGTAGGGGAGGAGGCTTTCTTATCTGTCTTGGACAACAGGGAAGAGTTTAATGAAAAAATCCCATTGTTCTCCAGTAACAATCTGCTTGCAGCTCCCAGCCAGGCCCTGATACCCGCCGGAGATACACTGATACCCATCACACTGCTACAAACATTCCTTTAGATCCAAATCACACATCTCACTTATTCCACAAGAGCTCAGCCAGAATTTCACTGTTTTTCCTCCACCTTCTGGACTTCTGAGCATGCAGGTGTTATTAGATTCCTTAGCTGGGAAGCTTCTTCATAAATGTTAAAGATTATTAAGTGTGATAAAGTTTACCAGGTTTACACATGAAAGGCGACTCGGATTAAAACAACAGTCTTCATACTGCCAGGGCTGATTCTCAATAACTGCTTGTGCAGACAGCTGTGACTCCAAAACCTCATCTCCAGAGCAGGCCTTTTCTGGAGGCATTTGCTGAATTCAGAAGTTAATATCTCTGCTGTTTCAGGAGAACTTGAAGTCCACTTACTCTTTCCAAAGAAGTACATTACTCAGTGTAACACCTAAAGGAGAACCACCAAAAGGGTCTCCTGCTGAAGCCTCAGGAAGCATTTTGACTTTTCTAATTTATTTCTGCATGGGAAGGCAAATAAACTATCCCAGCATATGTTAGCTTTTATATTTTTAAAAGTTTCACCAGGGATTAATGCAGATATAAACTTCTCTTACTCTTTCTGAGTTGGGAACACCAAGGAATCAATTCATCAGGTGTACAAAGGGCCACAGCCCTCACTGGTTTTGTTTTCCTTTATCAAAACATAATTAAAATACCAATTCCATCTTCTCCTTGCATTAAATTTGTGAAAATGAGCCGTTTTCCTGCAATAAATTCTTAAAGATTTTATTCCATGAGCAGCAGAGCATAGTAGAAGCGCATAATAAATCAGTCCAAATTCTAGCTGTGTCTAAAAGGTTTATAGAAAGCTCTCTATCCGTTTTTCACACTCCAAAATCTGAATTATAATTAATTTCAGGAATCAACCAACCTACCCTTACTTTAAAAATGTCAAGCTGAGGAGTGCATTATGTGAGATTACAGTTAATCAGGAGTGGAGGTTCACACACACACGTCTGCCCACTTAAATTCTTTGGCCAAAAAATATTACAGCAGCCTTGACAGATACTAAATGATCTTTCCAAATAATACTCACTGGTGATGAATGTTGCAGCTTCACAGCCTTGTGCTAATACAGGGCTTTTCAGCAGCAAACAGGCATCATTTGACAATTCCTGCATTAACTCTAATGACATGCTGATGGCCCTGACACTCTTCTCTCTCTTGGATGAGCTATCCCATCTGGAAAGAACTCCAAGGATGGAAGACCCCAGCATGCTAAATTATATAAAAAGAATTATCAACATCGACAAAACATTAATGAAACATTAAACATAACTGTTTTGTAGGACAATGTTGTTATTTACTCATTTTCTTGCACAGATTAAATGAGTTATTTATAACTGCTGCTGTCTTTGGCCCCAGTAGTGCCTTCTAGTCTTATATTGCCCTGCTGAAAGGCCATGGGGTTTTCTCTGCCTGCATCTAATACTCTTTAAAATTTTGAGTTATCCGGGTTGAAGTCACAACGTTCTCAAAAAACCCCAACTGCACACTTAGAGCAGAGCACTGATACCTTCTTACCTACACGACAGGAGCAAACACGAGGGAGGGGACTGTGTGGGCAGCCAGGAGGTGCTGCCCCTCTCTGGGCAGGGTCCTTCCCATGTCCTGCCTGTGCCCTGCAGTGGTCAGCCAGCCCTACATGTTGGGAGAGAGGACATCCAGGTCACAAACACCACCCATAGTTAAAGCAAACCAAAATATGAGCGTGCATGAGCTTTCCCTCCCCTCCCCTGCGGCAATCCCTGACCTGCCCTCTCTTCCTGCCGATGTGCCGTATCTTCCCACCAGGGGAAGACATCTCCTGTCCCTCCCTCAGCTCCTGAGGTGCTAATGAAAACGCTGGACAGAGCCTGCTCAAGGCAATAGTCCCAGAAATATAATTTTGCTTCACTGTCACCTGCAAGGGGTGAGGAACAAAAATAACTGCTCCCTAATTTAATACGGTCTTCAAATAAAAGCACTTCCCTTTCCATTTATCTACTCGTGGAGCTATTTTTGTCCAGTTCACTGGGAGAATTGTTACATTCTGTTATGCCTAAAATATTTTGCTTCTTTAATCACTCCACAGGGTTTTTACCTGCAGTAAATGGACTGAGCTGACAAGAGAAATTTATTACAGCCACCAGCCAGAGATCAAATTCGTCTCTCATCAATTATTTGGGCCACTATTGTTTCTAGCAGTTTCTTCACTTAATAAAACTGATCACAGCTGAATGTTTGGCTGCATCTGTAGGAAATGCCAAGACTTGTTATTTCATTATACATGTATTCTTCTTACTTGTATATTCTCTGGAAGGGTTTTATATGTAAGTGATGAGCATTGTCTGGTTGACAAAGTGTGACTAAAGTACAAGCCAAAAAGCTGGAAGATAAATTCATCTTCACAAGTGCTGCTGCTGATTTTCTATGTGACAATTAATAAACGGATCTTTTCCTTTCCCCCTCTAAAAGGGGCAGAGCTGGCAGTTTGGAGTTTTGGGGAGAGGAAAAGGAATAATGCAGAAAAAATCTGGCCTTTCCCCCCAGTCCAGCATTGAAAGGAGAACATGACTTCTGTACAACCCTCCAGGGAAGTGCTGATAAGAGCACAGGATGATCTGGTGCCTAAGAAAGCTCTTCTATACACTGGGAATCAAATGCAGGCATCAGGTGATATGGACTGAAGCCTGCATTACTTTTTGCTCTCTTGTAGTGCACAGGATATGGTCTCTTTGGAAAATAAACACAAAAACCCCCACCCCTTGGCAGTTCCCAGCCCACCTCTACAGCAACCCCAAGGACCTGTGGATGGCAAAACAGAGTCAGACACTGCAGAGTCCAGAAACAAGGAGAAGAGCCCAAGAGTGACACTGGTCTGGCAGGGAAGATGCACAGCACTAACCTGGGGAGGACTGGAAACGTGGCATGAGCTTCTCTCAAGTCAGGAGGGGCAGAAAACCCCACCAGCTCTGCAGTGACATGACCCACATGAGCTGGGGAAGAGGAAGTTGGAGGCAAACGCAGCCCAGCCCATGTAGGGACTCTGGCACAGGGCATTATGTGGAGAAGGACTTTGCCATCTCGAGGACCAGCCAGATTGTTTCCAGAACCCACCAGCTGCTGGAAGGCAAAGCTGGATCACAGGATTTATCACTGGAAACACAGATGATTCACTTGGAGAAGCCATCCTGACAGCTTCACAGAAATAGGAGATCACAGCTGGATGTGGGGAGATGAGCAAGGTCTCCCTGCCACTGTGAACTTGGCACTGGTGAAAAGGCAGCAGTGAGGGAGCTGCTGGGAACAGGCCTATTTCCATATGTCTCTTTTTGAGGATGGCATTGCCTCAGGAGGGATCAGTGTGAGAAGTCAGGGCTCTTCCCCGGGCTAACAGGAGCTCGGCATTTCATAAAAGAGACACTGGCAGCTTTGGGGACCCTCAGCTCCAAATCAACATGCTGCGAGGAAAACACTTGCTTGTCCTTGAATAAAGGGCTTTAGAATATTGCTACACACAGGCTCCTGTTGCAGGACTAGAACTAAGCTTTCACTCCTCCAGAACGAGAAACCAGCAAGAAGGAACTGAGAGCCCATGGAATCACTGGGACTCAGAGCACGGTCCTGAGGATTTTAAGCGTTCGCTTTAGTGGAGGTACCATTAGAAATCTTTGCCAGGGATGGACACAGCATAAGGATTTGCCTTGTTCACCTTCCTTTTCATTCACTGGACCACTTTGGAAAGTAAAAATAAAAATATCCCACTACTTGGCTGAATTACCTTTGAAGTCTCCCAGTTTACCTTTGAGGCCTCCCAGTGGAAACTGCCAGGCTGTGTTATTACAGTTAGAGGAGTCTAAGACCAGCATTGCCTAAACATCAGGAAACTTCAACCTCAGAGGTCTAATTAGAACTCCAGGTTCTAGTGGGAACAGAATGCTTGCTCCAGAATATGAAGAAATTCTCATGAATCTACTATATAAATTGATTTAAGAGATAGATGAAAAATTAAATGGTATAATTACAAAGGTTAACAAACTCAAGGGAGTCATTAGACAAACTGTGAGAGGATCATCAGTTTTCAAAAAAAGAGCAGAATCAAAGGTAATAGAACTCAACTGTTTCAACTCAGTTTTCTTCATTTTCCTCAGCTGAGAAAACATCATAAGCCCATGTCAAACAGAAGTGTTAAATGGTAATTTCTACAGCATTTATCTTTGAGCATTAGGTTTAAATGAGGCTTTATAAGGTAAGGGCTGGTGACTATTTAACCTGCTACAGTGGAAAAGTATTTAAGGTATTAAACATGATCTAAAAATATTGTTCTAACCCCTCATTTCCTAATCCCTTAACTCTGAGGCAGGATTTAAAATTAATTATATAAACTTTAGCAAACAAATAAATACACCATATAGGAAACTTAACCAAAAGAATATTACCTGAGAAGGAGACATACCTACTGCAAGTGCAGTTTAAGGCAGAGTTGTCCAAAGTATCTTAATGAATTAAGAACCTAATTCTCATTTATGGGAACATTTGGGAGCTATGATAAAGGAAAGATTTTCTCCAGGAAAGTATTTTAACCAAAAATACATGACAGAAGTACTTACTTTATGATTTTTATGACAACAAAAATACACGGTGCCAAAAGGCTCCTGAAGCTCCTGATTGCTTTCATTTCATTTCTCACCACAAAAGTGAAACAAGAGAATGAAGGGAAGATTATATTGCCAGCTTTCTCATTATTAATGGCAAAGGAAATAGCTGCCTTAATGCATTTGATTACATCTTAATAATCACAGTCACATAGCTCCTTTTTGAACATGCCAAATTCTGTAACAGAAAAATATCTTTACACCAACCACAAACTTCTCCGTGCCGACCACTGACAAGTTGTGACAACTGCACGGAGCCTTCTGGGAGAGTGTAAATATAACTGGCTTTGCACCCCCGTGAGTATCATCTGTCAGCACGGGGGCACTGTCAGAGCCCAGGCAAGGCAGGGCTGGGCACTGCACAAGTTCCCTGAGGGGCTCTGAGAGCAACAAAAAGAGCAGCACTCGTGCATGTGGAAGGCAGAGTCCTCGGGAAGCACGTGCAGTGCAAGAGCTGCCCCTGAATTCCTGATGTTTCCAGGTCGTCCTCAGGGACATTCCTGGGGAAAAAAAAAACTATGCCTTTTAATACTGAGAGAGCTCACTGAGGAAAATTCTGCACCTGAAGTGTGCCCAAATGCTAAGTGTGCCAAGCTGTTAAGAAAACCTGATCTTTAGTAGAAAAATAAAAATCAATCACTGGAATGTAACTGAAACTTCCCAAGCCTGAAATAGGCTTTCTTGGATTTGAGCTAAAGAAGTGCAGAGGGCTTTCAGGAGTTGAAAGCATTGACTTATTTTTGTTGTTTGTGTTTCATACCTCCCCTCAAGTTGTTGGTGTCTCCCAAAGGCTCATAAGCTGCACCAGCCTTGGCCTTTTGGCTGCTGACCTACAGAACCAAAAGTCAGCACCAGAACTGAGCCTCCTTCGAGAGGAGCAAGTCACACGGAGAGGGCAAGAATGCGAATCCACCACCCGGCTTCCCGGGGAACACACGGACCTGGCAGCGACATCTGCGTCTCACCACAGCTTTGTGTCCTCTGCCACTTCCTGCAGACTGAGAGAATTCACAGGTTTGACAATCAGATGTTTCTCTCATAAAAACCCATCTCCATAAAGTCACACGCACCAGCTTCCACACCGGACTCTGTGCTCTGGGACTCTGATGAGATACAGCAAGGCAGAGGTGCAGAATTTTGTCTACCCACCAGACTTTCCTGTGGCCAAAAACCCTGGGAGCAAAGTCTTAGCTCCTCTCTTAATCCCTCACAGGTGGTTGTCCAGAGCTAGATCCTGGAGGGGTGGAAATGAGGGAAGTGCAAAATTGGAAAAAAATAAGCAATAAGGAAGAATCACACAGAGTAACTGCAGCTCAGCAGTGCTCTGAGGCTGCTGTAAAAGGATGCTGCATACGGGAAGGGAATAATCTATTCTTCATGTGCATGGTAGGTTAGACAAGAAATAATGAGATAAAATTACAGCTAGGGAAATTCAATTCAGACATCAGGAAATACTTTCTAATGGTAAAGACTGTTATGTCCTGAAACAGATAGCTTAGGGACACTGGAGAATATATGGTGTTGGTGGTTTAAAGAGACAGATGAACTAAATGAACTCCTCAGATCCCTTCCAAGACCGTTTTTTAATTTAGGGTAAATCATCTCAAATTTCTCCATACATTCTTGCACCTGTACAACCTTTAACTTTCCAGACTTAGTGGATGAGCTTAATTCTGAATTAACAGTGCTTTGGGGTTTTTTTAAGAACAGTATATAAACCAAGAGATAATAATTATGGTGTTTTATTATATACTTTTACTACAATTATGCACAGACTATAGCTCCATTTAACCTAAGAACATCATTAGACATCTGGCAATGTGGCCTTCGCTCTGTCAGGAACATCAGCCATTTCAAATAACATTCTTCATCTGCTCCCCAAAAAACATTCACTGGTTACAAGGCATCAAATCTCTGTATTTAACTACCTCAAACACTTTAGTGTTGTTAACTGGAATGGCTCGGTTTAGCATTTCTCTGGCTGAACAGTTTCTGATAGAGTGCATTGTAAAAATTCTGTCAGAGAAGCACTTTTTTGGGGGTGATTTATTTAGTGTTGCCACTTATTTCTATCAAAATCACAACCTGAAGAGCAGCTCTGAAGAGGCAATAAATGAAACCTTATAGGCCTCCTGCATGCAAAACCCAAAGCAAGACTCTGGTGGTCACTACAAGTCTGATCTTGCCACCCCTTGCGCACACTGGCATCGACCCAGCAAAGCACTTAAGTGCATGCTTAATTTTAAGCATACAGGTAGGGCCATTTGAACTAATGGAATCATTTAAGTGCTCTGCTGGATCAAGGCCAGTCTCCTCAGCATCTTGCAGTGTCAAGTACGCAGAGCAAGGGCTTCATCTAATTGCATCAGCTTTAATTGACAAAAATCAAAGTAATGCAGCATTCAGAGCGAGCCCATCTCTCTCGGGCAGCTGTTCTAATCACAGTGAGTAGCACAGGCTTTGTTCATGCTGTCCCAGTGCCTGCAGTGTCCTGTTGGATGGGATCCACCGTGCCTCATCTCTGGCATAAGTCCTTTCCCAGCAACTCTTATCTAAGTTTTCCACCCTCAGAACAACTGATTCGTTCACCTGTCCCAAATGATTGCACTACAGAATTATGTGGTTTTTCATACCAAGCGTGTGCTGTCACTTGCTGTGATCTCCTCAATGTACATTCAAGCTTAGGCTGTGAACTCCTTTAGAAAGTGTTTTTACTCACATTTGCAATTTTTCATGCATTTGGGGAACTACAAAAAAAATGAATTGGGAGAAATGTTACTGATGCTTCAGCAACTGAAGGGAGCTGGTCACATATTGGGCAAGCCTAATACCTCCATGACCTGAAACCTCCACCTCATTAGATATATAACTTACTACTCAACTGCCAAAGAAAGAAACAGTGTCCACAAAGTAGTCTCATCTCTGTATAAGCAACGCTGCAGTTCTGAAACATATCATTTGAGAAATAAAACCCCAAACCAACACAACTAATTCAGCGTGGATGTAGAATTAACTTCGCACCACAGTGTGTTCCTATAAACACAGTTATGAAAGGGAAAGAAATGACACGCCTGGGAATTTATCAGACTATTGCACTTAGTTAATGCAATTACTGAAAAAGGGTGATTGAGAGCTCTGCTAGGAGTGTGGGCAGAGTACAGTGACAGTGAAGTGAGAGTGTTCTGCAACTGTACAGCCCCACTCACATGAGCGAGGCCTTTGCTTTAATTGCATTTATGCAACCATGAAACAAATGCTAGGCTGAACCACAGGCTAGAATTAAGATAAAACAAAATAGTAACTGGAAAAGAGAGAAAGAAGTTTCCAGAAGTCTAAGGGGAGTTTGTACTATCTTTTGTCGCTGCATTTTAACATGGTCACTGTTAGAAAATCATCATCTTTCATCGATAGCTGCTTAGCAATCTTAAGTTTGAAAGGGGCATTTCCCTAACAGATAAGGAAATATTAAGAAGGAGGGTCACATAGCCAGACCTTGCAAGGTCAGTATTTCTGTGGTAGCTCTCTGAAACATAACTATGCCTTCAAAAATGCAACCACATTTTGCTGCACCTTCTACAGGAAGCAGAATTATGCAGTTAAGAGCTCAGGAAACAGCTTTTCGCAACCCCTCTGAACAGCGTGGCACTGAGCAGTGACCACCCTCCCAGCAGCTGAGGGAAGCAAAAGCCCCCAGATGTGTTGCACCTCATCTCTCTGTGCTCTGCTAGAACAATCCCCTAACACAGACAGGGAAGCAGGAGTAATTCAAACAGAGATAATAGTTAACATTTCAACACGTCTTGTCTTGCATGTTTGCAAATAGGATTCAACATCTTGCAGAGTCTGAAGAAACAGAAGTGTTGGAGGGGCTGAGTTTCTAAGCTCTTACTTTCAACAGCAGTCTGGAGTGGGTAAGTCAAGTACAGAAACTTTGATGATGTAAAACTTCAAAACCAATGTGAAATGGGTCTTTCTGAAGGAAGACCTCACTTGGCAGCAACTCTTTTTTATACCCTTTTAGGATTTGAGACCCTTTACACACTTATAAAACTGGTAAAAATTAGTGAGCCTCAGTGAAGACACTTAACTGCACATGAATTTGGATACAGCAGCAATTGAGAAACTCTAGATTGCAGGTACACTTTCACATCTCACTGATATTACAGAAAGTCTTCAGGACTCATCTAGATTGAGTTATTCATGAGAGTGAGCCCTGAAATAACACATGAGGTTTCCAATAGTCCTTTGCAACTACCTCATGTGTGAGGATCACTTTCTAAAATGCATGAACAAGACAAACATGAGGATATAAAAATCAATTCCAGGAAATTTAATTTTAAAATGTCAACAAGACTATCTCTCAACATTTACTCAGACCTCATATCAAACCCTACAACTCCACAGTGGCTGTCTCTATCAGGATTTTTCCCTTAAAAACCACATTTTAGCTGCAAAAAATAATTCAAACACAATTTTCGTTTCTGTGACTGTCCCACAGAAAAGAACTTTTTGTTATTAACTCAAAATTTTTCTTTTAATCATATCTGCTCAGAACAGGGCTGGAGCTGTGATGCAATGCACAGCTTTCCTGCACAGCATATGGTATTTGAAAAGTGAGTAGAAGGCAAAAACGACAGGAAAAGGTTCAGACTTCTGTAGCCTTGGTTTTGCACTGCGTGGTAATTACACTGAAGAATTCATGACTCACTTTGGTGCACTACTGTGTGCTGCTAAATTAGAAGCTTGGCAAGGACAGGAGACAAATGATGAAATATATAATATTGGTTTCTCCAGCGTAACCCATCACTATGGTCTCATGGCGTTTCAAAGGGCTTTTTTTAGAACTCGGAGCAAACAAGACCTTTTTTAAACAAGAACAACATTTTGAATCAAAAATGCACTGTATGGAAGTTGGCAGAAATAGATAAAGTTCCTCTTTTTTTAAAAAATCCGCCATTCGGGTTGTTTGGGTAAGTGTTCCCTAAAACTTATTTCTGAGTCTACACAGTGCATCTGACATGGAGACTATTAGCAGCTCTTGTGTATTAGAGCATGAGTGTGATGTGGAGGTGAAGCTCTTCCACTATATAACATTTGTTGTGGAAGAAAATGTTTTCTTTACACCAGCTTACAAATGTGTATTGTCAAAATGATTTACATAAAGGCTCCCTAGTCATTTGACAGCTGCAATGAGGCCAAGCACACTGGGAGATGTACACATTGGGGTAGCACTTAAGTTAACTCTTAAAGACTTATCCTTTTCTCCCAAGGATTGCAGTCAGTCTGAAGTTATGCAGCACACTGGAATTAATCCAGTTTTGCCAGATGCAGCCAATCCTCCATTTAATGCTGAACTAGTTATTCAGATTTGTAATGAGAAAGAAGTGATACCAGTCCTACGAAAGAGGCACCAGCATTAAAAACATTTTGCTGTGTGACTCAGAATTAACTTCTCAGTTTATCCAGATGCACACCAAATAAAATTATCCGGCTCCCCCGTAGGGCGGGGATGGGAACTAACTTCTATAAGGCATTTGCACATCTTTTCACAAAAGTTCCTGTAACAAAGATTCTCACAGCTCATAGCAGTTACAGGGTTTGACCATGGAGAGAGCTATTAAGATGTTAGTAGAAATCCTGTCTATGAAACTTGTCTTTAACTTCAAGACCTCCCTGCATAAACCTGGCAAGCTCTCAGAAATATCGGATGTTAAAGCCTCCATATGCTACACCACCACTGCTCTATGTCGTGTATTTTGTTTAAAGGCAAGCATAGAGATGGCAAACAGCTATTTTTAACTCTCTTCAGTATACAGTACATCTGCTGTGTTTCTGATTTCCATTAAAAATCAGAGTCATTTACTGATCTGGCTGTCATCCAGATTTCTACATGAAACACATGGACTAAGCACAAAATAATGTTGTTTTATGGGCATGGGTGCATGTATTGTTTTTATTATCTACTACGATAATCAGAAATGAGTTAAAAATGCTGTGGGGACTTTGAAGCAACAGACTATCACACTTATCTTCTCATTTCCTCAAAGTCCCAGGACTCAAAAACATTAAGAATGGGGCCGTTAAACTTTTCTTTATGTTCACATGCTGCTGCTGGGATATACAATCCCATTGACCTCACTGGGTTGAGGAGGGAATGCTGGAGCTGGGGACACAGCTCAGGGTGCATCAGACACCTTCGGCACAGCTCTAAAGAGAACACACCGAGAAAAGCCTCCAGTAACGAGCTACTGAAGTATCTGCCAGCATGGACCTCAGCCAGTAAACCAAGCAAATTAAAAGCTGCAATCACTTCTCTGACAATTCTCCAGCAAAACTTGTCCTGAGCTTTGCTTCCCTGGTGAAAAACAGGAGATGATCAGCGTGCACCAGAGGTCAATAGGAGGTTCAGACTATCTGAGACCAGCAAAGGGAGGAAATTAAAATACTGTGAGGGCACTACAGAGCACCCTGGCAGCAGCCTTTTATGAGCTCACTCCAAAGCCTGCTGAAGTCAAGTGGACTCTTTCTGTAGATGCCACCAGCTTTAGGTCATATCTCATTGTGAGGCTCCAGTGCTGTTCTCTCTGGTGATTTCAAAGGCAGCAATGCAGCATTAGAGAAAAGAGGGGCTCTTTCAAATAACCATTGAGTTAGGGCTAGAGAGGTCACACACCACAGCACTGCTCTTATGGAAACTTTGAGCTGAGTGGAGAAAATATAAAGATATTTGCTTGAATTTGAAAATTAGTTCCAAGGTCACTGTCTGGACGTTTCAGCATTTGTTAAACATGCCTGCATGCACAGAGACCCATTTCTAACTAAGATCCTTATGAAATCAGCAGACCTAAAATGTGAACAGCCAGATGTTCAGAAAAAGGTGAAATCCAAATTGTATATTTGATTTCTGATGTGATTACATAACTTGTCCTGGAGGAGAGGAACCCATCCCCTGTAGCTTATACAAGCAACCCAGATGGCGCCTTGCTCGTAGGGCAATTCCTGTTATTATTAGCAGAGGCACATCTGGCTGGCCAGGCCATCCCAGGCACAACCAGCTCTTGAAGGTCCCAGGCCATCACCAGTGTGGGACTGTCCACAACTTGGTGAGCTACAGGGCTCATCTACCTTCTGTGGCAGATCATGACAGGGATTCTGTTGGGTCCCCTCACCATGAGCCCACCCAGCCATGCAGTAAATGAGAAAGTAGAGTTGTTTCAGATGTGCACAGTCTCAAAATTCTCATCTTTAAGGACAATGTGATCTTCCCTCAATATGATTTATCCCCCTGGCCTTTATATGCTGCCTGCATATGGTACTAATTTCACAGCCATTTTCAGATGATGCAATGAGATTAAATGACATGGCCATGGTCACACAGGGATGGCAACATTAATGAACACTCTGGGAAAAGCTTCTTGTTTTTGCTGTAAAGATGGGTGTACAATTTCTTTCATATTGTGTTACTCCTCCATGGTTGTCAGACTTGCCAGACTGACAATAGCATCTTATGTTACAAAACCTACAGTTCAATTTAACTCCAGTGTCCTGCAGAGGTTAAACTTCCATGGGAAATTACTGTTGGAGAAATATGGATTGCATATGTTTGTGCCAAAAAGCCTCTTCTGCTACTTTTCTTCACTACTGATTCCTGCAAATTTTATTTTTTGTGAATTTTGACTCAGACTAAATAAAAGTTCAGCTTGGGTTTCAGGAATGCAAATGAGAATATTCAGCAGCCAGGGTAAGTTTTCTCTCTATTGGCATTAGCTTGCCCAAGTTGAAAGAATGGCACTTCTGGAGGACCCTCCTGGCAGCAATCGGAGTCACTGCCTGCCCTTTGAATGCTGGGGTCTGGAGGGCAGAGAAAAGGGGGAAATGATTTTCCACAGACCTTTTTATTAAAAGACTTCAAAAGCTATTGCCACTGCTGTGTCTCTCAGCTCTATGATGGTCAGTCTTTTTTTCTCCTCACTCTCCTTTTCTGCAGTTTGTTCTCTCAGTCCTTCTGGCTGTCAGGTGCCAGTAAGTGAAGAACAAAATTACTTCAGATGGCACTTACTGTGGTGTACAACAAGGAGCACATTTGCAGTCTTTTCTTGCTGCTGCAGCAAAGAAGGAGAAGATGAGCTGCTGCATCAGAACACAGCCTTGATAAATTTTAAAGAGGGTATACAAACTGCCAATGTTTCCTTCTGGGGTGAGGATGTGTATTCAGTTTGCATGGCAAGATTTTCGTTGGCTGGGGCTACAGAGGTGGCTTCTGTGAGAAGCTGCTGGAAGCTTCCTCTGTGTCCAATAGAGCCAATACCATCTGGCTCCAAGACCAAGCTGGACCTGCCACTGAGCCCATCAGCAGTGGTCATCTCTGGAATACTTATTTAAGAAGGAAGAAAAGCCCCACAAACCTTCTCAGTTGCAACCAGGAGAGAGGAGTGAGGTTATGCAAGAGCAACAACCCTGCAGACACCCAGGCTGATGAAGGAAGGGTAAAGAGGTGCTCTGAATGTCAGAGCAGAGACTTCCCGGCAGTCCATGGTGAGGATCATGGTGAGGCAGCTGTTCCACTGCAGCCCATGGGCAACCCACGCTGGAGCAGGGTCCTGGCAGGACCTGTGGGCAGAGAAGTGGATGCTGAAGCAAGTTTGTTGGCAGGACTTGTGACCCTGTGGGGGACACACAGTGAATCAATCGGTTCCTAAAGGATTGCACCCCAGGGAAAACACTCTCACTGGAGCAGTTCATGGAGAACTTCACACCCTAGCAGGGTGAAGAAGTCTCTCTAGTGTGTCTCTCTAGTCTAGTGTGAGAAGTCTCTCCCTGAGAGGGAGGAGAAGACATGTCTGATGAACTAACCACAACCCTGATTCCCTGCCCTCTTTTGCCACTTCAGAGGCAGGAGGTAGAGAAAACAGGAGTGAAGTTGTGCCTGAGAATAAAGGAGGCAGGGGAAAGGTGTTTTTAAGATTTGGGTTTATTTCTCACTGTCCTTCTCTAATTTGTTTGGCCAAAAATTGATCTTACTTGCCCCAGCTGAGACTGTTTTGCCTGTGACAGGAATTGTTGAGTGATCTCTCCCTGCTCTTATTCCGACCCTTGAGCCTTTTTTCATACTTTCCCTCTCCTGTCCAGCTGAAGGGGAGAGTGATAGAGCAGCTTTGGTGGGCACTTGGTATCCATTCAGGGTCAATTCCCCACAGACTATTTATATTTCAGTGCCCCTCCTGAACTGTTTTGCAGCAATGCCAATGTCTCCCTTCTGAGAACAAACCACACCAGCAGTGGAGGGGAAGGTTCAACTGGTTTCTTTGGAGTCCCTTACAGGGGAAATGGTTTGGATCTGTCTGGAGTCATGAGATCCATTGGCCATTTCACTCCCATTTTGTCACAAGTTTGTACTACAAAACAGGTGGAAAATAGAGTGATTAAGCTCTGTGACTTTTGTGCTGCCTCTGTAATGGGTTCACCCCGGAGTGTGCTCGGGCATCTGCTGCACACCACACACGCTCAGCAGCCTCGGCCCTCACCCCAGTGCTGTGCCTGAGCATCAGTGCAGGGGGAGCACACTGGGACCAGCTGCACAGCACAACATTTGGACCCTAATTTATATGCTGATTTCCACATCAAATTCTCAACTAACAGCTCCATGCCAAGAGCCTGGGAAACAGCATTTCAGTGCACAAAGCAACCCTCAGGGACTGCACCGGCAGCGGGACTTCAGGCGCTCCTGTGCACCACTCCAGGCAGCAGATGGGACGAGTCACACGTTGTCAGACCTGCATCAAAGACTCCTCCCCATCCTCCACGCAGCCCTCACCCCTGTCATGAACATCCCCCAAGTCTGACCCAAACTCCAGTGCTTTGCCCTTTGCCATCTGCAGCCCCCACCCACTTCTGCCACTGCAGCACAGCAAAGCATCCCAGCAGGTCTTGACGACCCGCAGTGCTATTTCTGTGATATCCCTGGAGGGTAGAGGCAGAAGGCACAGCCTACCTGGAATTATTATTAGATGAAGCCTAGAATTATCTTCTCTGGATGAAGAGAAGAGAAGAGAAGAGAAGAGAAGAGAAGAGAAGAGAAGAGAAGAGAAGAGAAGAGAAGAGAAGAGAGAAGAGAAACTATAAAGGAAGTGTTCATATTGGACAAACAGCCCCTATGCAAGTCATACTCAAAGCTGCATCTCACTATTCGTTTCTCCCTTTTCTCATTATTTTTCTGTGTCCTTCATTTTCAGTCCTTCTCTATAAGATATTTTGCTCTCTTCCTTCATAATTTGTCCTCTAATGTACTTACCCATTTTTCCTTTTGTTCTTCCTTTGATCTTTATCCTTTTAATGTTCTTTTTACAGAAGGATTTTTTGTAAACCCTGCCACTTTCAGTGTGCCATCTTTGATGCATTTTTGGATTTGCTGCTACTTTGCTCTTCATGCAACTTTTATTTTTCTTGCTGGCTTATATGTCATCTGTGACACAGAAACAATCAGATGCCAGGAGGCTTTTTTCATCACTACATATCTTAAATACAACCAGTAAATTTAATTTTCATTTTATTAACCCCTGGTACTTGACTATCCCACCTCATCTCCATTTGTAGGTTGAAATTCTAAAGTGCACCCTATGGATAACAAGCAAAAAAAAAAAAAAATCTCTATTCTTCCTCTCTTCATTATATAAAGGCCTACAATATTGTGAATTTGAGTCTTGCAGAAATAAGTGCAGAAAGTGGTGACCATTAGTGAGTTGAGTAGGACCTCTACTCACATTTATAGTGTCATGCACAAGGTCTCCACCAAGAGCTGAGCAGGGGCTTCACCTGCCTTTCACTTTGGTCTGTTCAGTCCTTCAATATAAAACTTCTGTTGACTGCAGTGAGCAAAGAAGGAGGCCAGAACCTGAGGCTGAGGGAAACAGATCCAGCTGCAAAAGCCTCTCCCCATCACATCAAAGCAAAGGGCTCTGGGGCATGACACTACCCCTTCAGGGATCTCAGGCATTAGCCTTTCTTCAGAGTTTTCTGGCTACAACACCTGTGCAAAAGGCACAAAGAAGTCCCATTCCTGTGCCCAGAGCAACCTGACAGAAGGGCATGACCCGTGTGTGAAGACAACTGGAAAGAGAGAGGGAGCTGCACACCTTCCCACCACAAAATGTGAGCATAGCAAAGCTTTGCAGCCACTGTTACTATAAAGTCCATGTGCTCTTGAAATGATTAGCTCCAGTACAAACAGCAGATATGCCATGTGAAGGAGGGTTCATAAATATGAATCAACTCACAATCATTTGTATGCATGACATCTAGTCATGTCTAAAGGGTCCCAGCTCAGATCTGGGCCATGCTAGCCCTGCCCTAGGTAGCTGTACTTGGGTTTCTGAGATGTTTTACATGACAACAGCTATTGCATTGGCTTGTACCTATTCTGCATGTTTTCCTATGAGAAAGGGCAGAAATCAGGGCTGACAGCCTTGTATAGAGCACTAATCCAAAAGATAATAGGAAGAGCTTTGCAAGGAGAGAATTCAATTCACTTTATAACAAGAATATGTTCATTTCTCACAGTGACATCCAGAATGGTCAATGATGGGCTCCTGCCTGCTCAACTGTTTGTATAAAGGTTGTGATATTTTGTCAGCAAAGAAAACAAAGCTGCTGAGATGGGCTGGTCAATAATTGACTGAGCCTTGTTACTCACTGCATCTGCTATCTTGTCACTGTGTCTCTGTCTCAAAGTTTCAGTAGTGAATCACCTCACTGAAAAAGACTTCTTACCTTGGGGGAAAAAAAAAGAAATTACCATCACTGACAACAACAACAAAGACTTCCCATCTGGCTTTGTCAAAGGTCACCCAGCAGTTAAGTCCATTTACACTGTGACTTCTATCAGTTGTGAAGAACACAGAACAAAGCACACACCAATATTCACTCCTCTGGTTTCAAAAATTTCCATGGAAACCTTTTCTTTCCCTTCTTTTTAAGTTACTTTAGTCTTCAAAGAACCAGAGAAGGAAAAATCCACTTGTGCTTGAAACCACTTCCACTTTGCATGCCTGACATTCGTGTTTCCAGCCCACCTGAGAGTTATAACCTTGACACACTTCTTGGCAACTGCCTGAGGTTTTGTCTTCCAGCAGTGAAGGTAAGTGAGCAACTACTTCCAGCACTGGATTACAGGCACTGGGTTTGTATATTATTCCCCTCCTTCTTCTAACCTGTATTCCACCTGAGGACAAAGCTCTTTTGCTGTAGGCACTGTGCAAACACAAAATACAGGAGATACTCTGCCTCAAAGCATCCTGCTCTGAAGAGACAGAGCAGATAAATCACATCTTATTACTCCAGCCTATATATGGAAAACTGTGCTGGTCTCTCAACTAAATGACAGACCCAAAGGCAATAAGGTCTGACTTACAAGGCAGTCTATGGCAATTATATCTCCAGCTCAGGCACCTAAACTGTCTCCAGTGCTTGAACCCATGCATTGGAAAAGCCCAAGGCCCAACAGGAAATAATAGATACAGAAAACAAACTTGCCCAGAGCACCCTCACACATTCCCAAAGTCATAGATCATCCCTCCCTCATAAGAGCACAGCTGCTCTACCACAAGGGCTACACAGAGCCTCCAACCTTTAATAGCAAATGCAAAATAGCAATATCTGATCAGCAGAATTTGCTATTGCAACATACTGAAAGAACAATGCAGGAAGTGAAACAGTATGAAAAACAAAACACCTTAGGGAAACAAAAACAAATTTAGGACTAGAAGAGTGGAAATCAGTGACAAAAAAGCAGCTCCAGAAAACCCTGTCCTGCAGATGAGAAGAGGAGACATCAGAGACCCTCATACCTCCCTTGGCAAACCAACAGCAGACTCCTCAAATCTTCATCAAGGCCAAGCCAGCCCTGGGCCCACTTTAATTCATGATAGAACGGTTTAATTCCAATTTCAAGGGTGTGTAGCAGGAACTGCACAGGCTGGGACTAGAGCAGGATTACAGCAGCTCTGGAGTGCTCTGAGAGAATGGGGCAAGAGGCCCAAAGCACAGGGCAAGCGGCAAGTTGTTAGAAAGGAAGCTCACACCAAGCCAGTAAATAAGGACACGATTGTGTTTAAGTGGTTTCATGACTCAAGGACTCCCCCCAAGTCCCACTGCTGCAGACTTTCCTACAAAGAATATTCTCAAGGTTCTGAGTTTTCTGTGGGGCTAAAGTCAGGAGTATGAATTATTCTCCAAAGAAGTGAGACCTAAAATACCACCATTTCTCTCCTGTAGTGGCTTTTATTAATAGATCTCAAAATGCTCAAGGGTATCCTTCTCATCAGACAAGGAAACAGCTGAGGCAACTTTTCAGAATCACATTGGCAAGGAGCATCCAGGTTGGGGAGTGTCCTGGTGTCTCCCGAGGGCAGAGTAATTCACAGCCTGTTAGGTTGCACTGCCTAGTTCTAAGACTCTCCCATGAGGGTTTCTATTAGTATTTTCATTTCTATTTCAGGCTGTGGCATGCTTAAAATGTCTTGTGGTTTGCTCTCCTGCTTCCTCAGGTTGGGTTGGTTTTTTTAATTATCTGATTGAAAATTTAGTCAGCCAAGAGGCAAAAAAGCTGAAGTTAAGATGTCAAAACACCCAAGCAAATCAAAATTAGGCTGTAAAAACAACAACAACAAAAAAAGAATTCCCAGAAGAGATTCTTCAGCATACAATTAAGCTGTTCATGTGTACTTGCATTCATGTTTTTGTGTGCCCTCAAATAGGTCTGTGTGTGACTGCACACTGTAGCAGGCAGAAGCTTCCTGTGTGCATGTGTAACTACATCTTGTTTTAGCATCAGGACACATTTTCTTCAGGCATAAATCATGTAGCTCCTTCAATTTCAATGAAACTGCAAAAATATTTTATGTGTAATTTAGCAAGCCATGTTTTATAGACTTTAAAAAGATTCATGCACTAACTCAAAGTCCACAAGGAATACAGGTTATTTGATCGCAGTTATTTTTGAAGGAATCACTTGCTATAGGAAGATGAAATTATGATAACTGAAGCAATGCATGCTCTTATGTCATGCACACCAAGATAATTTGTTTTGACTTGGCTTCAGTGATAATTCTGAGATAAGAACACAAGCTCTTAACAGCTAATTTTCTTTATGACATCCTACCACTTAGGAAGGTAATTTTTCAGCCCCTCTGTAATGTAGCTATATGCAAGATCACTACTCCCCTTGAATGACTCCAGCAAATGTGATCCCTCCACAGGCCAACCCCACTGCTCTAACAATGACAAGAGTGGTTTTTGTTCTTGCATGGCCAGGCAGTTCTTTGTTCCAAACAGTGAAAGAATTGAGCATTGTGGACCAGATCCTCAGCTGATATAATTAGATGGCATTTCATTAAAATCAGGGCCAGCTGATCCCAACTGAGGAGCCAACTCTTGAACTGCAGCAGCAACAGCTGAGGAGTAACAAACAGGCAAGGAAAAGTCTCCTGTTTCGTTGCCTTAATGTAATAATGAGTTCAGTGCTTTCAACAGGTTTAACAAGAAATCCCTGGGGTTTTAGATAATCCAGAATATTGTATCCCAGATTAAAGAATGGGAACATTCCAAAGCAAAGGGCTTGATCTGAAAGCTTCAGCTTGCTGAAATCAGTTGAGGCTGGTGATAAACTTCCAGGATGAGTCTCCACCTCTGATGATCTGACAGTACCAGCCAGTCCTGCTGGTAATGGGCAGCCCTTCATGAGTTCCTTCTTTCAGCACTATTTAGCTCAAGCTCGCAGCTCGGTGCCCCTCCTGCCAACCTTGGCAAAACCATCATGGGAAGGAGTGGGTGGTCACAATGCCTCTTTCATTTGAGGGTGGAGATTTGGCCAACATTTGTTCAAAAAATGTCAAATACCTAACAGAATCCTGGGCCCAAAGGCAACTGAAACAACAGTAGTATGCATTATTGAAAGAAAATAAAAATGTGATCACACCACTTCAAACATGTATCACTTATTCTTCATACACAAAGAATGTTGACAGTGACATCGAGCTTATGGAATTACGTTCTGTTCAGTATCAAGTGTATTCCTCAGCAATGAAAGTGATTCTGGCAGTGTGGGAGGTTAATGTGCAGTACCCATTAGATTACCAGTGTGATCTGTGTTTGTAAGGCAAAGCACCAATAAATTAGGTCAGCACATGAATCTTCAGAGGGAGGAAAGGGAGGGAGAGCACCCTAGGCAGCATTGCCACAGGGGCCAGGCAAGGCATGTGATGCCCTCAGGACTTCCAGCATCAGAGGTAGAGGCTTTCAGAAAGGAAAATCCATTTTTCCATTAGAAGTAACAATAAAAATATTACTCTGATTGAAAATGTGCAATCAGGCCTGACTTACAGCTTGCCCTGCTGCATTCAGGCTTTACATCAGAAGGCTGTAAACCGTTAGAACAGAAAATAATAGCTGGGTATGTTTACTCACCCAAAACCAGCCTTCATTTATTTACCTGAACACACTACCACGTACACTGACCATTGTCACTGCTCAGTGAGGCAGGCAGGCAAAAATGGGGAAAATAAACATCTACACAGATTTCAGCAGCAGATAAGCTATTTATTCTTGCACAAAACAATGACAAAATGCCAAGATATGTGACAATGACCCCTCCTGAATTCTTGATTGTGTTATTAAATAACAGCAAAGGTAGAACCTGCAAAGAAGTGCTTAGTGCTAATTTGTAATACCACATTTAAAAGCCTGTTAGATCCAAAGCAATCTTGGCTTGTGATTGTAGCCATTCAATGTGAAATTCCCAATGACGTCCAAATACTTCAATAAAACAGAGGAAAGATTTTAATTCAGTGACAAAAAAAATAATAAAGAGTTGATGTAAGGGACTTGATTTCATTTAATTTATTGAAATGAGCTCTATGCAGTGATTTACTAATGTCATAATATTTCATTAAGAACTTATTATTTCCTTGTTTACATAATGCCAACAATTATAGGGGTGATGCTGGTCCAACACACAGCACAGCAGAAATGAAAAGCTCTTTGCCACATTCTGGAATTCTATATGAAGGCACAGAGTTTACTTAAGAAGAAATATTTACATTTTTTTAACTGAGACCAAGACCCTGGAAAGTAAAATAATAAACAACTTCTTAAGTTACCCAAACCAGGCATTATTACAAAGACCCTGTGGCTCTACACACACAAGTTCGCTGCTTAAAAGATGCTTGAACCACAGTCAGCAGTTATCAAATATTTTTATTTTTTCATCAACTGAAGTCTTGAAGGCAAAAGTTTGAAGCCAAGGGAGTAACTTGCATATAAACATTGCACTTGAACTGAAAGTCAACAGACCAGTGCATTACAGTACATAGATACAGAGGTAGGGCTGAAATCCAGCTGGTTGGAAAAAAAAATCCCCATTTCTTCCCTTGCACCAGGAAAAGGGAACCCTTTCCTGCTGCAGGTCAGTCACAAACAGCCCAGATCCCAGCACAAGCTGTCTTGTACCAGCCTCACACTTGCCCAGGGTCAGCAATGAGGTTGTCCTGGAAGCTGCACTAGCCTTGGAATACCTTAGACCTGGTCCCCCATTGTGCCTGCAGTTCTCTTGTACCTGCTGCCCAGTGTCCAGGCTATCCTGACCTGCAGCCCAGCTTCTGGTGTATCCCAGTGGCTTCCTGCATCAGTCATCTGTGGCTTCCTCACCACAGGCTACCCCAGCCCTCTCAGCCCAGCTCTGGTTCCCCATCTCCCTGTCCAGAACACCGTGCTGCCTGCCAGCCCTGTGGGGTCACCAGCACGAATGCAAAGGTCAGATAGTTACTTATTTCGTGTTTCCAAACAGATGATTAGAGAGGTGTGAGGAGCCCTTTCACTCACACCCCAGTCACAGTGGCTCCAGAAAAAGAGCAAGGTTATACTCTTGCAGCTGCTCAGGAGAAGATCCATAAGGAAACAGGTAGGATGATATTCTCCTGGTGTAAAGGTGTGCTAGAGGTGGAGCCCAGATGGGTTCGGGAAGAGTAATATGTATGCTGGCTTCATCCCCTGGGCTTTACCAATCAGCACAGCTTAGAGGCACAGAGGGGCTGTAACATACTGCTGGTGATGGTCTTTAACAATCTCCAGGATGGAGGAAGAAAGGCTCAGGATACAGATAATTAGACATTTCCCTCAGTACAAAACAAATCCACAAGCTCACTCACTGCTAGAGTTTGCCAACTGGCCAGTGCATCTTATTTCACAGACAATCTCATCAGTGGCTAAAGGCATTTGCAGATACGGAAACTGAGAAAGAAAGAATTATCTGATGGTATTGTCCTTTAAAGTTTGCTTTATTGCATTGAATAAAACAATATAAGAAAAATCTGATTCAGGTAACAGCATCTGCTGATCCCTGCTGGGAAAGACTGAAGCCTGGAAAATACCAGGTGATTCGAGGAAAAAGATATCTGCAAATTGTCAGTGGGAACAGAGAACTTTCCACTGATGGCAGCCCAAGTTAACCAGTTTGCAAGGTATTTCCCAGGACTTTGAAGATGCTGAGAAGGCTGGGACCAGAGCTGCAAGGCATCCTCTTAGCCAGGTAACAACGGCACCAGCCCAAGGGACACACGGGAGGTACGAGGGAGGATCACACAGGAACTGACCTCCTTTGCTGCCCACACAGAGGTTACCAGAACCCTTCACCTTAAATGATTAGATAATGAGGAGTAGTTAAGAACAGTGCAATGAAAGACCCCTGGGATCCATTTTTTTTTTTTTTTTTAAATCAAGCTTGCTAAAATAAGGTGTCATTGCTTATTTCACAGCTGGGATGAGTTGGCCCTTGATGGGCAGCTCAAAGCAGTTCACTGCAGGCCAATAGAACCATAACTGCTGCAGATCATCACAGGAGATGGTGACACTTCCTGTTTCAACATTTTGAACATTTTTTGACTTTGCTAGTGTATGGATGCTATTTATAAAGTAGTAAGTATAATGTCAAAAAAGTGAGACTCAGACATTCTGAATTAAAAAAAAAAAAAAAAGTATATAGAAAAAAGGAAGAAAAGGAAGAAGGTGAGGTGAGAAATGCAGGCAAGATAGCTCTCCTTTATTCACATCTCTAGGGCACATCTCTGCACTTTTGTCCTGGCAAAACTTGCCCACAAAGGCCAGTTACAGAAGGGAACAGGGTACATCCACCAGTCTTCCATCTTCAGGTAAGACTCAAAAGTCTAAAAGGCTTAAGGGACCAACAGCTCACGGGAGAGAGTTAGGGAGATTCAGTTCAGAGGCAGACAACTTAGATGAAACCATACCTAACAGAAGAGCCAATATGCACCAAAGGTCACACTGATGAGGACAAGAAAATGTGGTTTCAGGGAATCAGTTACTTGTTCACAGAACCTTGTTTCACCTTTTGAAAGCCATGTAATTAATTACATTTACTTGCTTATATTTCCAAGTGAGTCTCTTTCATTATATAATTCTTGCATGTGGAGTTACAACACATTTGACACAATATTCTGTTTCTGAAAGTAATAAATATATTCAAACAACTTTAAGTTAAAGAACTCATTTAAGTAATTTGCAACTTTGTCTTCATCACAGCTATCTCACTTCCAACTAATACCATAGACCTCAGCTTTAGTAGGGTAAACGCTAAGGTAAAAAAAAATCCTTGTGGATACAACCTCCAGCCTACAAACCCTACTCTGCGTTGCTACAGCTGTTAACATGTAATATTATCTATCCTCACAAACACTTCACTCGGAACTCTTCTAAAAAGCCACAGCAAAGAGTATAACATGAGTGATACACACAGAACCATGTCCTCTGCACTCACATCTCCCAGAGCACTGGCTTTGGCTGCCCTTCTCCATCACTCCACTCTCCAAGGGACAGGTTCTAACATCCACCTGCCTTGTTTTGTCTCCTTGGACTTTACAGATAATCCAGCTCAGTTGATTTCCCTGGAGACAGCAGCAGGAGAAAGGCTGCAGCCACAGGCAGGCAAAAAAATAAAAATAAAAATAAAGGAACCCTATAACCAGATAGTCTTCTACATGCCATTCATATTACACCCTCACCACATACCACATCCCCTTCCAGCAACTGTAGGTCCCCCAGCTCAACCAAAACTTCCAGGCTTTTCCTGGTAGACCTAAAATGCCAGCTTCCTAAACTCAGTTAAAGTAAGCTGAATGCTGGCTCACTGCATGAGGGGTAGTGGGGTAGTTAACTTTACAAGTCAAACTCCATTTCCCAAGCAGGACCAGGAAGACTTGTTACTGAGCAGTGGTGGAAGGCAATGACACATAAGGATGTCACTATCCACATGGTCAACTGTCCATAAAGCCCTTGTCTAAGCTGGTCATGCTGAAAAAAAAAAGTGGAGAAAAAAAAGAAGGCAAGCCTTGCTTCTGGCTCTGTAGCGACATTTTTTACTGTGAATAAGTACTTGAAGGATCCAGGGTGACATACTGGCTTCCATGGAAATCAAAGTGCTGCATCTACTGGAAGCTGTACTTCTGAACCCTGGGACTACAAGGTTGCCCTGTATTGGGTTTTTTTTGTTGTTGTTTTGTTGGTTTTTTTTTCCCATCAGTCTTCTTTTCCTGTTGGAAAAGCAGTGATATTCCTTGTGCAAAACATGGTGACACTGTAATATTGCATGGATGTGCTGCAGAGGAGTGCAGAGCACAGGGCTTAGCAGAAACACCCAATGAAGGATCAGTGCAGGATGGAGCCTGTCGGGTGGGGGAATACTTTTTGAGAAAAAGAAATACTTTAATGTTGTTTAATGAAGGGAAAAAGGGATGAGCACATTCAGCATCGAGATTGTTCTGTGGAAAGGTGGTGGTGGGTCAGGGGAAGAACCTTTCTCATTCCTCCTGCAGCCCCATTTGACAATCATTTGAGTCCTTCTGTGCACCGTAAGATCCAGGAAGACCTCTGCCCAAAGACATAATCAGCAGCTCTGAGCATCCCCGACTAATCACCTGAAGACCAGGAGTAGGTTGCTCCTTCCTCTAGAGTGCCCTCAACCTTAGGCAACAGCCAACAGCACTTCCTGGGACCACCACTTTCCTTAGCCCTTAGGCACCCCAGACACGGAGCCAACTGCCCAGCGAAGGCAGCGGGGGAGAGGGCAGCACCCTCCCGGCTCATCACACCGGAGGATCGCGGAGGAGAAGGAAAGACTGGTCCTCGGGAGGGAGAGGAGCACGGGGTTTAACTGGGCTGACCTTGCCGGGGCTGGGGGCGAGGGGAGCGGGCAATGCGCCACTTCCAGCCCGGGCAGTGACGGAGCAGAATCGCCGAGCCCAGCCAGGGCACAGACCGCGCTCCTGCTTCGCGATGCGGTTAGTGCAGATTCCTCCCTCCCATGCCACCTTTTTTTTTCCTTTATATTTTTTTCCCAAACCTTTGTGGAACAGACGCCCTCTCCTTGCCCCAGTTGGAGCTGCAGTAGAATAAAAAGGGGGGTGGGAAGGAGGGAGGAGAGGAGGGGAAAAAACCCCCCGCTTTTGGTTGAGGTTTTCCTGTTACTATCACTGTAGCGTTTATTTAGCCAATCTCCTAACTATGACGTGAGGAAGGCAGGAATCATGGCTCGCTCATAATATTTAACACACCCACTGAAAGCTGGAGCTGCAGAGCTACTAGTCCAACCAGTCTCCAGAATTCAGTGTAGCTGAAAGAGGTTTTCACTCTGCACCTGCCAAAGATCTCTCCCCCCTCTTCCCTTCTCTCCCCCCTTCTTTCTTCCTTTCTCTCTCTAAAAGGCAGATCTGTAAAGACCCAGCAGAGATCAAAGACCTCTTCGCTAAAAAGAGCCTCCACTGATTTATATTAGTTTCTTTCCTCTAATCCTTCCTTCTCCCCCCTCGTTTTTTTCCCCTGTGCCATATTTAACCTTTATGTTGCAGTTGTGCCATCAGACAGTTTTGCAGCCAAAAAAAACCAACCCAAGCCAAAGCAAAAGCCCTGCTCGGATACAGCAGCCACCCAGACTCGATCTCAGTTGAACATACTAATCTCTCCCCAGCACTGGACGCGATGGATGAAGCAACTGGAACCGCTCTAAGAAAATGATCTTCCAGCCAATGTTCTTAAAGAGTCTGAGAGAAGAGAGGGAGCGAGAGCGAGCGGAGAGCGCTTCTGCTGCATCACTGCTCAAATCCAAGGGAAGGGACTCAGCGTTTCCAGCACAGCCAAATATTATGGATGATTTTTTTTCTTCTGTCGCCTTTCCGTACAGGTTTTCTTAATATTTTTCTTTCCCCCTCCTCCTCCCTGTATTTTTTTTTATATTTTATTTAATCAGCGCCAGTGTCTGATGCCGGTTTCTCTCCAAGAGCCGGTTCTCCCTATTTGTTGTGATCCCTGTAATAAAAAGAAGGAGAAATCGTGAACAGATGGCTTTCTATATTGCCATGCCGCTGGCATTGCTTTCCTGTTGATTTTAAAGGCTCGTTCCGGAGCTCCTTTTTTTTT